>JARHVA010002322.1:820000-1420000 GCA_037957365.1 Torreya grandis
TTCATCTTTGTATCTCTCTCTTTATATTTTATTTCATTGTTAGTGATTGTTTGTGATTCATTGTACATTCATTTCCTATTTAATTACTCTAGTCATATCTAGGTTATTATTTATTATTGTACTCAAGTTGATTTTATGTCATTGTTTTAATACATTTTGCATATTGTAATTATCATTTTGTGCTACATAGATAAAATACAAAACAACATCCTATTTTAAGAAATAAATTTTCAGCTCTAGGTACCAAGGAAGGGTATGAGGATGGACAAGGATAATTCATCCTCATGAATACTATTTCATGTAATGTAAGGTCTCTCATAAATTCCTCTATTAAAATTTATCTATTAAATCTACATGTCAGTGACATAATGCCTTAGATATTATTTATTTTTAAGAAGTTAAGGGTGCAATTTTTCATCCACAAACTTCTCTCAAGTGTACCTAGTTAGATTCCCTGCAATAATCCACCTCACATGAGGATAAACATTGTAGTTCTAGCCTATTAATTTCCTTAAAAAACTTCCCCTTCAATTGTTTCATCCAAAGAATACTTGTCACACTATGTAATATGGGTCACATTTGACATTGACAGTCATTTCTTGGGGGTCACTAATGTGTACAAGTCTAGAATTGATGGCCCAAAAAGAGCATCATTATGGTGATGGTTTCCTGATAACTCTCATTTTTTTAACTAGATCATATATGACTAATTTAATATGATTTAGTCCCTCAAAGACAAGGAAGGATCTCTATCGATGTGGTGGTGTGTTCAAAAGCATGAAGCATGGTTTTATTGTAAAAATCATTAGTGGTTGGCATACCCTCTCTTTTGGGGCAATAATGAAGCCCAAATCCTTGGTTTATGTGGTATAGTTTTTGGACCAACTCTAATCATGTTATCAAAAGGCTTGATTGTGTTATGCTCACTGAGAAATGCATGTTCACTTTTCAAATTTTTGGCAAGTAATTTTTCACCATCTACAAAGATATTTTTACCTACAAACATAGTCTCATCACTTTCTAGTTGGAATGGGGAGATGGTCAATAGAAAATCCCCCATACATAATTTTTCATGAACATGTCACTCCTCAATCATGAGGGTACCATCTAACTCATTACTTGAGTTTGGAATCTAGTTACACATTCACTTCATGTTACTCATTGGATTGAATGGTAATATTATGCGATCAATCGCATTACCTCCTTTTTCAAGAAATATTAAGTAGTGAGGGTCTTGACCCGTGTGTGTGCCTAAAGCATGAATGAGACTAATTTAGTGAGCTTCACACAAGAAAATTGACTTGGCACACATGCCTTAAAAATTATATCTTGGATTATCATTTAATATTTGATATTGAAGATCTATGATTTGGTCTTAGATTACTACCACTTCTTGATAGTGTCCTTCATCACCCTTCCATTTAGGTGAACACATGTTGACTAAGTCATGATGAAGTGTAGTAGTTTACCTTCATTGTTAAGTGTTGAAATAAAGTTCAAATATATTAATAATTTGGATATGTCATAAGATTGGAAGGTACAATTAAAATTTTTAGCAGCAAGGCAGACATGAACTAACACATAAACTACACTGACATGTGTTAAATGATAAAACAACAGGATCATGACAAGTGAAACCACATAGATCTAACAACCATAATATCAATTACAGGGATAAATGGTAGGAATAATTTTTGATGGCTTAATTATAACAAACAATTGAGAAGTGGTAGAAGAGTGTGGTAATTGACCTTGATTCATGACCTACATTAATTGTTAAAGGTGTAGGAATGTCATTTAAAATTGATTGGTGGTATTTGAGCTACCAAGGGAGACACAAGGCTATTTGGAATATTATAAAAGGTAGAGACATGGGAAGATAAATTCCTCTCTATCTGGGAGGTTGTTAAGTGATACTAAAGTGTTACAGAATTCTTAAAAAGAATAGATAGGTTATGATTGATTCTAGTGCCTTTGATCATGTTTTAATCCATGTAATTTTGAGCTGAAAAGTAATGGAATGAAGTTGATATCCTTGTTATGAAATCATAATGTTGTTATATTCTACCCCTTGGTTGGATGGTGTATATATGTTGAATGATGTATTTGTGATCTTTTTATATAAGTGTATACTTGCTACCATATTTTTGTTGAGGAAACATGTTACACGCTCTAAGTATTGACACACATCAACTTCACCATTGCATGAAAATACCCCTGATTCTTGGGATTTAGTATTCACATGGTGGAAAATATTTAGTGATTTAAGATATGGTAAATTACTTAATAACATTATTGTTGTGTAACAATAATGTATATTTGGTTAGTTGTTATATTATTATAGTTACAAAATATTTCATAGATAACATTATTATAATATTAGTTTTGTGGTTTAATAATTGTAGGGATTGACTACCTCCTTGATATTAGGATATGATTCTATATATATTTGTAATGTCTGTATGAAATCATATAGAGAAAACCATATATTGTGTAATAAATAATTCTCTATGTATTTGACTCTTTACCATTAACTTGTACGTAATAAATCATTGGATAATCTCATTAGATTATCAATAGTGGTATCAGAGTAGTGTTTGATCCTTGGTAATATGGAAGTATAATGATTTTTTAAAGAGCAGTTGTACTATGCTTCACTCTTATGAATGTGAGGGCTTAATTTCATATTTAGACATAGCTAGTTTTTCTGCCAGTCTTCATCCACCTATTAATTTTTGTTAGAACCAAGATTTATCTCTTATGTATTATCAGCATTGGGATGAAGACTTGTTTCATTCACACTAATTGTGTGGCTTTCCATGGAAACTTGAGTGCAGTAGAAAGGCATCATACAAATAAAAGTGTGATTTCTATTTAACTTGGCGTGGAGGTTCCTAGGTTTCAAACATCTCATATTCATTTCCAACTATAGATCTTTACTAATGTCATTTATGCACACCAAATATCTTTGAAATTCCAACAATCCATTTCTTTTGTGACGTGCAATCTATTTATTCCTTTAGTCTATTTAGATTCCATTCTGATATGATTCAATAGCATTCTACAAGAAGATATCTATGTGTTTAATGTTTCAAAAATGCTTGATTGATTCAAGGGTCTAGAAGCATTGTTTATTATTCTATATGTGAAGAATTATTGAAAATTTTCTATAGCTCTGTGTTCAATGTTGTTTTATCCTGCTCCATCCAAGGCACCATGTTGTATTGATAGTTGAATAATCCAAACCTAAAACTTTCACCATCTGATGCTTCTACCAGAGCCAATTGGAAGGATTATGACATTAATAAGCAAAGGAAACTTAGGTATTTAGGTTTATACTTAGGTTTTTCTTACACAAGTATATTTTTATAAGTTGATTAAGCTTTTATATAGTCATTTGATTATTTTTTGTTAATAAGATTAAGCCCTTAGTACATTTTTTACTTTAGTGTCACTCAAATTTTAAGTTGTGTATACTTATGTTTTTTAATGTAAAGTATTTTATGTCATTATAATTTGAGTCTTAGGTTAATTTGGTTTATGTCAATAGTTAAAAGGTTTTATTTAGTCTTTATATTATGTGTCATTTAGGTTTTTGAGCTAATAGTCAATTTTCAAGTAAGAGTTAAAATATAATTTTTTGGTATTTTAATGTCGTGTTTTGTCCAAAATCCAAAACATTTTGTCATCAAAATTCATATATATATATATATATATATATATATATATATATATATATATATATATATATATATATATATATATATATATATTTATTTATTTGAGTTAATAGTCGATTTTCAAGTAAGAGTTAAAATATAATTTTTTGGTACTTTAATGTTGTGTTTTGTCCAAAATCCAAAATGTTTTGTCATCAAAATTCATATATATATATATATATATATATATATATATATATATATATATATATAGTGCTTCACATACCCATTATCAGGGTAACTGACATCTATTTTGTAAAATTTATGTCAAGAGTGTGGGTGGAGAAGGGGGGCCAACTCACTAATTTAGTTATTTGATCTATATGAAGGAGGTTGGAGGCAATAGATGAAGGAAGTATTTTAGCAACCTCTCATCAGTCATCAATGATGGGGCTACACTTCTAGTATGTTGACCTATTTTTTAGTTGTGTGGTGTGGATTTTAGTTTTTCAATTTTTCAGTGTGGTGTGCAAAATAACAATAGATTTAGTAAATTCTTTTTCACTTGTAAGTATTTCCTATGTAACCCTTGTTGTAGAAGCATTGTAAAATGTTGATCAAAATGTATTGTAGCAATCATGATACTTGTAAAGGTTGGTGGTGATCTTATTTAAAACCATTTGTGAAAGGTTATTGGTGAACTTGAAAAACCATTTGTGAAAGGTTAATAGTACACCTACAAAACCAATCGGATAAGGTTTTTGGTCAAATCCAGTTAGAACCATCAATATAGATGTGGAAGATGAATAGAAGCATGGGTGCCTATTCATACTTGCATGGTCATTATATCCATTCACAAAAGCCATCTATGAATATATAGTATGTTGTAGTTATATGCAAGCTTGATGTTACACAGTTGAAGAGAAGATCATAAAAGCATAGAGGTGGCACACTACAATAAGAGAACATGATATATTTTACCATGTAAAGACTAAGAGGGTGAATGTTTGGATTAAGTATTCACATGGTGGTAAATAGTTAATGATTTATAGTATGGTAAATTACTTAGTAACATTATTGTTATGTAACAATAATGTATATTTGATTAGTAGTTATATTATTGTGGTTACAATAATATTTCATATATAGAATTATTGTAATTTTGTTTTTGTGGTTGAGTGATTATAGGGATTGACTACCTCTTGGATATTAGGATATGCTTCCCTATATATTTTTAATGTATGTATGAAATTATATAGAGATAACAATATAATGTATCCTAAATAATTATCTATGTATTCAGCTCATTGCCATTAACTTGCATGTAATAAATCACTGGATAATATCATTAGATTATCAACACAACCTACCCTAGTTTCCACTCTATAAACCTCAAGTGAGCATGAAAGTTTCAATCCTTACGTGATATATTGAAGCAATAAGATTAAGTATTGGCATCCCTAATGGTTCACATGGGAGAACTAGTGCATGATTGGAAAGACTAGAACACCAAAATAGGGTTTGAAAATTAATCAATAGTACCTTGGTCAAATAATTTCAGATGGTTACTTCATATCTTGAGTAAATCCCATTTTATACCCAATTTTGTATTGTGTCCCTAAACTCAAACACAAGATTAAACTTTCAAAATTCAATGAAATCAAAGGCATTCATATACAATCCCACTTACATCGTCTCAAAATGGATGATCACACATCCAAATATATTTTTAAATATTTAAGAGCAAAACAAGTCAGAGAGAACATCAATGTCATCAAATATTCCCATGGCCACCTCATTAGTATTATTGAAATCTCATTAGCCTTTATGGACCACTATAAATTGGTGTTTTAGTCCTATGAAGATATTGTGAAGTATACTCAAATGTTACAAGAATGTTTGGATGTGGTTCCTAAAAAACTAATCCCTTTGGCTAAATAGACTTTTGATGTTCCACTCACTCTTAATGATATTTTGTAGTGGTGCAAAGCATGTCCAATGATAAAGCACCTAGAGTGGATGGTTTCCCTTGTGAAAAATATAAAGCCACATCCATGTTTTTCAGACCAGACTTGCTTCAAGTTTTCTATGAATATATATACACAAAATATTTAGGGAAGCTTTCTAAGTAAGGAAACATTAATTTTTTTCATAAAGTAATAGAATAATAGTTCATTGCTAGTTGGAGACCTATCACCCACTTTTATGCCTCTTAAAAAATCATATCCAAATCCTTGGCATTCTACCTACAACATATCCTTTGAATAATTATTAGAGCATACAAAACATTATCTAAATTTGTTATATTCTTCCTAACATTATTAAATTCTAGGATGGTATGGAATGGACATGTTCCTCTTCAAAATAGACATTATTACTTAACCTTGATTTTTAAAAATCATATGACCATTTTGAATGTCTCTTTATCCTCACCATGTTAAAGGATTTATTTTTTGTATATTTTTTTCATTCATCTATGTAAACACTCTTTTATAGTTTTGTTTACCTTAATTTGGATTAATTATAACCCTAGTTAGGATATAAATTTGAATATTTATGTTGCGTAAAGTATGGAAATCAAACATGTATTTTAATTTATAAGATTGAAATTGGTTTGATAATGGTAACTACTAAATATGGAAATTAAAATAAAGGATGAGATACTTAGTGATTCCATGTATTTTGTAGAACTGAGATAGGTGATAGGCAACAAGGTAGGCTAGAAATGGGACTGTGAGTTACTTGATGTAGCTTATGGATCTTTGTGTGTGCCCAAATAGTAATGCCATCCTAAAGTTTGTAACATCCACTACTATGGTCCAAGATAGATAGTTATGTCCCTTGATATTTTACTTCTCTATTTGATACATGCAAGTGCATTGTTTTTACTTTAATTCTATATGTGATCCCTAGATTTAATCATAAACATGGCACCCATAAATCCATCATCTTCATCTAAAATTATAGGTCCACTTGTGATGAAATAAAACTTGCAAAAAATTAGGAATTATAATGAGCTGAGCTGACCCCAATCACCCTCATTGATGATTGACCATTACCTACGTATCTAATACTTCGAAAAGGGAATTCAAGCCAAACATAGTTCTTCCCCTTAGTATGATTATGCAATTGTGTTACTTTGTTATATTAATACACCTAATGATATATCTTTTAGTACTTTATGAGATTTGTTCATGAATTGCCTTGGTGTGATTCAGATTTTGTTGATTATTTCTCCTAGTACTGATTTTCCATTTGGGAAGAGTATGGAGATTTTGCTCAATGTGTAGTAATGTATGATAGGTGCTAGATATAATGCCAATTTACCTAATAATCATTGGTTTGAATTGTATTATATGCATATATATTTTGTTAATTTATCATGCCACCAACATGTTAAGAAGATGCACTGACCCATGGCAATGATTTAATTTTGGAAATTGCTAGTTTTTGGGCAAAGTATGAAACCGTCAAATTTGATAGGTAATGTCTAGATGTTACCAACTAAATATGATGTTCTTGTTTGAGTGTCAGGAAAATTGATATGATAATATAGATATGTTTGAGTATGATATTTAATTATTTGACACAGACTGATAGAATTCCTAAGGTGATTCAAAATAACTTGGAAGGATTGGACACATAGTTAACATGTGGATGTGAGATAATGGCAAATAAGAGGCATAAATTGAGCAAAAGTCATGCATGGCGAAGGTAGGTCAAAAGTGACATTGATAAGTGTCTAATACTATATTTTAGTTTCTAAAACTTCCCCCTTTTAATCTAGTATTTAAATGTAATACAAATAATTTATTAAAAGGATAAAGATATACCTAAGTGTACACAACACACTTTGGCTTTATAAGAAGGCTCCAAATGTAAAACTTTTCTCAATGCAAAATTGAAATGAAAAATTAGTAGTCAATGTCCATAAAGTGAAATATGAAATTTGAAATATAATCAAATTTTGAAAAGTTTAAAGAGTAAAGAAGGAGTACACTTGTATGTGAATAAACTATGTTGCCTTTTATCTTTGTTGGAGATGATGCTTCCTTATTGAAACATTGGAGAATGATTCCTATTGTTAAACCATTGGAGAATTGAGGGTGATCGAACCTAATTTTTTATAAATATGCAAGCCCATAGGTTGGGAAGAAAATTTTCATAACCCTCATGAATAGGGAGTAGTGCTAAGACTATTGAGCATCATTGAACCTTAACTATACTAACTCAAATAACTAATATTGATCTAATCTTGAACCTCAAGATGGTAACATGGGGGGCACATATTGAGTTGTTATTTATGAGTAATTTCAAGGCCATTGAGTGTTTTTAACCTTCAACATGCATTACCTCAAAAAATATGAATCAAACACTACATACAGACTTAAATATTCAAGGTTAATTATTACCCAATGCCATTTAACTTTATTTGTAAATAAACAACTATAATAGTGCTCAGTACAAAATATATATATATATATGTTCATGAACAAAAATTATGCATCATTAAATTTGTGTACACTGATGACTTTAATAGTATATATGTGCATGAACTATTGTCATGCCCCAATGAATATGTGTCAATTGATTATAAGAATGTGCATCTGTATGCTAAAATATGAGAACTTATATATCAAATGTATCTATATGTTAAAATATGTAATTTTTTTTCATGTAAACTGTGTGCACCTATATGGCATATTCACTCAAGTGTATATAAATTTTTCCTCTATAAATCATGTATATGTGAAGTGTGTGAATATTCATAGCACATTCCCCATAATTTGTATCAATATGTGAATATTTGTCTTATATATGAACTCATGTGATATCTAAACCACTAGGAACACTCTAAATCCCGTAATTTATTTCCAAAATGATGACTTATTTTTCTCATGGATGTTTATGTCTCTATGGCAATCCCACTAATATCCCCTCTTTTGATTCAAGGGATGAAAGTTATAAGTCACTCATCTCAAAAGAAAGAGTTATCTAGATCATGTCATGTATAAAATTGTAATCATGTATGGTCATGTCAACATGTGGATAATATGGCATCATAGTAATGTATATGTCATCAAGGCATCTATTTAACATATTTAATGCAAATCATATAATTATCATGTCAAGATAGATGTATCAATAAGGAACGCACATAATAGTAATCATCACTAATATAATTATTGAATAAGACTATGTAGTAACAAGGTACATGATATAAATCATGGCATCACATGCCAATGAGGAGGTGTGTGATATGGATCATGGCACTAGAAAACATAAAAATCATAAAATCTCAAAAATATCAAAAATAATTTCCACATAATAGCACTCAATGTCATACGTAAGGCCAAGGGCCACATACAAGGGACATAAATATGTCTCAAGCAAAGGAAAAATGAATTTCAAATCAAACAAAGCCAAGGGCCACAATTAATGGACATAAAGATGTATAAAACAAGGGGAATATCTCATTATTAGTATCATTATATTTTACCTTGTAACTTGGTTTGCTTTGAACTTGGTTGTTGATGTAGTCAAAGCATTAGGTGCATAGTTGAGTTTTCTCAAGCCTATGAGTTTGACTTTTTAATCTCTCATTATAAGGAATAACTTGTCAAAAGACTTAAATATCTTGAATAATATGGACTCATGGAGTGGTTCAAGTAAAATTTGATTGAATATGTCATGTAACTCATTTGTTTCCATAGGATTTGTCATCTTAGCTAACATAGTCTTGTACCAAAGTACATACTCACTAATTGGTTCCTTGGATCCTTGTTTTAGTTTGGAATTTTTTCGCATAAGATAGTTTCTCATCAATGTTGATGTGAAAATGTACTATAAACTGATCTGGAAAAGGAAATAATGCACTAACTAGTTGGGGGGTTTCATAGAAACAACTCAAAATATAGTCTTTGAGACTTCTTGAAAATAACTTGATGAATAATTGATCATTGGATGTGTAATTCAAGCATGTTATGTGGAAGGATATGAGGTGTTGGTTGATATCACCTTTATCATTATATATTCGAAGCTTAAGAGCTACAAACCCTATAGGTAAGGGATAATCTACAATCTCAAAGGCTAATAGATTATGGATCAAAACATTTGAATTCATTGAATGAATAGCTCTATAAGTACCTTGCTCTAACAACAACACCTTAGCCTGAAAAGCTAAAATCATTTACTCGAGGGAATGTGTAGTAGTCGAGCTTGATAATATAGTATTCATAGTCATCATAGGATGGGAATAGGTAATTTATGTAGGAATAGACATGGAAATTTATGGGAAGCCTTATTTTTCCCCTATACCTTGGGTGGGCATCACATGTGTGATTGGAAGTATAGAAATAGTAGTGGTCTGACACTTGCGGTTGGATTGGTAACCTAAATAATTTGGTTGATATCATAGAAGGGTCATATATTTACCCAAATGTACTATATTGAGCCAATTTCTTATGTTCATCTCTTGTTATATATAGCATTGCATTGAGCATTTTTGGGTTTACGTACATATATTTAGTTAATTCCCTTTCATTTACATCATTGAAATATTCCTAGAACTTGTCTCTTGATTATGATTATTGTCAAATTCCATGTTCATGATAATCCCATAAAGAGGATGCATAGTATGAATTATGGGATTCATAATGGGAGTATGAGGAATAAAGAGTAACATCCATGCCCTTTGGGACCTAGTGGTAATAGATAACAACTCATATTGGATGTTTCCACATATGAATTAAGAAAAGATAGAGATTGTTCATTATTACTTTTACTATTAGAACACTTCAATAGATCTATTATTAGTCAATAATAAAGTTTACAAAGTGAATTAGCCTAAATCCAGACATAACACAAAAACTACAAATACATCTAAAAGACAATTAAACACATTTTTCTCTCATATTGGTATTGCTAAACCCAAATGCCAAACTTGCAACCAACACCTTTTGTATTTTTCACCCATACCATATTGAACATTTCTCATGGGATTCAACCCTCCTTGGGGATTCTTATGGGATTTTTTCAGAGTTGTTACTCTTTTCCAATTATATAAATCCATAAATGTTGCTACATTAATGAAAAAGTTATTTGTAAGGTGGCCATGGAGATTCGTCCTCTTGAGTAATTATTATTTTTCACCTTATTAGTGTATAAATATTTTGTCCAATTGATTACATAGTTGTTATACATTTTACATAATAAAGGCCAACAACATACAATGATTACAATCATGGCTTGAGTCAAAAAATAGAAACAATGTTCATCCATTATAGCCATGTGTATTTTTTACTATTATAGAAAATCAAAAATCAAGTCTAAAAATTAAACCTTGAGGTAGAAATATGAAACCCTAGAAGGTAGGATGAAGGACAAATAGGATTTTGAATTGTTCAAGTAATATACGATTTTATCAATATTGTTAACCCTAATTAAGATAGAAAATTGAATATCCATATTGTATAAAGTATGACAATCAGGGTTGTATCTGAATGTATACGAGTGAAATTGATTTGACAATCATAGTTGCTATATATGGAAATTAAAATAAAGGATAAGATACTTAGTGGTTCCTTGTACTGTACAAGACTGAGATAGGTGGTAAGAAACAAGGCAGGCTAGTAATAAGATGGTGATTCACTTGATGCAAGTTCTAGATCTCTATGTGCTCCTAGACAGTAATGTCAGCCTCAAGTCAGTAACGTCCACCACTATGTTATGAGATAGATGGTTATGTCCTTGGATGTTTTTATTCTCTAATTGATACAGGTAGATTCACCTATTTTTACTTCATCTCTATATGTGATCTCGAGGTCTAATCATATGCGTGACACCCAAAAATCCATTTTTTTCTAAAACCCTAGGTACACTTGTGAGGGGGATAAACCTACAAAAACTTAGGAAGTGTAACTTCAGAAGTGCCTAATACTATATTTTAATGTCTACAAATGTCTCAACTTGTTTAACATTAATGGCCACAAGTTTGAAAGTTTTGAATTCTTTCACTCTATCAAACAAGGGTGTTCACTAGCTCCTTCACTCGACATCTTAGTTGCTAAAGCTTTTGGCTATTTGCTATCCCATAGCGCTAAACAAAGAATTTTTAGAATAATTGTGCTTCCTAATAATAAGATTCATCTTATCAATGGCACATTATAGATGACTATTTTTTACTCTTACAAAAAATGAAACTTCTTTCAAATAAGCTTTGAATTGCCTTGACATTTTTTGAAAATCCTCGAATTCTAATTTACTATGGACAAAACTCAATGTTGTCGATAGAGCATGATGCCTATGCTAGATTGTAAAAAGGATTTCCAATGGAAATGGATCAATAGAGAGGAAATATTAAAATTATTAGGCATTCCCTTTGCATTTGATAGTTCCCCCTTTGAGTGCGTGACAATATGTGTTAGAGAAAGTTTAAAATAAAATTGCCTACTAGATTACCAAACATTTATCTCTAGCAAGTAAGTTTTAAATCTGCACTAATTTTATTTCTTCCATTCATGTATATTACTATCCTTGTTGTGCACCATTGAAGGTGTCATACAATAAGTTGGGGATGTTGCTCAGAGATTTCATTTGGGCTAATGAAAACTAGAGTTTTTCATATAGTAGCATGGGATGTTTTATGCCTCTCACAAGATAAAGGATAAATGTGTATCATAGACATATATAGAAAAATCATTGCCTTTTGTGCTAAATTTTTTATTTGTGCCATTGATGGTCTTGAAGATTGGAAGGATCTACTTTAACATTACATTGTCATAGGCTCTCCTTATGTAAGCCTAGTTGGAAAAATATTGGGTTTCACAATTTTCTTCTTACCTTTGCCCCTATTAAAATTGAGGTGTCTTTGTGTCCAAAAGTATATGGAAAGATTTTGAAGTTGTCAAACTATTTCTCAAATGGGTATGGAATGGGTTTAGATCTTGTCTTTCTTTTTAACAACCACAATCTATGGTGGTCCCAAATTATGGCTAGCACTAGCCTTTCGCTTATTGAAACGTTGGGCATAAAAACCCTTTGATTATTCCAGAATGATATTCACATTGTGTAACACTTTTTCTCTTCAAGAGATTAGGCTCCTTGACCCATTTTACAGAAAAAGTATAAGTTAGTAACATCTAATATGCCTTATTTTATGCATTTAGGATCTCATGTCAGATGTTATGTTACATAAACTTGGCCTTCAACCACCAAATGCATGGTGGAAATATTGGCTATGTAACTATGATATTGTTTTAGGCACTACTCTCTAAGGTTACTTGATCATATTATGAGTTCCTTCTCCTTGGATCTTGGTAGGTTAAATAGTCGGTGCAGTTTGAACTCTTCTCCTCGATTGTGGTTTGCTTGTCTTATCTAGATATGGGATTTTAAAATTAATCCCAAGCTTGTCCACTTTCTTTGGATTTTGATCTACTAGGGCCAATCACTTGGGCAAAGGCTCACTAACATTTGGGTGCCCCATCCCAAGTAGCATGTGTATCCCAAGACTTTCAAACACCTATTCTAGATGTGCCCTTGGGCTCGTGATGCCTGGAAATGGATACATAGTTTGTTTCAACATTTCATCCTAGAGCCCTTCGATTGGAAAATGGCTTTGTTTGGAGATACTTCTTAGTGGCCAACATACATAACATTTATTTGGAATTTTTCAGAGCTTTAATTCTTTTTAACCTTTATAAATCTAAGAATGGTGTTGTATTCAATAATGAGGATCCTTCTTAACATTTTTCCATTAATGATAGAGTTGGTGTGCTCGCCTCTGCATGTTTACATATCCAAGCACATGTTGAGAATTAGGTGGCCTTATAATTACAACATTTATAGGAGCTCCTCAATCATTGGGGGAGTGTTATGTGCACTATGAGCAAGGTTCCTCTAGATGTGTCACTGTAGAGGTCTCCACCACAAACACCCAATGGTCAATAGAGCTCTCGTATAGTTGTTTCTCCTCCCCTCCTTGGTGGTGGGGTGGAGGCCTCAACCATGTGGCAAAGCTTCTTTTGGGCCATCTTGTTAGAATTCTCCTACGTAGGGTTGTGAACAATTTGGTGTTATTGTGCCCCCTCCAATTGGGTGGGGCGTGCTCATGAGTTTGGCACCCCCAAATAATTCTCATGATGGTTGAGTGGCTCTAGATCCATAATGAAGAGAACCCTCTTCTTGGGGCGTTCTACTTCCCATAGACAATCTGGGACCACCACCTCCTTTTAATGTTTTTCCCTGCACTTGATATTCGCACTTGTTAATATGTTTTAATATCATGTTGTTTTGAGGCTCTTGGTGTATAACCATGTTTAACCGCATTATTTTTTAAACTTTATAATATAACCATGTGTTTACTGGATTGATATCATACAATAAATTCTTACTAAGCCACCTTTTTATTGTAACCATCCATATACTCTGTCTATTGTTGGATTAATTGATAAATGGATGCAGTCCAATAAAAAAATTGTAACCTATCAATTTATCAATAAAAAAAATTTAGATAGGTCGCTACCCACAAATTATATTTGTAAGCTAGATACAGCTAAAATTAAATATTTCTGGTTTGTCAATACTAGAGATAAATCAATCAAATTATCTTGCGGGTTAAAGTGTAAGTCCAAATGGTCACACACCGCTTTTACTCAGTTGCCTATTTTCAATTAATACAGTAAGGTTTTAATATATTGGCAGGCAGGCCACACAAGCCATTTGAAGATAATAACGAAAAATAAGAGAAATTTATTTCTATATTTGTGTGGTGATCATCCTCAAGTTTATCGACAGTGGATAATCATAAATAATAAAACTCTCGTATAAGTGGTGAAAGGCATTAGCCGCTACATAATGCCTGTTCACCTTCTTCCATGAAAACATTGATAATCTAGAAAAAATATGTGGTGGGAGTTTAATGCCATGAAATGTAATGTCATGGATTGAAGGAGGTCTAAATTTTCAAGTATCTGAGTTTTTGCAGGACAACGTTATCAAATATTAGTATTCAAGTGATTTATAGCTGGAGTGATTCATGATGGCTTGAATGTGAGTTGCTCACAAGGATGAAGAGGTGGGTTTGAAACTAAGAGTTAATTCATTCCAATACTACTTTGACTCAAGCGTGTTTAATTATAGAGATGGGAACTAACCAGGATTCCTTGGACAAGCTGGTGATATTTCTGGCAAAACGAGATGGCATAGACAAGCTTGTCAAGACATTTCAATACCTATCAAAATTGGCTCATTGGCAGCTGCAGAGAAACAATTATCCTTCTGTGGCAGAAAGAGCCAAAAACTGGGAAGTATCCTCTGGACTTGGCAGAAAAGCTTTTAGAACAGGCAGATTCTTAACAGGATTCAACACACTCAGAAGGAATCCGAGCCCCAATTGGAAGCTCCAAACTTTAGCAGTTCTTGCCAATGGAGGAGAAATGGTCTACTTCTTCTTTGACCATCTTCTATGGTTAGCCAGGATAGGAGTCCTGAACACCCATTTGGCCAGGAAAATGTGCTTTATCTCTGCTTTTGGTGAGTCTTTTGGCTATATATTTTTCATAATTTCTGATTTGATTAATATTAGGGAAGGGATTAGGCTGGAGAAGGAGCTTAAAAGAGTGATAGAAGAGTTGCATTGTGTTTGTGAGTCTGTTGTTGTGGAGGAGAAGCGGAAGAAGTTAAGTTATGTGAGGCGGCAGAGGGTGATGCAGCTCATGGCCATCTCTGCTAATGTTGCAGACCTGTTTATAGCAATAGCAGATATTGAGCCTAATCCATTCTGTAATCATACCTTAACTTTGGGACTCAGTGGACTTGTTTCTGCTTGGGCTGGTTGGTACAGAAACTGGCCTTCATAATCACTCAAAGTGGGATAGACATCACCCTTAGCTGAATTGCATGTTTCAATAGTTTAATCCCTGCTATTATTTTTTTCCATAGGATCACTTTCTTAATAATTTTCAACTTGGTGCATGTTTTCCGAAATGGGTCTCAGTTAGTTTTCTGGCATAGTTGAATTGGTCATTGTCTAACTTGGCCTGAAAAGCATTTTTTGTGAAAACGTGGTGTCTATTTATTCCCTCCTAAGTGGAAAATTAATATGGGTATTTGTAGAAATAATAGAGCTTGCAATGGTTTGTATATGGAAATTATAGATCTAAGAAAAAATATGGGTGTTTTAGAAACAATATAGTTTTCTGAAACAGGCCATAGTTTGTAAATGAAAATTATAGAGCTAAGAAATAATATGGATGTCAGTAGAAACAATATAGTTTTCTGAAACAGGCATGGCCACCCACTCAGATTACTATTCTATTAGAAAACAAGATGAAGATTGTAGCAGGGATGGATGTAATCATAATTATAATAAAAAAATGAAAAAAATGGTAGTCTTTGAGGGCAATTTTTCTGTGGGAATAGAGTATATAGTATTTAATTAGCCAGAAGTTTAAGAACAGATTGTGACTGTAGGAACAGGGCACATAGTAGTCAAGAAGTGATTCAAGTTTAAGGGCCGATTAACTGTGAGAACATGGCACATAGTATTCAATTAGCCATAAGTTTAAGGGCAGATTGTGACTTTAGGAATAGGGCACATAGTAGTCAAAAGTGATGCAAATTTAAAGGCAAATTAACTGTCGAAACATGGTATATGATATTCAATTAGCCATAAAGTTAAGGGTAGATTGTGACTGTAGAAACAGGGCGGATTAACTATGGGAATGTGACACATGGTATTCAATTAGTCATAACATAAAGAGCAGATTGTGATTCAAGAAACATGGCACATAGTAGTCAAGAAGTCATGCATGCTTAAAGGCAAATTAACTGTGAGAACATGGCATATAGTATTCAATTAGCCAAAAGTTTAAGGGCAAATTGTAACATCGGATGAGGGCGAATTGTAGTTAAGAAGTCATGCAAGTTTAAGGGCAGATTAACTGTGGGAACATGGCACAATATATTCAATTAGCTATAAGGTTAAGGCAGATTGTGACCATAGGGCAGATTGTGACCGTAAGAACAGGTTACATAATAGCCCAAAAGTCATACAAGTTGAAGAAATATTAATTAGACACATGGTATTCAATTAGTCATAAGTTTAATGGTACATTGTGATGGTAGGAGTAAGTAAGAAGTCATGCAAGTTTAAAGGCAAATTAACTCTAGGAAAAAGGAAAGTTATTTTTAAGGTCCATGATATCAAGTGTCTTGTTTATATTCTATAAGGTAGCTTACAATATACAAGACCACTTCATACTTTCAATATATAGGAGACAAATATGTTTCAAATATGAAACATACATACCTTACCCTCTTGTAGAATCCCTTCCAAAAATACAGATTCTTCACCATAAAACTAAAAACATGACAAATACTGAAACACACAATTGTTGATTATCCTTTTTAACACATTAATGAGAAGACTTACACCCCAAAAGTTGCTTTCAGATTGAGGAAGCTTTTGACACAGGTAATGCTTCTTAAAGCACCTCTTTCTCTAGTTGTTTTCTATGTGGAATTGTTCACAACACACACCCAACAGAGGCCGACAAATAATTAGTAGGAGAGTATAATAACAAGGACAAATTCAGGCTACCATACGAAACTAGGAAGGAAGCAAGAGGGGAGGACATGTCAGTTCTCTAATGACTCATTTTAGTCCTTTGAGTTGGGTGTTAATTTCGACACCAATGCAGATGTTGACACTTTCATCAAACAGAACCGAAGACACGGCTATAAAGACGACGTAGGAAACAAAGGAGTAAAAGGGCACTAGAAAACATGGAGTAAAAGGGCACTTAAATCATTAAATAGGCTGAGTTCAAGTGGTAAACTATGGTAGCTTTTATAGTAAGAATCTTTTCAAAACATATATATATATATATATTATAGAAGATAAAATATACAAATAATAAGTGAATATTATATTATGGAATATTTTGTATATGAAAACATTCAAATTAATTATTTTGACAATTTATAAAGAGTGTTTATGTCTATAATATTTGAAGAAGAAAATATTAGAAATAATAAGAAAATTTTAATAATAATATGAATCCAACTAATATCTAATTATACAAATCTTTTCTTTTTTAATAATTTCTCATTTATTTGAATATATTTTTTTCTTTTATAAAATTTTATTAAAATCTATATTTGTATGTATAAAATATATGTATAATAACAACTTTTATGGCACTATCTCTATAAGCCCATTTGCTATATCAAAATGTTTTTAAATTATTAAGGAAAGAAAGGATTTATAGTGACCGATGAAATAAAGGATTTATATTAAGTTAATTACTCCACCCCTAAATTTTATATCTAATTCAATTCTTCTTGAAATTAAGAGGGTTTTAAAATAAAATGTTTTATTTTGGCATGAATATTTAAATAAAGGTTATAAGGGTTGTAGTTATATTGATGAGGATGATAGTTTGTAATGTCATCCATTCATGTACAAAACTTCAAAAACATTAATACAAAGAGAGTTGGATTCAATCTACGAATGACTTTAATAAAATGAATCTTCTCAAAAACATAAATTATTCTAATCAACTACTTAAAAACATAAATATCTGTATCTATTTAATGAGGACAAAAAGATGTGTGTGTGTGTGTGTGTGTGTGTGTGTGTGTGTGTGTGTGTGTTTGTAATGTCATCCATTCATGTACAAAACTTTAGAAACATTAATACAAAGAGAGTTGGATTCAATCTACGAATGACTTTAATAAAATGAAGCATTTCAAAAACATAAATTATTCTAATCAACTACTTAAAAACATAAATATCCGTATCTATTTAATGAGGACAGAAAAGATGTGTGTGTGTGTGTGTGTGTGTGTGTGTGTGTGTGTGTGTGTGTGTGATGTCATCCATTCATGTACAAAACTTCAAAAACATTAATACAAAGAGAGTTGGATTCAATCTACAAATGACTTTAATAAAATGAAGCTTCTCAAAAACATAAATTATTCTAATCAACTACTTAAAAATATAAATATCCGTATCTATTTAATGAGGACAGAAAAGATAAAGATATATATATAGTTAATAAGGTTCCGTTGAAATTTGGTGGGTAAGGAGTAACTAACCAATTTATTACTTAAACTATTTTTCATAAATAAATAAAAGAGAATATTAGTAAATTAAATTTTAGTTTTATAATTAAAAAAATTAAAGGGTTAGTATTGAAACTCATAATTTTGTTGAGAAGTTATTGGGTTATTAATAAAATTGTTTGGTTCACAAAAATTTTATTAGGGATTAATTATTGTCAAGTGTAAAGATCCAACATCATAAGGGATGAGACCAAATTCGAGTCTTGAGTGAATTCCATAAAATGGATACCCCTCAAAACTTGGAGTGAAAAGAATCTGAACACCCAATACCAACAAAATACACAAAAACTCTATCTCACACACATAGAGAGAGGGTATAATTTGCTAGATATGTATTTTTTAATATTTTTTTCCTTATATAAATGTGAGAATTCTAGTAGATGATTGTTTCCATTCTTATGGAGATTATGGTTTTATGTAGGTTTGTACTGCATTTTAATTTTGTGTAAATTTTTGTCATTATATGTGTATGGCTCTATCCAACCTCCTTAATTATATTTTCTCCTACTCTTTTTAAACTTATTGGTAATAAAAAATACATTGTTTGATGTGAAAATTTTGGTGTTTGGGGAAAGTGCTCAGCTAGAGTAATATGCATGTTTCCATTACTTTGTCCCACATCTATGCTAGGTTCCATACTATAGACACTAAAATTAAATCAATAAATGATTGACAATGTTTGTCTTGACATCTTATACCTTGCTTGGCCAAATCATTATTCCAATAACCATTTAACTATATGAGAGCCTTTTAAGTCTTGCACTTACTATGAACATTTCTATAATTCCCTAGTTTGTTCACAAACATCCCTAATCAATAGATATTTCATTGTCAATCTAGTTTTGGAAACCTCTATCTAATATGGACAAGTACACACTAGGTAAATAGGGATGCACTGCATACGTGTCCACTAGTGCAGACTTATCTACAAGGCTCTAATGGCTACTTCTTAAAAATGACACACTTCATAATGGCTCTCCCCTGCACAACAATAGGTCAGTTATTAGAAAAAAATTGAATATTTTCTTATAAAATCACATCAACTATCTCACTTAAAACCCTAAATTACATTAGCTATCACTCTCTTACTAAGGAAATTCAAAATCACTCATCTATTCATCACAAATCCCTATTACATTTCTACTATAGTAATACAATCATTGGCCAAGTTAACATTATTTTTTTGCAAGTTGGGGCCATCCTTTTTCTAAGCATTCTAATACAAATTTCTATTTGCATTCATCTATGATCTTCCCCATAGGGAACACTACATCGCCCTGAGGTCCATTCATACTATGTAGGAAACACTTAGTCAATATGGATTTTTTTTAAGATAGTTTAGCCACATCCCACTTCATCGCTATTTTCCCCCTTTGCATTTTATCTTAGTTGTTTCCTTTTGCATGCTAGGTTTTTATTTTTTAAGTGATCTTTGCCTCTAAATAGACTCCACACAAAATCTATTGATCCACAAATAGATTTGAATAGTATCTAACTTTTAGATCCAGTGCATAGATAACACAGACAAAGTCATAGTAGAGGATAATGATGTAGTACAACCCTCTCTAGCTACTACACACCTATCTTAGAATATAGCGAAGCTAAGTTTTAAATCAACATCATGTTTGCATGTCTCTATCAATAGTTTTATACAATCAAAATTAGCAAAAATATATATAGAAAGAATAAATTAGTTTGTAAGGACATCTCTCTAACCCTAACCCTAACTGTTATTTTTAATAATTTACAACTATAAATTTTGTATATCAATATGTTTTCATAGTAGGTTGTTTTATTTATCTCTCTTATATTAGATATCAATTTCAAAATAATTTAGAATTAATTATATCACACTTATTAATTCTAAGGGTAAACATTTTGGTGAGCCCACTTTTATAATAGATCATTATTTGTATTGCTTGTTGATATTTGTTCTAGGGTTTCAATTTTATTTTGTAAATATCTGACACTGAAATAATATAATTCTCAACCTCAAATATTATCTATAACATAACGATTAAAATTTTTTGATCTTGGAATAATATGAAACTTATTTTTTTGTCTTGTCACCTTAGATAAAGACTGACATAGAGGCTTTTTCTTTTGACTTTGGGTTGAATTTTTTCTCTTATGCACAAAAACCTTTCACTTTTTTTTGGTGTCCCAGGGTTTAGACAAGAATTTCCCCAAGACTAATAAATCTCACTTTTTATTTTCACTTTTTTATTTACTTATTTTTGCTTGTTTTAGAAACTATGTTCTGGCAATTTTTAAAATATTTAACTACCATCATGAAGGGCTACACGATGTTCTATTTATAGACATCAAGGTGTGAGGGTTTTTTATTCTAATAACCATAGTCATAATATAGATCTAAACACATATTTTAGTTTCCATTTACCTCATGGTATATTAGAAATACTTAGGATCCCTTTGTTTACACCAATATGACGCTATACCATCCATCTAATTCTATAGTGCACCAATAAGTGGTTAGCCCAGGAAGTTAATCTCAACTTACCTTTAAAATTAGATTTAGTGGAATATAGATATGGTTCTACCTCCATAGTTAGTGTTTTGAAATATTGAGCTGATAATTTTTAATGGATGATCAAGTGTATCTAAGAGCCTATAAATCATTCAAAACCCTTGTCTAGATCACCCTTTCATCCTTCATTTTTACTTGCATTGTCTTCTTAGATTACGATCTTGTTTGTTTCATTTTTGTATTCATCATAGGTGTAATATATGTATATTGTTTTCATTTATTATGTAGAATCATGCAATTCCTTGTAACATATAACTTTTGTAACATGTTATTCATTATGTCCTTTCATGGATTCCATACAAATCAATTGAAGAAGCTCCTTCTCATAATTCATCTTCCTCTTAATCCAAATGCTTGTTTACCTCATCTCATCCTCTAGTCAAATCTATTATTGTTGTTAAATATTCAATCACTTGTCACATGTATGGTTTTTTATTTAAGTACTTAAAAAATGTAACTATATTATGGGACAAGGAATAGGTAAGTATGCTCAAGGTATTTTCGATCCCATATTTCCTTTTCAAAAGAAAGGAAAATTAATCCTTGGTTATACAAGATAATATATCTCTTATGGACAAGGTTTGTTTAAGACACCTCATGATATCATACCCTTTCTTTCCAACAATTTTTGTGTCATACAATCTGAGTTGCATCTTATCACCCTAGATAAAGAGCTTTTGCTCTACCCCTTGTACCTCCTTCTACTCTCCCTCATATTAACATTATCAAATCTTCTTCTATAACTCTTATTCATCCATAACTTATCTTAAACTCTCAAGTCCATGATGTCCAAACTAGACATGGATGACTTCCCTTAGCCTCTCTACCTCAAACACTTATTGTTCTTCCACATCCTATCCAACATTCATGACAAACTTCCCAACCCAAAGGGTATGATCTCATTGATAAATTATGAAATCAAACTAGCCAAGATTTATATTCTTTATTTATTCAAAAGGGTGCCTACTTATAAATATATTTTATATGATATGTTGATAGATACTACTATTCCTTTGGACACACAACCAACTTCATTTGCTTCTATTATGAGCATCTTCAAGGATATTAATAATAATATTTATTCAATAAATAGTATATATCCCTGAAACACATTATTGAGCAAAATCTTTCTTTATTTATCCAAGTTCAAATTCATGACAATTTGATTAAGAGGGTTTTAGTTGACAATGGTTCTAGAATGAATCTATATAGCTATGACTTCATAAAAAAGTTGGGTTTTAATAAGAGAAATATTCAAAAAAATTAGTATCCTATCCATAGCTTTGATAATACTACCGCATCAATCCTAGGAATCATCAAATTGGATATACTAGTCAGTCCTAAATTGGTCTCTATTGTCATTTGAGTTTTTGATACTCAATTACAGCATAATATATTAATGGGATAACCCTATATTCATATTACAAGGGCTTTACCTTCTATAGTTCATAGGTGCATCAAATATCTATATGATTCACATGAGTATATAATTCCTACAGATGATACACCATTTCAATATTATACAATCACACAATCATATACTATCTCTTTCAATGCACTAAACATCCAACTCTTATTGCATAAATGCATACTTATGGGGTGGGTGAATATAATACAATAACTGGTGTTGAACAAATATTTCAAAGTCCTCAACATATTGAGGATCCTCTTCAATAAAATTCTCAACAAGAACACATCTCTACACAACTTGAAGAGCCTATTGAAAAATGAAAAAAATCAAGAATTGCCTCTTACAGAATCTATCAAGGCCAATATCACATTGCCACTCTTGGTAAATACAAAAGATCCTTATTGAAAAATAAAATATTAGTATATGAGCAATGATGGGAATACCTATGAATTAATAGACGATCAAATGCATAAATTATCTTTCAATCCCATTGATGAAGATGATAATCTCTCGTTCTTTATTTATATATATTGGAGTACATGAATACAAGGCTATTTATCCTTTAAAGGATAAGGGTAAATAAAAAAATATTGTTCAATAAGTTGTGCAAGATGCTTGAAATACTATATCACATGATATTTCACATTATATTGCCTCAAGTACTTCTTATCTTGCAATGATTACATCTTCTAATTAGCACATACAATTAAAGAAGGTAAAATCCAATACAAAGCAAAATTAAAAATACAAGAAGATTGTAATCTATTCAAAAAAGGGATTTATTAATAAAGGAGCTCCAATTTAAGAATCAAATAATATTCTTACACAAGATACTCCAGAGCATCTTTCTTATTACTTAGAATGTTTCATGGTAAATGAATTAATAAATAACAAACAATGTATTGGTGTTGCAATTACTCACTTACAAGAAGTAAACTTATGTATTCTTGCTCTTTTTAAATCTATTGGATTTGATATCAAACATCTAATTCAATTTGTAGGTCTCACACATCATATTAGTTCTATCACCCTACCAATCACATTGGGTCCTGAATCTTGTTTGGCATTCTTTCATATTTGTTCCTACTTTATAGCAATACAATACAATCCTTGAGATATCATGGAAAAAGCAATGGGTACAACACTTACTCCTAATTATGATTCACTTATATTTCATCAAGATAGTTTTTGTCATGAAGTCACATTTCATAACACTTCCAATAGCACTCTCATAATAAATTAGAGGTGTTTTAATGACATAGATCGTAAAAATTTTTGCAAAATGGTACATCGACTTTGTAGCCTAATGGACAAGGCTTAGATCACTTGTTGAGATCTGCACTATCCTTCAAGCTTCCAAACAATGAGACATTGAGTGGTTTTTAGAGTAGAATTTTGGATGGAAATGCATTTGAGTAGAATATATTTGTTAGCCATAATACAAGAATTTTGAGTCACAAAATTGAGGTGTTGAGGATATCTCAACAATTTCTATTTAGGTGGAATAATATTCTTGTCATCATGGAAAACATGCAAACAAGGTTGAAATTTCTCTAAGTCTTTATATCTTCCCTTTGTAAATTTTAAATTTTAAAATACCCTACTAGATACTGATTCCACTACTAACATGACCATCATAACTCGATGCTACTACCAATAACATAATTGAATCTTGACATATCTATATGCATCTTCATAGGATCCTAGTTCCTTTGCTCATATTCTTATTGGATCCTGACATGTCTATTAACATACTCCCAGAACTTGATAAGCATGCTTACATACCTATCAAAACCTGATGGTATTTATAGAAACACCATTGGATTATGATACCCATGTAGATAACCCTATTATAATTTGATAGCTTTAGGTGCAATTATTCAAAAAAATAAGCTTTTAATTATTCCCCTTCAAACGTTCATTTTCATTAGAGACAATGCAGTGTAGGATTTCAACACAAGAGGTTGGATCACATCAGATGTCAACTTCATATTCCATGATGGAAGAAGAAAAGAGATAAGTGATAAATTCATTTGACCTTATCAACACAAGAGTGAAAATTTGAAGTAAAATCAAACTTTTCCAAAATTTATTGATTTTAGTCCCAATGTGGAGACTAGATCTGAGAGATGAATTTTGACTATAAACACTTGGTATAAAAATGTCATCTTGACCTACTAAATTCAAGAGGGAGAATTACATTTGTGCCAACAAAGCTGTTAGAACCCGATGGGGTCACTAACACACATGTCAAAACTTGATAGGGTTGATAACACAATCATTGGAACCTAACGGGGTTACCAACACATCCATAAAAACTCTATGGTAGTGTTTGTACTACCCTTGGAATCCACCATCCGAACAAGCAAAAATTACAAAAATAAGATCCAATCTCCCTTGGATCATAAATTTTGCATTTGAACTATGTTTTCACTCTCGTTCAATGATTTGAAAAGGTAATTTGATGAAGAAAATTTTATCCTAAAGAACCATGGTACAAAAACTTCATCTTGAACTTTAGAAATGAAGAGGGAGAATCATAGTTGCAAAAGCAAGGTGGAATTCCAAATGTGTCCAAACAGGGTCTAGTCTCCCTCGGGCCATAACTTACTCATCCAAATTATAATTTGGATCTTGTTTAATGCATTGGAAATATAATTTAATAATGAAAATTATTTCTAAAATATTCATGGTAAAAATATTTCATTTTTAACTTCAAAAATCAAGGGAGAAAATCATAGTTATAGAGACATGGCAAAGTTTGCAATTTTCAAGTTGTGCAAAAACACCAATGCATTTTTGTACATTGTAAAAATTGGTCATTGCACTTTTTTAAGTCATGAAAATTTATCAATGAAATTTTTAAGGTTACAAGTTGTTTAAAAACATAAAATTATTTTTACAAGTCATGCAAATTGGTCATTGCACTTTTGTAGTTTCAAGTTGTGCAAGTTGATCATTGCTCTTTTGCAAATTACTCAATGCACTTTTACAAGTTTTAAGTCGTGAAAAAACATCAAATAAATTTTAAAAGTCATGAAAATTATTCATTAAACTTTTTCAAGTTATGCAAATTATTCAATGTACTTTTGTAGGTTTCAAGGTATGTAAATTATTCAACACATTTTTATAAGTTGTAAGTTGTGCAAATTTGTTAACGTGTTTTTTCAAATCCCTGAAAAGGCAAAAAAGGTGGTTACACACTATAACCACCCATTTTAACCTATAAATACAAGGTTTGGGATCATTTGTAAAGGTTCTTGACAATTATACTTTTATATCAAAATAGAAAAATAGGAGATTGTATATGTAGCTCGATGAGAATTAATATAAGAGAAAATTTTGCAAACTTTGTCTTCAAATTATCTTCATAGATAATGTATGTGTGTACATCCATATATATTTGATTATTTCATTTCAAACTATTGTTAAGATTATGGTTAATTAGTCACAACATAGAGATTTTGTTATAGAATTTATTGTTGAATCTACATTCTTAATTTCTACAAATAATAAAACCTTGGTGAGATTAAGAGTAGGATTTTATGTCTATTTTTATCAAGAATTATGAAGTTGTTGTGTATCATAATTTATAATGTTATCCAATTTTCTCGGTATATGTATTCGGATTATATGTTCACAATATGTATCTCCCATCTCATTTCCAAGATAAAGGTTTCCCATATTACATTCTCAAATCTTGGATCATTCTAGTGAGTTTATGTGTTTAGCTAAATAGAGTTGTCCTTCATTCTTGGGATCATTTGAGTAGTTTATGTGTTTAAATGGATAGAATAATCCCATTCTCTCTTACTCCTTTGTTTTTTCATTTTTAACCCTTTTTTCTATCATTCCATTTCATTTTCTTTTTGTCACATTTTCGTATTTTCAAGTTTAAAATGTGAAACCCCTTATAAATAATAGTTTTGTTGTAAATAGATGTGAATAGCTCTTTTTTTAATTTTAATTTTTGGATTTCAATAAAGGTAGCTCTACTTGCTAATAGGAGAGGGACTTTGTCCCCACATTATTGACTAACATGAGGAATCTGTCCCCACACTATTGACTAAAAGTTCATATTTTTCCCCCTGACAAATTTTTCAACTAAGATTTATTGGTGACTCTACCAGGGATCAAGGTGTTTTATGCAAATTATTTTCAAAAAATTTAAAGAACATCCCCTAGAATGGAGGTTGTGGACTCTATTTAAAAAAAGTACCTAGTACCTACATCTTTCTAATTGAATAAATGGCATTGGTTCACCCCAACCCCAATGTTCCCTATATCCCAGGGGAAAAAAATTTGGGTCATTGGCTTTGACCTAATACAATGAGTTACCATCAAGCTCAAGGAAGAAATTTCTAAGATTTTTTGAAGAAAATGGTCAAAATTAGATAACCATATCTTGGACTTTGTAGTATCTTGGAATGAAGATGTCATTGCCAATATTTTTATTGAAACTCTCATTGGACCTATTGTTGAGTGGTTTTAGCACTTGGAAGGTGGATGCATTATGAATTGGGACTCCTTGAAGAGTAAGTTCCTAAATAAATTTAAATCAGTTATGGATGTGTTTGTATTATTGTCAGATTTCTTCTAAATCCAAAAATAAGAACATGAACAGATGATAGAGTTTGTAGCATGTTTCAACAAATTGTTGAGATTGATTCCTCACATAGATCAACCTAGTCCCAACAATAAAATTTGTGTCTTCATTGATTATATACACATAGAGATAAATTTCATCTTGATAAGGAACAAGATAAATGACTTAGAATTCATGCAATAAGAAGCTATCAAAATTGAAGATGACATGATTCTATTGAGATGTTGAAGAAAGAAGTTTCAAAATGTGATAAAATTTCCATAAGTGTTCAAGAAGAAATGATACTTGATATAATCAAGTGTATTCATCATTAAAAAAGAGATTCCAAAAGAAAATTATTGATCAAACACATCAGAACTCTAACAGAAAAAAATATAAAGTTCTTCCTATCACATATGATTGTTTCAACTTCAAAATTATAGAATAAAGTGAACAGTTGGAAGAACTAATGATTGATCAAAGAATAGATAAATAACTTGGCTTCCCCTTTGGCAAAGAAGAGAAATATTTACCTGTTTCACAATATTGCTCAAACTTCATAGTTGGAGTATAAAATGAACTATTTGAGGAACAATTGGTTGAACCACAAATAAAAAGAAACAACAATACAGAATGTGATGTTCCACTTTTTGAATGAGAAGATAATATAGAACAAATTTTTAGTAAATTAGAAGATTCATCTTGTATAAGGGTAGAAGATTCAATGGTCAAAAGTGAAGATTATCTTGACACTTCCTTTCCATATTCCATTGTAGAAGAATTTCCATAGGATTTGAATCCAAAACAATCAAGTCTATGTAGATTTAGGATTATAATCATGCCAAGGTTGAGGTTAATGAATATATTAAGGTAGAATAAAATGAATGGTTCCCGATTTTCATTTCAATTGAAATGAAAAATATCAATGTAGAGGAGATTAATGGATATGATGATAATGATTCTTTCAACGATGAATTTATCTCTGTCATGAGAAGTCATTATCTTTGTCATGTATTTTGTAGATAACACACTTGTAGGGCTCTTTATTATTATGGAAGTCATTGTAAGGTCTTCATTCCTACCTTCAGAAGAGGGGGCAACAAATAGGGGTGTTGTCACAAAGATCAGAGCCTTCGATCAAAAAGTCTATGTTTAGAACACTCATAATGGTAACTAAAACCCAAACCAAGTAGAACAGACCAAAAAGATAGTGATGAATACAGAACAATGATCAAAAATAATAAAGGACAAGAGAACCATAGTTGGACTACAATACTAGACAGTTAAATGTCATGTTTTTGGTGCTCATATCGAAACAACAAAAAACCCATTTTTTAAAAAAATGGATAGAAAGGTTAGTTTAGTTATAGTTTTGTCAGCTATAGTTCAATTTAGATTGAGTAGTTTTAGTATAGTTTTCTTTAGAGTATCTAGATATAGAGGGCACCATGCATGGCATGATGGCTCTCGCTTCTAGTTTTAGATTGGGTAGTTGGTACAACTTTCAGATCAAAATCCATGTTATAGACACCAATGATTTGGGGCAATGTGCGTGACACATTTACCTTATTTTCTTTCCAAGTTTAGTGCATTATCTAGGTATTCTCAATAGTTGTGTGCCTTATCCCATCTACAAGTGGTTGGCATCATTTCGAAGTGGCTTTCATATAAGCCTAGTTCTCAATTTCAGAGTGGCTTTCATACAAGCCTAATATCCACCTTTCATAGTAGCCAAGATTGGCCTAGTTCTCAACATACATTCAATTATCCATGCCACATTGTCAGATTATAGAGCATTCATGGGCTTCAGGAGCCATCTCATGCGACACACATTCATGTTGGTATCAGTTCATAATTTCACACTTAGGAGGGAATCGATGGAGCCAAAGGACAAGCCACCTACTCAAAGGGATTAGACACACAGTCCAAATATCAATTAACACATGCATGATCACATAACTTCACTTAGTGGGTGATGATTGAGCCAAAGGGATAGCCTTTATATTCTTGAGCCACTCTTGAGGAATAAAGCACTCAGCTCTATTTATGATATTACTTTTGGTACAACACATACCTAACATCACTCAAAATCATAACAGGTTTTATATTAGTTCATGTACCTAGTGAGGTGTATTTGTTCCTTTCTCTTCTTTTTTCTTTGTTTTACCTAGCTTTTATACTTTTTTATTTTATAACATAACGTGTCTAGTAATAACTGATTTGCTCTTTATTTTTTCTTACAAATTTACACTTCACGAAGTGCTCTCTCTATGTACACTCAACATTAAATAGCTTCATGGGCTTCACCCTTATAGGTAAGCTCAAGTACATTTTCTACTTTTCCTTTATACTAGCATTTTGCTTTGTTGCATCTGTTAGTTTAGGATTTTTCCCACCTAGTGGTTTTACCTACACATCTTTTTAGCTTATTTAGGTTAGTTAATTAAGTCATTAGGGGTCATTTACCTTTAAGTGAGTTCTAATTATGAGTTAAGGTTTTACCTTTTTGGTGACCTAATCTCACCCTATATGTACTTTCTATTTTCTTAAATTTGGTTAACGTAAATATTTTTTTTGTAGAACTTTCTTGTTTTTGGAGATCTCATTCTACCTCTACAGGAATTTAACATTCATCATGTGGCTGCTATTCAAAGATCTTGATAAAATTTATCATGATATCAGAGATTTCTTGATAGCCTCATATGTTTGTCTCTTTTGGTAAGATCCTCTTGCACTCACCTTCTTATTTTTTCATACTATACAGCCACCATATTTGACCTTGGAGGCATTTTATAAAAACTACCTTGAAACTCATATCAAAATGCCTTCGGTGAAAAATCCATTTGCATATATTTTATGGGTTTTTTTATATCTAAAATGGGTTCTTGTTATTTTTCTAAGAAAGTTCATGGATTTTCCAAAAAAAATAATCTCTTCTATTTGGTCGTCATTTGTATGGTCAAAGTAATCCAGCCTGCAAACTCTAATTTACTCTCCATAGACCAAATTAGGTTCCTGAAGTGCTTCTACTTACTCACCAACTAAATCAGGTTTTTGAAGTGCTTCTATTTGATCACCGACCAAATTAGCTTTCTAAAGTACTTCTACTTGCTCACCGACCAAATCGTATTTTTGGAGTGCTTCTACTTGGAATTAATTGGGCTTTTCCAAGGCAATCACTTATAAAGTAATCGGGCTTCAATTGTCGGACTTCACAACCCCAAAATACACTGCCAAAAATTAATTGAGTTTTGTAAGGTCGACTACTTATAATTTTTTTAATTTGAAGTAGTTCGAAAGCCTGAAGTAAAGTAGTTAGAAGAACCTAAAGTAAAGCAACTCAAAGAACCTGAAATACATTGTGAAGAAGTAATCAAGTTTTTCAGGGTCGATTGCTTATAACTTTTTATAAGTTAAAGTAGTTTGAGAATCTGAAGTTGAAGTTGAATTTGAGAACAAGTAAGCGCGTGACATTCTAAAAGCTGTCAAATTTCAGGTGAAAGGTAATTAAGAAATAGACTTAAGTTGTTTCCATTTTTGGAAAGGGTCCAGGGATATGTTGAAGTAAGAACTTGTAAGTGCCATAACTTTTGATCGGTAACTCCTTTTTGAGTGTCATTTTCTTCAAAAATATTTGTTTTTTATGCTCTACACATTGGACCTATCATTTGGCCTTCCACAACTATAAAAAAATTTATATTTTTTTGTACACTCTTGAATGAATTATCGATTGTATCCGATGTTCCTCTTGTTCCTTGTACTTATGCACCTACTACTTAAGACACATTTTTTATTGAATTCGACATCTATACCAGCGTGATTATATTTAAAACATTCAAGGGGGTCATTCCCTGATAGTTCTAAAGGGGTATTGTGTGTTTGTTGTGCATTCAATCTTTTTTTGCATCACTTCTTTACTTACTGTAGTGATACTTACTTCTACACTATGGATTCATTTTCAATAAGTCCACTTACACCATTTAATTATCATGAATGAAAACCTAGAATGGAAATTATCTTGCAATCTAAGGGTTACCATCAAATTATAATGGGCACTGAGACTAAACCTATTGATGCTAGAGTAAAAATCAAATGGTTTAACCATTGTGATAAATTCTGTGGACTAATGTGTCTTTCAATCTCCCCATATCTAATCTTTCACATTGAATCTACCAAAACACCTACTGAAGTGTGTACCACATTGTCCAAGCTCTTTAGAGTGCAAGATGTGATGAGAGGACATGAGCTAGAAAATGAGCTGATCAGATTGAGCCCAGATGACTTTGACACTCTTCAAGATTTTTTCACCAAATTTAAAATTTTGAGATTATAGTTGAAATCATGTATAATTGACAAGAAAGATGAACAACTTATTTTATCAATACTCTCTAAACTGGGTCCTGAATATTCTTTATTTGTGTCCACTTTTCATGCCACTAAGAGTGATCTTGACACCACATAGAAAATGCCTTATTTAGATACCTTTGTTGCCAACCTAATTTGGGAGCAAGATAAGTTGATATAGATGGGCACAGTGAAGTCATCTAAATCTCATGCATTTCTTGTTAAGAAAGATAAGGCTTTTAACAGTAGAGAGAGAAAGCAGAGCAAGAAAAATGTTGAGAAAGGTGAAAATATTTCTACCTCCAAATCAATCAATGTGACCTCTTCTTCGAGTCATAAACCTAAGAAAGATTGGATCAAATGTGTGTATTGCTCAGATAAGCATGATAAGAGTAAATGTTTGAAGAAATAAATTGACCACCTTACTAACCTTCTTATTCAGAACAACATAGGTGTTCCAGATTCTGTCAAACCATCTTCATCAACCCATGAATCCACTAAGGCAAATAAATCTGGCAAAGAAAAAGCAAAAGAGAATAACAAGGGGAAACATAATAACAAAGCCTTAATTTTAGTTTTGCTTCCAACTCCTCCTACATGGGTCATTGACTCTAGTGCTTCACATCACATGGCCTCTTCACAGATTGAGTTCAGTTCCTTGGAACCATGTGACATGTCCTCTATACAACTGGATGACAACACTTATAAAAAGGTTCTCAAGAGATGATTTAGTGAAATGAGTGGTGAAACATTCAATAATGTTCTAAGTGTGCCCTCACTCTCAACTAATTTCATGTCAGTCTATCAGATCAATCACCTTGGTCTGGGCATGCAAGTTGAATTCACTCTAGATTCAGTGTACATTAGAGAGTTGCATAGTGATACTATTGTGACCGTGGAAATGGTCAATCATTAGACTTAGCTATATAGCTTCTCACTCTTTGCTCTTGACTCTCCTTTAGATTCTTCAAATTCCTCTTCAAACTCACCTATACCTATTAACACTTCTGAGCCTGAGCTTCTTTCTAATATTGATAACTCTTCTTCTGTAGATGACTACAATAGTGAAGTGGATGCACCTCCACCATCTCCTTGTCACCTTATAAATATTCAAGAGCTAGTTCTTGACCCAACTACCTCTGGTCTACTTCCAACATTACAGGGTAATGATCTACTAATCTAGGACACATCAGACATCGAGAAGTTTGTTCCATAGTTATAGAGGATTCTGTAGATCTTCTTCACCTCTACTTATGTTGTACCATCTTGGCATAGAGTAGTTGGGCCATCTACCTTGTAGTATGTGGATCATTCCTTTCATAGTAATTACACCTTAGTTGAAGATCCATTAGACACTTGGCAGACAAACTCATTATTTTAGGGTAATCTGCTCTTCATTGCATCTACTTCTAATTCATAGTCACTTTTGAGCATTCCTCTAAGGGACACCAAATGGCTACAGTCAATTGTAGACCTTAGTGGGGATTTTTATCCCTCTTCTCTTCTTTGCTCTCTTTTTGGGGAGGAGTTTTGTTCCAATGAGTTTTCTCCTTAACCCCACTTTATGGGAGTTACATTGTACTTGGGTACCTCATCAGGCCTCATTGCCAAGACCCAATTCTTCTACCCACCTAAGTTACATTTCAGGGGGGGTGTCAGTGTAGGATTTTTTCCACCTAGTGGTTTTACCTACACATCTTTTCAACTTACTTAGATTAGTTAATTAAGTTATTAGGGGTCATTTACCTTTAAGTGGGTTCTAATTGTGAGTTATGGTTTTACCTTTTTGGTGACCTAATCTCACTCTATATGTAGTTTTATTCCCTAAAGTGGCTAATACAAATATATTTTTTATGGAATTTTCTTGTTTTTGGATATCTCATTTTTCCTCTATAGAAATTCAACATTCATCACGTGGTCGCTATTCAGAGATCTAGATGAAATCTATCAACATCACTATAATAAGGGGGCCAAATGCAGTCATATAAACTATCCAAATTGGTAGCTTGAGTGTGGTTTATGACACCCAATCCATAAGTCCTTGCATGCTCTTATGACCCTTATAGACACCTTTTTGCTCATTAGTAGTCATCTATAACCTTCTAAACGATGATTCCACCTCATCCAAGCTATTTTTTCTAGGCTAGTGTGACCACACAAGGGAGTGTGGATTACACGTTCAATGCATATTACACATTAACCTCCCATTTATCTAAGTGATTCAAATCATGTTTTATCAAGCATGATGGAGGGTTAGGGTTTGAAGACTAAATCAACTCTATAGTGAGTTCCATTGACATTTAGCACCCAAAATTTCATAGGCATACTCACACATGAATAGTGCAAAGAACCCAAAAAAATTAGGTCTCTATGACTAGTTTGGATAATAATGGTAGGAGTGGACAACAATGTCAGACACCAAAGTATCATATTTTTCGTGCTCTTATCCTTTCACCAAATGAAAGCCATATTCTGATTTACAATACTGTCTTAGTCCTGCATAGCCAATTTCAGACCCTGTACCAACCATCTCAGCGTGTTTCAAGATAACTTATATTTTCTCCTTATTTATTGCTATTTTTAGAAATATAAATAAATTATACAAATAAGGACTATAATTATTGCAATATTTTTTACTAATTTATTAATCGAGACCCTTAACTAAAATAAGAATAAAACTCAATTATTCCCAAACAATTAAATCAAGTTTTCATTTCTTTGATGTAGTTAGGTGCACCACATGAATGGCTATCCATTTTTTATCAGTTTTCAAGATCTAAATACTTGCAAAATTCATTAAAAAATTATTGAAAAAATTATAAAAAAATATAGGTCACAAACTAGAATATCTTATCTAAATTTTCATCTAAGTCTTTTAAAAAATATTAAACGCTACTCAAAAAATAGTGCGCCACATGGCCATCTATCTACTCTATTTTATTAAAAAATAAGAGTTCATTTTCAAATTTTATATGTTTAACCTAGTTATACTTAGCTATTTTTTTTTTAAAATGGTGTTTTAGAAACTAAACTTGAAATTCGATATTTCATATTCTTACACCATCTTCAAATTTAGAGTGTAAATATCTTAAATTATCTATAAAAGTTCTAATTTTTGAAATTTCAAAAAAATTATGTCCACAAGTAAATCACTTTGTGTACTTACCCAAATAATGGATATCAAGAATGCCACATAAAGAAAGGCCAAAGGCCTTACATTAAATTCAAATGCAAATTATCCTACCATGTAAAAGAGTAACAACATCAATAGAGAGGATAACAAGGAACTTGTCCACACCATTCATATATATCAATGCCACATCATAGTATAATGTCATATCATATATCATTGTGTAATAAATGAGAAACTAGTAAGACATGTGTAAGCAATATAGTATCTCAAGATGGTACAAAAGTCATATAAACATATAGCTTATAATAGTGAACCTTGTGGAACAAGATTGCCTCTAGTATCGACATGGCCACGAGGTAGAGAGAAAACCAACATTTATATTTCTATGTGGAACATGTATGTCCTACAAAGCACTTAGGTACCATGAAATGCATGTTTGTATGTAAATAATATGTCATTTACCAAACATGTGATAAATAACATATGTAAATAGTGCAAATTAACAATCATGTCATGCTCAAGCTCTGATTTTTTATAATTGTTTTATTATTTTTTATATTTTTTGATTATTTGATTTTTTCAAATTTTTAAAATATTTAAAATTTGAATTCGGATCCTTGAGTATATTATTAAGGACAATTTTCATCAATAAGTGCAACATATGTTATATTCACAAAGGGCCCTAAAGGGCAAGTATGTGGGCTTTACACTTGAGTAAGATGATCTTTTACGTTACAATGGGAACATATATGTGCCTGCATTAAGTGACCTACATAGATTAATATTTCCAAATTTTCATTGATCCCCTTACTAGGAACACCCCAAAGCGAATAAGATGCATGCAACATTGATATAATTGTATCACCAGACTAGCTTGTGGTGAAAAATTGCATATTTTGCAATTTGATGTTTTGAGTGCCAAAGCGTCAAAGACGAACATAAACATCCCATAGAGTTGTTATACCCCCATGATATTCTAGAATGGAAATGGAACACCATCTCCATGGAATTAATTATTGGACTATCTACCTCATCCTACCATCATGACCTTATTATGGTGACTTTGGACAAGTTGAAAAAGGGAGTTCACTTTTATCTGATAATGATCACTTACAATGCCACATCAGTGACAAGGTGTTTTTTGGATAACATTATTTTATTTCACATGATTCCATGTAATGTTATTTTTTATTGATATATTATTTACATGTCTAAATTACAAACCACTCTACATGAGTAAATTGACACTTAACTCATTTTCAATACCTCCTACCATCTGAAAGAAACAATGACTAGATCGTTCCAAATCATAGAATCTCAAGTGTTGATAAAAAGAACATTACAAAAGGAGAGATCTATAAAACAAAGGATTATAAACTGATATGCAAAACAAAGTAGAAAATATCATATATTACATCCAAACTTATTCTATATTATTACAAATGAGAAGCTTTACATATATAGGCAAGGACAAACAAGGAGTAAATCATTTTAACCAACGTGGGATAAATTCATAGTAAGAAAAAGATAAAAATCACCTAGTAAACATGAGTAAATTACTCTAACACCCATCCTCAAATGAGGCTAGGAGATCAAAATAGGCAAAACTAAAGTGGCATATCCACAATATGAGTCCCAACAACAAGGCCTAATCAAGTACTCATGTACAATATATATCTATGAAATGGAGAAATGGAGAAAATTCATAAGAAACAAAACTCTCCCCCAAATTAATGTAAAATAAGCAATGAAGGACTTCACATGGAATCACCCAAGGATAACTACCTTTGATATTAAAGTCAGGGTCGTAAGATGATCAATGTCGATGTCAATATCATAGATTAGAAAATTGTAGAAGCTCCATATGCATTGAATAATGTTTATTCCTTTTGATAAAAAAATAATATGAATGGTTTAATAGAATTCTACCCATTCCAAAGTAGAAGATGAAAGAGGTAGTAGTACAAATATCTTTGAATCACATTCAAATCTAAAGTATGGTATAAGTCTATCAAAATCATGCACAAGCACTAGATTTAATGCTACAAAAGTGAATTGATCAGAAAAAAGACATGGAACATTCATTGAAAGAATGTTCATAAAAAGTGAAACATAATTCTCAACAAGTGTACTCTCATTGGAACTATTAGAGTCTTCAAAAGTGATAATTTGTGGTGGCCCAATATCCTACATAGGAACAAAGGTAGGTTCTATAAATAGATATCTTAGGGCAATTTCGGTAGAAACTCATACCATAAAGGTGGCTCAACAAAAATAAGAGTAATGTCTGTTACGAATGTGTCATCCAAAAAAACTATAGTAGGAGGAGAGAGCACATCATCAAAAGAGGAAAAATCGTTGACAAGAGGAGGAGAAGAAGATGGAGAAGTATCATCCATGTCATGTCAAAAGATAAATCCTCACTAATAGGAGGATAAGGAAGTGGAACAAGAGGTGGAATAAGTGAGGGTTTTAAAAACCTAAAACCCTCAGTATCCTCCTCAAATAAGGTTGAAATAACATCCAAATCTTTCTTTGGTGACATGGCATACATAATATGAATGTGCAAGTTGTTTGAAATATTGAGGTGAATCAAATGAAGAGCCTCATATTGCATGGATGCAATTCAAACAAGATCTTCCTCGTCTATAAATTTGGGAAGGTCGCCAAGTACCATTCTCCAAAAACATTTTAGCTAAAGATGTATCTTCATTTTGTATTTTCTCAGTAGTGTAATTTGAGGTGTTGAGGAGCTCCATTTTTGAAATACAAGGAAAAATTCGGAAAGAAGAAATAATGATCCCCCACCAAAAAATAACTCTATTAAAAGAATGATAAGTAATAAATAAACCTCCAAAAATGTGTAAGGCCCCCCAAATTCGGCACCTTATATTTGAATTTGTTTTACAAGATACATGATTCCAATGGATAGACAATCAAAAAACATACACTTCTGAAAAAATAGAACTCAATTTCAAGTCACAGTTCAAAATTTATAGCTTTTACAAGTTTCTCGTCATTAAAATGGGTCAAATAAGTAAACATTGCACAAAAATTAAATGCACTAAGGACCCAAAAAATGATTTACCACTTTGGTAAAATTTGGTTAGTGAAATTTGATCCCAATACCTACCATGTGACAATAGTCTACCAAAAAATGATTTACCATTTCACCTATTGCTTGGTTTGAGAAATTACTTTCAAATTTTACTTTTTAAAGTTAGAAAAAGACAAAAATAGCACATAAATACTCACACATGTGAGGGAGGGTTAATATTATATTTTCATTTTCAAGTACTTAATACTTAATACTATATTTTAGTATCACATGTGAGGGAGGGTGCATGAATCTCAATTTTTAGATCGTACGGCCTCAAACTAACAAAAAATAGTATAGTTGTCCAAATAATAAAGATAGATTTCTACAATGATGTTCAAACTATCAAAAGCATTGTACGGCCTACTCCAAAATGCTCCCAACTGATATGAGATGAAATTTGGGACTATTAGCCAACCATACTAGGGTTCAGATCTAAAATATAGATCCATATAGCTTATGGTGAGATAAAACCATATACGGGGTAGGTATATGCCAACAGACCAACAAATAAGTTTTTTAATTAAAGGATTGTACAACCTGATCTTGGGAGATTTTAACAAATTATAGAGGACATAAAACTCAAATTGTTATGCCCCTATGTTTTAAGATTTATATTTTTATGTATGTATAAAATAAAACCATTAAAAATGTATAAATTGTCATGAAAGCTTCTAAAACAAACTTAAACATGGGTTTAGCAAAATAAGTACTTAATGGTATAGCCTAGGATCCATATGGTCTGGTCAATAGCCAAAAAATATAGATCACAGACCCATACAAAACATCTCCACTATGCTAAGAAGAAATTTTGATATATGAGCAAATGCTTGCAGTATCAAATCTGCAAATGGATGGCTGCAACGCCTACTGCTCTGATACCAAGAAAGGAATCATGACTAGATTTTTCCAAGCCATAGAGTCCTAGCTATTGACAATAAATAATATCATAAAATGAGAGATTTATAAAACAAAAGCTACAAATTGATATGCACAGCAAAGTAGCAAATATCATATATTACATCCAAACTTTTTTTATATTGTTACAAATGAGAAGCCTTGCATATATATGCAAGGACAAATAAGGAGCAAAGCATCCTAACTAATGTGGGATAAATCTACAATATGAAAAAGACAAAACACCTACTAAACATGAATAACATACTCTAACACCATCCTAAGACAGATGGATAAATAAAGTAAGTCAACTAGGTTGTATAGGATATGTTTCACATGTACATCATGGATCAACAATCTTGTTTGGAGGATTACTTGTACTTAGTAGAGTTTTCACATAACAACATCTACCAAAGTTTGATCACCATGGCACCCTACAAAGCTCTATATGGTAGAGAGTTTGGGATTCCTTTGAGTTTGGATCACATTGAGGATGTAGTTGTCATTAGTCCTAACATGTTGCAGGACATAGAAGAATTGGTAATTCAAATTCGATAGTGCCTTTAAGCACCACAAGAGTGAGATAATAAGTACACTGATGTGAAGATAACTGATCAACACTTCAAAGTGGATGAAAAGGTGTTTTCGATAGAGAGATCCCACAAGAACTATGTCCATTATGGGAAAGGTTCTAAGTTGGAACCTTGTTTCATCAAGTTGTTTGAGTTCTTGGAGACCATAGGCCCTATAGCATATCTTCTAGGCTTACCACCTAGCCTAGCACGTGTTCACAAAGTGTTCCACATGTATATCTTGTTTTGATATATACTTGACACTACCCATTTTCTAGATTGGATGAAATTGTAGGTAGAGATGTATGAGAGTATAGCTTTAGAGCCCGTGCAGATTGTAGTGCACAGGGCACTAGGGCTTCAAGGTTGAGAGGTGGACCAAATCAAGGTCTAGTGGGATTGATATGATGAGACCACTACCACTTTTGAGGGTCAAGTATACCCACCTCTTTCAATGACTTCTAGAAGGAAATTTACATTAGGGGCGGAGATGTGAGGCCCAATTTTCACAGTGCTAGTTTTGGACCTTCTACTATTTTGTACTTTTCTTGAAATGTCATGTTATATTTACTATTTGAGGCATAATATGCTTTTTGTGCTATTATGTTACTCAGATAATGGATTTTTACATATATAATGTTTCCAGTTTGCTTACATCAGTACTACTCATATGCTAATTTTAGATGATGTTCCTAGTAGATCTAAATAATTCCATTTTATTCATTGATATCAACATTTGTGTGAACATACTAGTATAGCTAGCACATCTTTATCTTGTTATTGAGTATATGGGTGCTTGAACTTTGACACAATGATATTAACTCATTCAAATATTGAGATGTGTTTTTTAGATGTTTTCATGTATATGTTGCGATGATGTGTGTTCATATAAACAACATTTGAATGCTACAACCAACTTGTTAACATTTTCAAATTTTCTTAATTGACTATTTTTAATTCTATTCTAAAAATAAAATAAAAATCCACTCAATTTGAAGAAGATAAACTTTTAATAATATGTATACTTAATTTAATCTTATCAATAAAAATAAATTATTTTTTACTAATTTTTTTGGTTGAAGGGTTGGATGAGTAAAAACCCTTCAACTTTGAAATTAAACCCATCGTTTCAAATTTGATCGCTAATTGTGTCCCAAAAATATGAGACGATGGGATGAAAAGGTTTCTTTCTATCACATAACAATAACCTTTTTGTCAATCTACAATTTCATTACCGACATTAGAGAACATAATATTCGATGATCTCATCATTCACGTACCTTCTCTTATCATCATGATTTTGTGGGTTCTAGAGTTTTCGAGCGGGGTCCCACGCTGGTAAAAATGGAAAACGGAGTTCCATGGTTTTGTTCAGAATTTTGATCGCTTAAACCAAAAAATTGTCAAAAATCTCTCAGTAGCGATTGCTACTAGAGACATTTTTCAGCTCTAGGAAGCAGTAGGGGGCACAACAATTTTTCCCCATGTTCTTACATTTTTGTGATGTTTTCTGCCATTTGACATTCGAGAGATGAAGATCTAAAATTTCCAAATAATTCATAAATCAGTTGTTTTAACAGCAATTCTTATAACCAAAAAAAAAAAACACATGAAACCCTAAATGAAAATAAATCACTATAATTCCTCAGCAGCACCTACTTAAAAACGTTTAACTGGCCCACATGGGACCCGGTTCTTACCGATCTTTTATTCTCATCTTTACAATGTATACCCCACTATCTAAAATTTTCTCGAACTTTCGATATTTCTAATTGGAAAATAAAATAAAATTTGAGTCTTTAAGCTATAAAATGCCAGGAGAACGTCAGAAATATTCTTTCATGTTAAGATCTGTAACAATTATATGCGTGGCCGACGTTTTGCGTAAAGAAATTCAACCAACAAAGAATTTGAGCGGTTTAAAATCGGTAAGCGGCATTTCTTTGGACAAAAACATGTATAAATTGTGTTCGCAAAGAAAAATCAATAGATTATCGGTAAAAGAGTTTGAAGAAGAGTTTTTAACTTTAGTTTTCAGAGCGGTTTCTGAGGAAGTAAGAGCATTTTTAGAAACATCTCTGAAGTCTTGAGTAGATCTTCGAAAAAAAATGGAAATCGATGTTTTTATATAATTGCGGGAAATGATTGTGAAAGATGCTTGGTTTGTACAAGAGATTTGAAATTTTGTAATTAGAGTGTTTTTTTTGTTTTTGGTTTTTTTTTCTAAAAGGAATTGGGAGGTGTATTGTAAAAGAGCTTTGAAATCTTGTCTGATTTCTTTGGGAAAAAGCTGTTTAAAAAGAGTTAAAAATGAAAAACAAAGGAAAAGTATGTTTTTTTTTGGTTTTTTTTTTAATTAATATTTTTAAGGGGCAAGGTTTATCATGTTAGGCGTCTTGTTTTAGGTCAGTAACCAGGTAAGAAGCACCTAACTGTGTTTCACATATTAGGTACATACCTTATCCTTATAAAAGACCTTATCCCTGTAAGTATAGGAGCTTCGAAATCTTTTGTTCAGAGGTACAGGAGCTAAATACCTTATCCTTATAAAAGACCTTAACCCTGTAAGTACAGGAGCTTTGAGCTTTGAAATCTTTTGTTCAGAGGTACAGGAGCTTTGTTAAACAACTTTCCTGGTAGTGGCTAGGGCTGTGGTGACAAGGTGGATGATCATCTGCCTTCGCTAGCTTGGCTGATAGTTCCTGTGATTTCGTTATTCTGCCTTGCTATCTTGGTGCTCAATGAACTATTTATCAGTTTTTTTTAAATATGTTCAAACTCTTTTTTTAATTGATGAAGTCTTTTGCCAGGGACTGAGGTCCGCTAAATTCGGTAAAATAATTTTTTAAACTTTATTTTAAGTTAAAGTAGTGTGTGATGCCATCACCTTTTTTTTAAATTTATAATTTTTAATATTAATATAAAATATTTTTTAATTTAAAAAAAAGACTGAAATTTTGTTTCTGGATCGATTTTTTAGGAAGTAAGAGTGGTTTTTTAAAGATATTTGAAAACTTATGTTCAGGGGTACCAAAGTTAAGGAAATAGGGATAGATTCTTGTAGACGAGCTTTGTTTCTGGGAATTTAGAGCAAATTTTCAAAATAAATAGGATTTATTAGAGAACAAAGCCTTAAATTTACTGAGAAAATATATTTTTGGTGAAGACGAAGGTAAAATCTGCTGCAGTACTAATTTGATAGTGGAGAACAACATAAAGGCAATTATTTCAAAGAAGTTATGTTATAGCACAGTCAAATTTGATGGTGAAGAACAAATCTCATACTGCAAGAAAAGCTCACAGCAAACTTCTCAAGAGCAACAAAATGATGGGTGGGAGCCTCTTACTTTGGATGAGGACCCCCTAGTTGACGGTGGGTGGGGAGGGAAGCCTCAAGACCCTCTGTCGCCTCTGTGACCTACTACCATGTTGGCTGTTGGCACATGAATGGTCTTCTAATTGCTTCTACTGCTTTTCCAGGGCTTCTAAGACTCTCTGCCGCCTCTGCCCCCTGCTACCATGTTCACTGCTGCTGCTTAAGGACTTGTTTGTTTGTTTGTACTTTATCTTTTCTGGTTGTTAGTGCATACGAATGGTCTTCTAATTGTATAGCCCGATGTATTTTTTGGGGTGTGACTTTTCCACCCATTTTTTTGTATGACTAGCTGAATTTTATTTTGTAAAGTTTTTATATAATAAAATAGACTTTTCAATAAAAAATTTGAAGGTGAAGAACAAATCTCATACAGCAAGAAAAGCTCAAGAAAACTTCTCAACATCTTGTCGGGTCGAAGAGGTCTCCAAAAATGAACAGGGTTTTTCTGCCAATCTGCTCTGGTATGCCTAGGCTGCTCGTAGGTGCAGCAGGCGGTAGCTACATCAGTCTTCCTGGTTCTACTTTTACCACACAGCAATTGTTGATTCCATGCAAAGGGGCTGCCCCAAGATAAGGATCCTGAGTTTCAGAAGAGAATGGCTCCAGTTATTAGAAAGCTTAACTTTCCTAAAATAAAGGCGAGACGTGCAAGACCCAGGCCACATCGTGCTGTACCTGCCACTTTCAAGTCTTTAAAAATTGGATATAAGCTTGGACAGCCTAGAAGCCCTCCTAGCGAGTATTCTCCTCATTATCTACTGCATGCTGGGACGGGGAATAGTCCCAGAAAATTGTCTGGTGCACAGACTCGTGTGACACGCCTGAAGGCACGAAACAGAGCACTTCAAGGTCTGAAGCATGCTTTTATGGCAGAATTAGAGCTGCCTGCAGAGTAGCTAGTATGCTTCTTTAGATACCCATAATTTTAAACTTTGTTACTTATGAGATCGAGTTATAACTGTTACAAAGAATAGGAACCATACCTTGCCTGGTTATACACTGAATCGATGTTTGACATGTACAGTGCCCAATTGCATTTGTTTTTGCAGGTACAGTGCTATATGCATGCGCAAGGGTAGGATATTGATTGGCCAAATCGTGTATGGAAGCTAGTGGAGTGCAAATATACCTGTCATGTTGTAAATATCTTTGGTTTGGATCATGTAGTTCCTATCTGAACCGTTTGATGGCAGCCTAAAGTTGTAGAGGTCTTTTTGAGTATTGATGATAGGTTTATGTTTCAAATTTCCTGTAAAATATGAAGTCCTGGTTGAAGCTTTAAAGTTTCGTAACTAGCCAGCAAGGGGTTAGAAGTTATATAGCTGTTGTTATTCGCTTTGGTTTTACTTGAACTTGATCAGATAATATTTCATCGTGCAAGGTTGTTTGGGTGGAGTGCGAGATGAACTTTGCAGTGTGTTAGGTTTCTTCTGATGTATGATACGCATCGGCAAAGTAATCAACCAAAATCTCCTACCTAGAAGCAGTACACAGGGAAATGAAATAGATGGTGTAGTCATCACAAGCTTGACACCCATGACAGCCAATAATTGTGTGCACAAAGGACTTTGCTTACTCGAAATAATAATTTTGTGCACGAAGGACTTTGCTTACTCAAAATAACTAGTTGGCAATTGAAGAAGTGCAACCTACCAGTCTTGATGTTACAACTTGTTTGAACATCAATGTGCAGCCAACACCTAAAGCATCAGAATGTAGGATTACACAGCCCCTCATTCAACCAGCGCAACTGTGAGCGGCGAGTTTGAAACAACTGCAATCACTGCCAGTGAAACGAATGCAACCAGCGCTTCTCTGGGACCCCAATACATGCAATCAGCAACAAGTCAAACAACTGTAATCGCAAGCACCTTTTGAGGTTTGAACTAAGGTGGGTTGTGATACATTCACCTTTTTTTTACTACTCACCTGACTATCATCAGCCAACGCTTCTTGATCTTGAAGAACAAGAGCATTTTTTCACTCCAAATGTTGGGTAAAGGGATGAAAACTCCATTTAATCATTGATACTATTAAGTCGGAAGAATTTCCTTGTGCAAGATGCTATAAAATGTCTAGACTTGGCAATAGAAGTGCACTTTCAATTGTGTTAGCTTGGATGGTTTTAATATGGATGCAATATCAATGCCAATAGGCAATGAACATTGGAGTATGGTATCTTGCCCATGCATGATCCTCAATACTTTTGATGTGGTTCCATTACAAAGTTGTGATGTTCTTCTTGGCAGGCCTTATTTTCATGGCCAAGGTGTGACGTACAAAGTTAGACCATAACATTGGTCTATCAACAATTGTACATTTAACACTTTGAAGTCTACTAAAGATTGTCATTTCATTGGTATCCCTAAAATAATGTAAAACTCCTCTTCTCATGTGTAGAGGTCCACTCGATTTGTGGTTTGCTTAGAGTCAGTGCCAACATTTAACAAACGTAGCTTCAACACCGCACAAAAGCACATGACACAATATGTTGAATGTGCAACTCAACAAAAGCATCTTGACAAACTCATGAAGTAAAATAATTTATTTAAAGATCCCAAAGGCATTCTTACACATTGCTTTCTTAATTATCAAATTTATTTTATTTTGAAATCACCAGTACCCAATAGTTTTCTATCTCGCAAATCTGTTTGGGACATTGTTGAGATTTGTAGGTAAATTTTGGGACTTGTTGACAAAGGGAAGATCCAACTAAATTCTACATCTTGTGGTAGTTTGGTCATCTTCGCACCCAAAAAGGATGGTTCATATAAACTTTACGTTGATTATTGTTCACTTAACAAGACCATCAAACTCAAGTATCTCTTACCTCATATTGATGATCTTTTGGACCAACTCTAAAGTGTGCAATACTTCAAAAAAATGGATCCCAGGTATAGTTATCACCAAGTCTCAATCAATTTAGAGGATATGGAAGCTTACAATCAAAACTAAGGTCAATGTCTATCATTAATTGATGATGTCGTTTGTGTTTCTATCGCTAATTCGCTTTCTACATTCAAAAGATGAATAAAGAAACTAAAGAAATGGACAAGGCTAGAAGTTCCTGGATATAGACTGCGCACCGTAATCCAGACACTTGTGAGCACCCCTATTTGGCTGTGGAGGAATGACACCTGCAAAGAAAAGAAACTTGGACAAGAAAATGTTAGATGGATAGGCAGTGGGTTGCCAAGCGAAAGCTTGTTCCCGGAAGTGTGAAAACTTCCTCAAGGGAGGTCAACCCACTGATAACAGACAAATAAAAGACCAAGGAAATACAGAATGCCAGAATACATAAGTGATAAACAAATTAGAAATGAAAGAAAAGACAAATGATTACCTGAAAGGAGCTGTCGGGCTGATGACAGTCGCCAAGGTCGGAAATGTTGCCGACGTCGGTTATCTGGTCTGCCGACGTCGGTTATCCTGCCGACGTCGGTTGGGGAAGTGACCGGCGTCGGTCGGGGTTGTGCCCTGTGGTCGGGTCTGGTTTGGTTTCTGGGCTGTGGACGGGTCTGGTTTGTGAACAGGGTCGAGACAGAATTCGAGGACGAATTTGGAGGGACTGGGGAATGGTCTGGTTCTGATTAGGTGCCCTGTATAGGGTCTTTGTTGGCAGGGGAATGAGGAAGTTGTCTGGGATTGTATAGAAAGGGGGACAGTGTGAGAGGAAGATGGATAGAGGACAGGGCCTGAGAAGGCTTTTCAGCGTCTCAGGGGGAAGGACAGAGGGAGTAGGAGACAGCAAATATGCCAGATAACTGAAAGGTTAAACAAAAGAATGAAATAACAGACTCTGCTTATCTTTTAGCTTGCTGAATGAAGAGTGGGAGAGCTGTTGTCGAAGCCACAGAAGACTTTTCAAGAGGAAATCTCTGATCAAGAGTCTTTGCCCCTGTTGCTGCTGTTGCACGAGGTCCAGATGGAGAAGAGACGAGTGCCAAAACGCCAAGAGAATTCAGTTTGCGAGCTCAAGGGTCCAGGGGGGTGGAATGGATGCAGAAAGGAGTCTTGAAGGCTGCCGACGCCGGCAGTTTCGCCGACGTCGGTCGAATGGTCGCCGACGTCGGCGGTGGCAGAATGGGGACAGAGACTAAAAATAGCCTCTGCGCATTCTTGCACGCCGCCGGGTGAGGGATTGTGAGAAGAACGGTCATGAGGATGTTTAAATGGGCGCGGGAGGAAGATAATGAGAAGATTTGGCATAATAAAGGCTAAGAGGAAGGTGGAGGGATTCAAGGGAGGATCCAAGGTAGCAAGGGTGAGGTGGAAAGGGGGCCACTTAATTAAAATATTTAAGTTATTTTAATCAAATGAGTGGAGGGGACTAAGGCCAAGGGTTAGGATATGGGTTTGAGGCGGACAAGGGGGAGAACCAAGGTGCAGACACATTTGTGGTGTCTACATTTGCCCCTTTTTGTCTTGTTGGTTGTTCTTGACGAACTGCAAGACAAAAACAGGAGTTGGTTGCCCCAGGAAAAGGATAAGGTGTTCTCCCCTCAAAGCGATAGTCGAGAGAAGGGAACTGAAGATCGAGTGTCGATTTGACAAAGAAATGGATAGAAGAGAGTGAGTGAAAACGCTGCAATAGTCGTGATTGCGCGTAGTCCACTTCACGGGAGGGTCGGGTCAAATTGTCGCATGTCGAGGGTCAAGGAGTGCCAAAATTGAAGTAATCGGGCCCCAGCATTTAGTAATCTTCTGATCGGGTCACTCAATCTAAGCTGAAGCTCCAAATGATCATCGTGTTTCAGGTATCCCAGGCTCAGGAAGTGCTCCCAGAGACACGAAAAAGTCACAAGTAGTAGGGATCAACTGGCTTGCGATCCTATACTTGCGAAGGGTCAAAAATAGTCTGCGGACAATTCTGCTAACCAACCGTGAGGTAGCACACATGCAAAAACAACCAAGGCAACATTGGCTTGGAAGTAGTCGAAGGTCGAAGGAGATACGCATGATCTCCAATGGTCATTGGTCAAGGGGATGGATGGACAAAAGGATGTGGCCGAGCTAACCTCAGAAAACGTCATGTGATCTGAGTGCTGCCTACATAGCCCTTGTGTGAAGGGCTTCAGGCCGATGTAGTTCTCCCTAAAAGGGAGGAATGGTCAAAGACAATGATTGGTCTAAGTTGGCGGAGTTGAGCGTGATCAAAGTCACAGAAGAAAAGGTTTGTCCATCAAAGAGACGAACAAACGGAGGTGGTCGAGCTAACCTCAGAGGATGTGTTATTTGAGTGCTGCCTACATAGCCCTGGTCATAGGGCCTCAGACTAATGTAGTTCGGACGAATTGAGAAGATTGGTCGATGATTGGATGTGGTCAAGTGTCGAAATGATGAGGTAAGATGAGGATAAAATGATGCTACAGATGGTGTATTCTGTAGAATTGGTCGAGAGTCTTTCATCCCTAGCAAGTTTTCATAGTCGTGATGGATGTATGCTAAAAATGAATGGAGGTCTATTTATGCTTCAGCAAGTATTGGTTTATGCTTAACATAAATTGGGTCTGGTTGATAGTTTTCATGTGTATTGGTGTCCATAGAAACTATGTGAAATGGATGAGGATGATGTCTGATAGGATGAAAAGTAGCTCGATTTGAGTCGACAATTGATGTGGTTAAATGTGACCAAAGTGTAGAGAAGAAGTGAAAGGCGAATCGCTCTTTCATTGACAAGGACCAGAAAGGGAGCATAGATAGGGGTTATTAGAACAAAAGCCCCGTTCATGCATTACGTCGTTGACCAGTGTTGTGTTAGAGCGGTAATCGAATCACTTTGATATTAAAGTGAGCTCGAAGTCCCTTGAGCAGGTAATAGGAGGAGGATAGGGTAACCCAGTTTAAGAGCAGGAATAACCTTGCCCCTTTTTATAGGAGACCCTGAGACAACTACAAGCCAAGTCCATGACTCGTTTTTTTTTTTTTTTTTTTTTTTTTTTTTGTGCAGGGTGATCGATGCGGGAAGCCTACATAGAGATGTCTTTTAATGTATGATCATGTTGCGAAGCTGATCAATGCGGAAAGCTTCTAAGAAAGGTTGCTGTTTGTAGCAAGATTTAGTCATAGCCATCCTTCGAGGGAGTGGTCTATATTTTTGCTTTATAATGTTTAAATAGCTGTCCTTCGAGGGATCAGTCTATTAGCTACAGCAATAATAGTACAACTGTCTTTCGAGAGAGCAGTCTGTCTTTTTGATTTGATTTTGTGACCTTGGATTATGTTTTGACATCTTGATTTTTTGATTTTTTTGATTTTGAGTCACGGACAAGACTGTAGAAGTTCAAGGACTCCCTATTATTAGGACAAAGCATCCATGCATCATAAAAGGGTTGTAGAGGACTTATTAAATGGAAATAAGGTTGAAAGGAATGAGGATTAAGAGGATGAGGATTGTTCAAGGGACGAGCTCAAGTTACGTGTCAAGTAGGCGAGTACTCGACTAACAGAAGAATGGTCGAAGATGCAACGCATTAAGAGGCTCAGGTTCTGGCCGTCCGTCGAGAGAGGACAGACGATAAGTCCCTGACCCATACTTGTGCGTGATGATAAAAGGTCCAAGCCAATTGGGGGCGAATTTGCCTCGTTTACTTCGCTCCATATTGGTCACGTGCTGATTCTCTTTGAGGACGAGGTCTCCGATGTTGAAATCTCGTTCTCGCAGATTTTTGTCGTAGGCCCGCTTTATGCGACTTTGGTAGACATGGAGATGATTGAGGGCAGCAAGACGGCGCTCGTCGAGTAACTCAAGTTGAGCTAAGCGATCTTGACGAAAGTCGTCGTTGGAGAGAATGTCATGCAGGGAGATGCGGAGAGACGGGATCTGTACTTCGAGAGGTAAGACAGCCTCTGTTCCGTACACGAGGGAGAAAGGAGTAGCACCCGTAGAGGTTCGGATGCTAGTGCGGTAGGCCCACAAAGCGAAGGGAATATGAATGTGCCAATCCCTTTTGGTGTCGTTGACCACTTTCATGAGAATTTTAGTCAGAATTTTGTTGGAAGCCTCAGCCTGCCCATTTGCTTGTGGGTAGTAAGGCGAAGAAAAGCTGAGTTTGATGCCAAATGAGTCGCATAGTTTTTGGACAGTCTTGTTTTTGAAGGATTTGCCGTTGTCGGTGATGATTTTGTGAGGGACACCGAAACGACAGATGATGTGGCTGCTGATGAAGTCGACAATTTTGTCAGCTTTCGTGGAGACAAGAGGAATGGCTTCCACCCACTTGGTGAAATACTCAGTGGCAGTGATGATGGACTGATGACGAAGAGACGAGTGAGGGTTAATCTCACCGATGAGATCTAAGCCCCACTGAGAGAAAGGCCATAAATCTTGAGCGACTTGTAAGGCGTGGCTGGGGAGATGAAGCAGGTTAGAGTGCTGCTGACACTTGATGCAACGCCGAACATAGTCGCTACAGTCCTGATGAAGGGTGGGCCAATAATAACCCAGGAGAAGGATGCGCTTGGCAACCGAATTTCCACTGAAGTGTCCACCGCAAATTTCATCGTGGACTTATTTTATGGCTTGAAAAGCTTCAGTGGAGGTTAGATAGCGAAGGAGGAGGCCGTCAAAGCCTCGCTTATAGAGAAGACCTCCTAGCATGGTATAGCGAGCTGTGCGCTTGATGAAAGCTCGTTGCGCATTGTTAGAGAGGTTGGGAGGACTGACAGAAAGAGACAAGTAGTCCACAAGTTGCTTATACCAGTCACCTCGTGGGCTAGGATTGATAGTGTTGATATGATCGATGTGAGGAGAGATGTATGAAGGCAAAGGTACGCGATGCACTGTGACAAAAAGACGAGATGACGATGATAAAGATGGGATATGCGAAGTAAGAGAAGCCATGGTGTCGGCAAACTTGTTCGTAGAGCGTGAAACAGTCTGCAAGAGGTAATGGTCGAAAGATGCCAAAAAAAGGTCAGCACAATTTTTATACCTCTGCAAAACTTCATTTTTACAGAGATATGAACCGTTAACTTGATTAACGACGAGCTGCGAGTCGCCGAAGATGTTGATAGACTTGATGTGGAGGGAAAGGGCAGTCTGAAGTCCCAAAATTAAGGCCTCGTATTCGGTCATATTATTGGTACAATCAAAGTCAAGCTTGAAAGATAGAGGCATGGGCTCCCCTTCGAGTGGGATGAGGATGACCCCCGCACCCCCACCGAGTTGATATTTGGAGCCGTCAAAGAACATGGTCATTTGGTAGACGGTGTCATCGGTGGAAAGTGTGGCAATAGACTCGTCAGGGAACTCAAACTGTGAAGGTTGATTGTCGGGAAGAGAGGCATCTGTCAGTTGGTCAGCGATGGTTTGCCCCTTGATAGATTTCTGCTGGATGTATTCGAGGTCAAACTCAGCAAGCAGCATGAGCCACCGAGCCATAAGTTGATTCTGATATGGCTTGGAGTGCATGTACTTGAGAGGGTCGGTGTGAGTGACGACAAAGGTTTTGTGGTTGAGAAGATAGTGGCGGAGCTTGGTGGCGGAAAAGACTAATGCCAAACAGAGTTTCTCAGTATGAGTATACCGAGTTTCATAGTCGACCAGTGTTCGGCTGATGTAGTAAACCGCTTGCTCACGATGATGCTCGTCTCGGTGCGCGATCATGGCACCTAACGAATGGTTGGTGGCAGAGATATAAAGGTAGAAGGGTTGGTCGTCTTTAGTGGAATGAGGACTGGTGGAGAGACCAAATAGCTTTTGAGGGCTTCAAAAGCCTCTTGACAGTCCTCATCTCATTTAAAGGAGACGTCCTTTTTAAGGAGATGATGAAAAGGTTGGCAGCGGTCTGAAAGCTGCGAGATGAAACGGCGAATGGACTGGAGCTTCCCTTGTAGACTGCAAAGCTGCTTGAGATTGGTCGGGGGTGGCATTTCGAGGATAGGGCGGATCTTGGCGGGATCTATCTCGATGCCACGGAAGGAAACGATGAAGCCGAGAAGCTTGCCTGAAAGGACCCCAAAGACACATTTCTTGGGGTTAAGGCAGACATTGTATTGAAGAAGGCGAGAGAAGATGATTTTGAGAATGGTCAAGTGGTCCCGGCGAAGCTTGGACTTGCCGAGAAGGTCGTCCACATAGTCCTCCATGATTCTGTGGAGGAGATCGTGGAAAATGTAGGTCATGACGCGCTGATATGTGGCACCAACGTTTTTCAAGCCGAAAGGCATGACTCGATAGCAGAAAGTCCCCCATGGGGCGATAAAGGTAGTCTTGTGTTGATCTTCTGGTGCGATCAGGGTTTGATTGTATCTTGAAAAACCGTCCATGAGAGATAGCATCTCATGGTCGGCCGTGAGATCAACAAGCTGGTCAATGTTAGGAAGAGGAAAGTCGTCTTTGGGACAGGCTAGGTTAAGGTCGCGATAGTCCGTGCAGATTCGAATCCCCCCAGTTGCTTTAGTAACTGGGACGATGTTAGAGACCCACTATGGATAATCGATGGGTTGAATGAAGGAGACAGAAAGAAGGCGCTGAAGCTCCTCTTTGATAAGAAGCGTAACGCGAGGATGCATCTTTCGAAGCTTTTGCTTAACAGGCTTAGCCTCTGGTTTAGTGACAATGTTATGGATAGCAATGGTGGGGTCGATGCCAGTAATGTCGCTGTAAGTCCAGGCAAAGGCCTTGCTATGGTTGGAAAGGAACTGGGCATAGTCAAGCTGCTCTTGAGCGTCTAAAGATTGGCCAATCTTTAAGACGTGAGGAACATCAAAAGAAAAAGAGAGGTTGATGTCAATGGTGGATTCATTTAACATAACCTGGGTCTCGGAAGGGAGGAAACGCTGGATGAAAGAGTCATCGGCACCCATGTAGGAAAGGATGGCATCATCGTCAACGCAGTGGACAGTGCGAATGGTTGCCGACTCATCCTCTACCATGCTAGGAAAAATGAGAGGGAGAGACCTGGACACCCCATTGAGCTGATAGGTCAGGGGTTCCAGGCGAATGGTGTTTATGGAAAAAAAAAACTAGGAGGGATGGAAACCACCGACTCCATAGGTGACGAAGGAGAGATGGGTGAGTTTGGAGGAGATTGGTCAATGGTTGGCTCGGGACAAAGGTCGGAAGGAGCCTGAGTGGGGTCATGATATCCCAGGCCATACCGTTTCTTGGCATCGTGATCATTGAGCGGCTCGATGGGCTGATGGGAGCCCTGCTCATAACGTCCGAAACTGAAACCCTTCCATGCACATTTGTGAAGGTAAGTGTGTGCAAAGGCGGGGTTGCCAAGAAACGAGAAATCAGATGTGAAAGGTTGGGGTGAAGAGAGGGAATTGCCGTTGGTAGAAGCTTGATTGAGCCCCCCATAGACAAAGTTGGTTCGAAAGTGAGGAGGACCATAAGGCACGACCATCCCGATCTGATGGTCGTAATTGGGACTGAGGTGAAGGCGTCCATACTCTTGCGGAGTTTGGAACATGTCTAGGGTCAACACGCGATATTCCCCAAGTGATAGTCGTTTAAAGATGTCTTCCATGGGGTCTTTGGTCGGTGCTTGAAGAGGAGGGGTGAGGGCGACCGCCGATTGCGAACTGGTCGAAGCTTCCGCAGATGGAGGCGGTGCCGGAGTTGACGGCTTGATGGGAATGAGAACATCGTTGGGACGGTAGGTGGTGTTGCAAGTCTTGAAGGGTGAAGGGTCAGCGGGGATGGTGTGGACTTGCCCGTCATGCTCAAACTTCACACAACGGTGCAGGGTGGAGGGTATACAGGCCATGGCACGGATCCAAGGTCGGCCCAGTAGAAGGTTGTATTGAAACTCTCCTTCGATGATATAGAAGAGCTCCGGCACTGTGCGTGGACCAACGCAAATGTGAAGGATGACTGTGCCAATGGTCGTGGCGGTGGTGTCATTGAAAGAGCGTAAGATCGCGTCAGTTTTAGAGACGCAATTCTTGGGAAGAGCCAACTGGTCAAAGGCATGGGTAGAGATTATGTTGATGCTAGCGCCGCCGTCGATCATAACGTATTTAATGCGTGTCCGATCAACATAGGCAGTGATGAAGAGGGCGGCGGCCTGATCTTTCGTATTAGATGTGGGAATCTCAGAATCGCTGAATGTGATGGAGGCGACAGGAGATAAAGAATGGACGAGGGCAGCAAGTGGTTGGGGGTCCTCGGGTTAGACCTCCGCTGCCTGTAAGGCTTAGATGAGGGCTTGACGGTGCTGAGGTGAGGTTTGGATAAGGTCATAAAGAGACATCTTTACAGGTGTCTGGTGAAGCTGCTTCAGCATGGAGTCGTGAATTGGCCCAGAAGAAGAAGATGAAGAAGGCTGGGATGCGTCAAGGATAGAAATTTTAGGCTTGGGCGCAAGAGGTGGTTTGACGAAGGGATAGGTCCAAGGAATGGCGGCTTTTTCTTTCGCCTTGTCCTTTTGTGACCTAGTGGTTATACGGATAGCATTGATTTCGAAAATAGGAGGTGAAGAAGGGGTCATGTCTTGCTGGTGAGATGTTGACGTGTTTGAAGAGGTTGGATGGGAAGGAGTCGGGGTCTGGTCAAGAGTGTCCTCCAGGAGAAGAGTGTCTTTCTCCATATGGCGGCGGATGACGGCCTTGAGGGCACAGCAAGTCTCGGTATCGTGTCTTGGCGTACGATGATATAAGCAAATTTTCGTGTCGTCGAACCAGGAGGGCTTGGACCCGAGAGGTTGGAAAGGCTTGATGGGGGGAAGGGTTATGTCGGAAGTCTGCAAAAGTCGACGCAATATCAACGAGTATGAGCCCACTAAAGGGTCCGCGCTAGTTGATACGCGCGAGGTTGGTGACTTTTGCTTGGGCGAGGTTAGAAGAGGTTTTCGTACCACCTTATGGGTTGATGGTGCGGTGACAGACGGAGACGGCTCTTTCTTGGTGATTGATACCGCCTTTTTGGGAGAGGAACGGCTGGAGGTAGGCAGAGGAAGCAAAAGAAGCAACGAGTTTTGGTTGGAGGCCGGAGTGGGAAGGATGCTAGCCAAGGTCGAAGGATGGGGGCCCAAAATGGATGGCAATGGTGACGGGGAAGGAGGCGTTCGCTTCTGTGGTCTGGCAGTCTTCTTTGACTTGGTTGGAAGACTACCACTGGTCGAGGTCTGGTCTAGGTCCACCTTCACTTGCGGGTGAGTGAGGGTGGAGACAGGACGAATGCCAAGTGATTTGATGGGCTTAGACGAGATAGATGCAGGTTTCGGTTTTGACGGGTTTGGTTGAGGTTTGAGAGTCTGGTCTTTGTCAAGAGTCTGACGAGATTCTGCCTTGGGAGGATTAGCAGCATGTGATGAGAGGGCACAGGTATGTTGAAGGGCTTTAAGATGCTCCCACAACACCTGAGGCGTCACTTTCTTCGGAGGGAGAAGTTCGATTTTCTCCACTAACTGGGAAAATGGCTAAGAAGAAGATGTTGATGGTTGCGAGGTTGAAGACGAGATGGGTGTAGTGGTCTTAGACGCATGGTATGGTGAAGACAAGACAGAGTTAGATGAAGACGAAAGGGAGACAGGTTCTTCTCCGGGTGGAGAAGAAACCGGGGAGCGAGGCTTCTACAGCGGGTAAAGGGCAGGGATGATGGTGCCCTCCACTTGCGGCTGAGGAGTAGGAAGGGTCGGGTCCTCCATAGGCAGTAGAAAGGAGGATGGCGAGGCCGGTGGTGCTGGTAAAGCCGAGGCGTCCTCCAAGATGAGAGAGGTCGATGGAGAACTAGCTGGAGAAAGAGGTTCGTCCACATGTGACGGACTGATTGATGGACTAACCCCTTGAGGTTGATTGGGGACGAAAGGCGAGACCGTATTGACTGTTCGAATATTGTGCTCATGATTGTCGTCAATTAAGGTCTGGACATTGTTCTGAGTTGGTGGATGATTAGGGAATGACTGTTTGAAGATGTCAATGGCTTGATTAGGGGGTGCATTAGGATTATCTAAGATGAGGTCTCCCTTTTCAAGCATGTCCTGGATTATGTTCTTAAAAGTTTTGCAGTTTTTCGTGTCATGTCCCTTAACACGGTGGAAGCTGCAGAAGTCTTGTTCCCTATACCACGCAGGGATGGCGTGTGAGGGATCAAATTGTGGAGGAGGTCGGGCTTGAGGGAGATTAAGGACTCCCTGCTTGACAAGCTTTTCCAGCACAGACGCGTATGATTCTCCAAGAGGAGTATACCGTCGTTGTACGTATCTTTGCTGGAATTGGCGAGTGGCGCTCTGAGATGTGGATGGCTCAGGGTGAGTGGTCGAAGAAGATGAAGGTCTAACAACCACGGCATTGGCTGAAGCCTTGGATTTAGAATTGGATGATGATGGCTTAGCAGAAGAAGAGTCATTGGTCTTAGAGCTAGGATTCTTGCTCCGCAACTTGACTTTATTCTCCTCGATGGCACGCAACTCAAGTTTGCGAGCCATCGTGAAGGCTTCATCGAAGGTGCGGAAGGTTTGAACCCTCAGGGTGGAAGAGATATGTCTGGCATAGGCTTGGGAGAAGAGTTCAATAAGCTTGGCCTGGGATAAGGAAAAGGAGAGTTGATTGATGAGGCCTCTCCATCGAGCAACGAAGTTGGCTATGGACTCATCCTCGAATTGCCGGATAGAATAGAGGTCCGTGATTGAGACCTTCTTGGTTATGTTGATGGAAAAGTGATCGAGGAAGAGCTGGGCCAATTGTGTGAATGAGAAGAGAGAATGGCTGGGAAGGGCGCTGTACCAGTCGAGCGCAGCACCCGAGAGAGACATAGGAAACGTGCGTAAAAGCAACGCATCGTTATGAGAAATGAGGTAACAGGCATGTCTGAATGCCCGCAAGTGTTGCTGTGGGTCTTCTTTGCTTTGAAAGTGAGAAAACTTCGGAAGCTCCCACTGGCTAGGATATGGTCTGATTGGGATAGAAGGATGAATGGGCTCGTTGCAGATCTGCTCATATGAGAGAGCGTTGCGTGAGCCGGAAACAGAGGTCTCTAGACTGGTCATCTTGTCCATCAGCATTTTGATGATGTCTACCGACGGATTGACGGGTGGCGCGCCCCCTAAGTTGTAGGGCGCTTGGAAGAGGCTAGGGGAGGCATACGACGTAGTCGGTTGCCCCTGTAAAGGAGCAACGTAGGGGTAACTAGTCGTAGGGATGGATGAAGAGGCTAAAGGTGGTTGGGTAGAAGGCATAGCTAGGCCCGATGTCGCCAGGAGAGGCTGGACTGTGGTGACGGGGGCCAAGGGATAAGAAGCCACCCTGGTGTTGATAGGGGCCAGGGTTAGCGGAATAGAGACGACAAGGTTTTGAAAAGGAGTGGATAGCGGTTGAGCGGGTTGAGGTTGATAGGGGGCCGAAACCCCGGTGGAAGCGGGCCCAAAGATAGAGGGAGAGGCCACACCTAGAGGATTTGTCAAAGTCTGGTCGGTGGTCGAAGCGATGGCTTGAGTGTCCAAGGGTTGAACTACGGATGCCATCGATACAGCTGTAGTCGTGGCAAGAGAGGTTGGCATTCCGTAGATTGGATTGCCCAAGGAGTCTCGCGTTCGGCTATGCGCGAGATAGTGTTGCAAGGCCTTGACGTTGAGGTCCAAGAATCGTTCGAAATCTTGGTCCCCTTCTTGGACAATAGGAGTCTGCGGCGGGGTTGGACGAATGGGAGTTCTTTCAGTCTCCGAGTTGAACTCCATTGTAGGCTCGGTCACGAACGGAGTAGACGGAAGTGGTTGACGGCTAGCGTGGTTGACAAGAGCTTTGGCTTGGCTACGAGTCAAAACCATGCAAGGCAAAGGAGGTTCAGGTTTCAAAAACTGTGTTTTTCTTTTTCAAAAAAACCAGGATGGAGTCTTTGTCAGAGAAGGGACAGGTTTCAGGCTGCTGGTTTTGAAAAAAAAAGACAGTGACAGAGACCGACGTCGGTTGAAAAACCGATGTCGGTAAGGAAGATAGCCGACGTCGGTCAGATAACCGATGCCGGTAAGAGAAGAAAGCCGACATCGATGACAGAACCGATGCCGGTGACTGTGTCTTCCAGAGAACCAAAAGATTTTAAGATTCTTGGAAAAAACAATGAAGAAAGCGTCTTCACTCACTCAAACAAACAGATGAGAAGAGAAGAACTAAGAGAGACAGACAAGCTTAAGCGATAAATCCTAAAAATTAACCTTAGAATCTTGTGGCTTATGCCTTAGATGAATGTTTAGGGAGATTGGCTGTAAGAAAGGTCCTAAAAGAGGTAGTCTAGAGCTGGTTTCGGGTCTTGTTTTAGGTGCTCAAAAAATCTGTGTTAGGGTCTGGTACGTGGCCTGGTGCTAAGGAGCAAGCTCCCCTCACTTCACGATTCCAGTGGTTAGCTGGTCTCGCTTAGCCAAGATATACCTCGCCTAGAGTTTATCCTCCGCCAGAGAACGGAGTGGGCTTCCTCCTTGGTGATGAAATCCAAGTAGGGTCACCGGGACGGGTAAGGTATCCGCTGGGGGATGAAATCTCAGTCGGGCCTTGTCTCAAGTAAGTTTTATGTTTGTTTTAGTGCATGTGGTCTGGTAGTGTAACATCAAGTGTCTACGATTTATTCAATATGCGTTTAAGTTACTAGATGTGGACTAAGAAGATGCAAGCACAAGCAGAAATGAATGCAAAGTGTTTTAATGCCCAAGTCGAAATGTGATGTTTGTTATGAAGACAAGTTTGAAAAAGGGTTGAGAGTATGACGTTGGACTAGTCTAGAATGTGCAAGAAAGAAAAGAAAGATTCTTTTTAAATTCCTGCTTATAGTGTCATTGAGAAGAAAAGAAGGAGGAGGAAAAGTAAGAACCTAATGTTCCTAAATGAATGAAGAAGAAAAGGAACCCAGGAGGAACCTAGGGTCCCACCGGGCGTGCCAGAATATTTCTATCGCTAATTCGCTTTCTACATTCAAAAGATGAATAAAGAAACTAAAGAAATGGACAAGGCTAGAAGTACCTGGATATAGACTGCGCACCGTAATCCAGACGCTTGTGAGCACCCCTCTTTGGCTGTGGAGGAATGACACCTGCAAAGAAAAGAAACTTGGACAAGAAAATGTTAGATGGATAGGCAGTGGGTTGCCAAGTGAAAGCTTGTTCCCGGAAGTGTGAAAACTTCCTCAAGGGAGGTCAACCCACTGATAACAGACAAATAAAAGACCAAGGAAATACAGAATGCCAGAATACAGAAGTGATAAACAAAATAGAAAGGAAAGAAAAGACAAATGATTACCTGAAAGGAGCTGTCAGGCTGATGACAGTCGCCGAGGTCAGAAATGTTGCCGGCGTCGGTTATCTGGTTTGCCGACGTCGGTTATCCTGCCGACGTCGGTTGGGGAAGTGACCGACGTCGGTCAGGGTTGTGGCCTGTGGTCGGGTCTGGTTTGGTTTCTGGGCTGTGGACGGGTCCGGTTTGTGAACAGGGTCGAGACAGAGTTCGGAGACGAATTTGGAGGGACTGGGGAATGGTCTGGTTCTGATTAGGTGCCCTGTATAGGGTCTTTGTTGGCAGGGGAATGAGGAAGTTGTCTGGGATTGTATAGAAATGGGGACAGTGTGAGAGGAAGATGGATAGAGGACAGGGCCTGAGAAGGCTTTTCAGCGTCTCATGGGGAAGGACAGAAGGAGTAGGAGACAACAAATATGCTAGATAACTGAAAGGTTAAACAAAAGAATGAAATAACAGACTCTGCTTACCTTTTAGCTTGCTGAATGAAGAGTGGGAGAGCTGTTGTCGAAGCCACAGAAGACTTTTCAAGAGGAAATCTCTGATCAAGAGTCTTTGCACCTGTTGCTGCTGTTGCACGAGGTCCAGATGGAGAAGAGACGAGTGCCAAAACGCCAAGAGAATTCAGTTTGCGAGCTCAAGGGTCCAGGGGGTGGAATGGATGTAGAAAGGAGTCTTGAAGGCTGCCGACGCCGGCAGTTTCGCCGACGTCGGCGGTGGCAGAATGGGGACAGAGACTAAAAATAGCCTCTGCGCATTCTTGCATGCCGCCGGGTGAGGGATTGTGGGAAGAACGGTCATGAGGATGCTTAAATGGGCGCAGGAGGAAGATAATGAGAAGATTTGGCATAATAAAGGTTAAGAGGAAGGTGGAGGGATTCAAGGGAGGATCCAAGGTAGCAAGGGTGAGGTGGAAAGGGGGCCACTTAATTAAAATATTTAAGTTATTTTAATCAAATGAGTGGAGGGGAATAAGGCCACTGGTTAGGATATGGGTTTGAGGCGGACAAGGGGGGAGAACCAAGGTGCAGACACATTTGTGGTGTCTACAGTTTGGTCTAACTAATGCCCTAACAAATTTCTTGTTCTTGATGAACAATGTTTTGTGACCCTTTACAAACTCCTTTGCCATTGTATAATTGGATGACATCCTCATCTATGGTAAGGCTTGGGAGGAGTGCAATTTGTATGTTCAAATGGTTATTAATATGCTATGCACCTACAAGTTGCAAGCCAACTTAGGAAAGTGTACCTTTAGTGTTACTTAGTTTTAGTGGTTGGTCTACATCATTGAATGTGAAGGAATTCATGTGGATCTAACAAACATTAAAGTCATTTGGGATTGGAATACTCCTTGCAATCATAAAAAAAATCAAAGTTTTCTTAGATACTAACTTATATTGACAAGTTCATATTATTATTGAATTCAATCATGTGAGCCAACTATACATTCCAATGGACCTTTACACACTAATAAAAAAAATTAGATTTCAAAGCTTAGACTTTCCTCTCCACCCATTCTTATAATGCCCAAAGTCAATCAAAGTCAATCAACCTGTTAAAATTGAGACCAATGCATTTGATTTTACATTCAATGTTGTGCTCACTTTGCATGTACATCATATAGCATATTTTTAATTAAAAATTAGAGACATCGTGTAAAGATATTCTACTTATGAAAGTGAATTTTGAAACTTTTCAAGTCATGAAGAAAAGTAGACACTATCTCCTAAGTAAGGAAATTATCATTGAATGAGACCTCTAGCCTTTTTTAGTTTCTTCACACAAAAATCAAGTTGGAGAAATCCAATCACATGAAGTGGATAATGCATGTGCAACAAGTACATTTAGTGATCAAGCATCCAATTTTCATTATTGAGTTTATCAAGCCAAATAAGCCACATTTGCTAAAACTTTTTGTAGACAAGCATCCATTGGATTTGGATCTTACAAACCTTCTTCTAGTAAAGAAAGATGAACTTGTCGACACCACCTCAATTCACAATTGTCTGCAATGCATGTGAAGACTCAAATTAATAAAATGGCTTGTAAAAAATTGTAAGATAGTAGAGATGATGAAGCATAACTTCACTCTTTTGGAGGTTTCCCATATTGGGTTTCTCCAGGATACATCATTATGTTTATTTATCTTTCATTTGTGTTTTGATTCATTTTTTTACTTATTTTAATTCTGTGCAACTACATTATTATAGTAAGCACTAAAGAAAAAATTGAATTGGCATGTTCAACTGATTACAAACATAATACTCATTCATAATTAAAAATAAAAGTTAAATTCAATCTCACGCAAGTTAAGGAATCAACAAAATCTTTGTTGCACTATTTGTCTTGTGGAATAAAGAATACTCACATGTAGTAGCATAGGACTATGAGCTTTGATGTATGAGCATTGTAGGCATACATGTAAGCATATACATAATAATATAATGGATATATAGTGTATATGGTAGGGATAGAGTTGTAATAAACACCATTTTGTAGCATTAGACTATTGGCTCAACAACATCAAACTTTACAACAACACATAATGAATGATAAATTTATATTTGTGAATTGTTCATTAAAATCCGAGTTGATTTCAAACCAAATGGCATCCAAGCAAGGTTTTTGTGTAAGGTTTTTCTAACAAATTTCATAATTTGTATGCATATTTGATTTCATATTTGATAATGGACAAGGAAATGTAGCTTATGTAGTGGCATAACTTAACCATTCAAAAATATTTGAAGAGAGAATGACTTTAAGAGCTTGAAGAAATAAATCAGAAAAAACAAATGGAGAATAGAAAACTAATAAATATGGTGCAACAATTGGAGATGGGGAATCTAGATTTTCATGTTAGACTGATAGGCCATTAGTATTTCCTCATGAGCATCATGTAGGGGTTGTAAAAACAAATTGTCATTAAAAGAGACATTGAGAAAGTTTCAAGAAGATGGTGAAACTATGAATAGGAGACAAGAGTCAACAATGTAAAGGAGACTAACCTATACCAAGGATGTAAAGACCATGATTGAGGTATGCATAATAAAGAATCCACCATATGCTTTTTTTTCCAATGAAGCATTGAAAGAGTGGTAGTTAGAAAGGCACATTAAGAGATTTAGCTCTAAGTAGTTGTTCTAGATTGGTTATGATAGAAAAGATCTTGGAAATGATGGCCAAGGAATAAAATTCTTAATTGAGGTTGAGTAAAAGGCCTCAATCTACAAGATTGGAGTTATTTGGTAGAAATTAATTTAAAGGATACCCTAAAACAACTGAAGCAAAGGCAATCACACACAGACAAATAACCAAAACTATAATCTCAACAAAATTAGACTAAACAAAGTTATGGCATCATTCAAATTTATAAAGTCTCATGAATGTAGGGAGTCACCAAAGAATCTAAAAGTTTTCAATGAAGAGGAAGGTAGCAATGAAGAGGAAGGTAACCTTTCACCATTTCCCAAATATGAGTATCCAAAGGAAGGAGAGTAGCTCCATGAAGGAGGTATCACATCAATGCTCCATGACTACAAGATTGAATACAAAGGTAACTCCAAATAGTGGACAACATTTCAATAAGGACAAGAGCATAAAAGGATAGTGTAAAAAGTCTCCAAAGAGAGGAAAACATCTAGAGGATAAGGAAGAGTATCATCACTCCATCAAACTTGTACAAGAAAGTATAAGGGCATCCGAAGAAGCTATGAAAAAGGAAAACATTTAATAGTTTTTTAAATCCTATAAAGGGTGGTCGTGTAGCATGTGAAGTTTGGTGTGCCTATCAAAATTAATTTTGTTTAAGGAATTATTTTTGTGTGGTAATGTGTTGAAAGAAGCAATCATCACCATATTATGATATTGTATTTTCATTAGATATTTTATTGATATTACATTGACATTATGATACTAGATTGGTTTTAGTTGTTTAGATGGATTATCTATGGTACTTGTTGCAATAGTGTTGATTGTGTACTTATTTCTATGATTAATTATTTTATGGACTTATTTCTGCTAATTATAATTTTATAATCTATATTGATTATCAATTAACAATATAATGTGATTTGTGCCATTTTGGTGGTTGTAGGTTTTGTCTATGAGATAGGCAGGTGATAGAGGTTGTATTCTTGGAACCATGAATTCTGAACATATCGGCATATCTGATAGGTATATTTATTATTTTATTGTCTTTCAGATAATTTGATTTGGTCATTGTGTTTGTCGGTTGTGGTCCTTATGCTTGAAATCATTGTTGTACTTTACTGATGTTGTTATGATTCATTATTTATTATTATTGTTTGTTATATTTTTTGTTGTATATTTATTGGATGTAACATTTTTCATACGTGCAGCTCCTTTATTCCCTTAGGCCCTTGAATCTCTCTCTTACTCTCTACTAACCCTATCAACCTAATCAATGTTGTACCTAGACCTAACTAAACCACCTAGACCTAGCACCCCACCCCCCTTGGAAACCTTTGTCACCCCCATGCTTATCTTACCCCCTTCAACCTAGCACCTAGTTACTAAGGTGGTGGGCATAATGTTTTAATGACTATGTAATTGTATCTTGATTTAAACATTGGTTTAATTTGATTATGATATTTTAAAACCATATCGACTTCGATCGATGGTTTGTGAGGGAAATACATTAGCCTCATTTAATGAAGCAAGTGACATTATGGTACAAGTTTCAATGTTAAACCATTCACTTGTGTTTAATCTTGTTTATTTATCACTAATCCTCTTTGCTATTGGAGGAAGGTTGTTTAGTCATCGAGCTTTCTAGACTCACCATTAATGGAGAGGTTGGTGGGGATTGCCTTGGGATCCAGAGGGTTTTTCTCTCGTCCCAAAATTCAATGTAAATTAATTGGGGGAATGGGGGAATGAACGAAAAGAATGGGGAAGGCGGACGATAGACATAAATGTTAGGAAGATGAAAAAATGGGAGTGTAAATAGTAAAATGGCTCGTCTAGTTTTAATGGTGAGCTGGATGGTTTGGAAAACAATAGAGACATTAGAGAGTCTTAGAGCTTTTTATCCTTTTCTAGAATCTTTTGCATGTTTGTAAGTAAGTCTTGTGTTTTTCTGGTTTTTTTTGTTTTCTATGTTGATTTAATAAAAAATATTTAAAGGCTGAGCATGTAGCCAAAGGGTCTTTGGACTTATAGGTGCATACGTAGACCCATTACAACTATATATCGATAGATTTTTTGTGTATTAACTCACAATAAATGGATATACGATAGATATATGATGCTTGGTTTGAATCCTTGCCTTCATGTAGTCATTCGATTGTTTGTAAGAATAGGTGGTGGACTGTGTTGAAACAATTATGTGTTTCCTGTGTGTTTTAAAAAAGATGATTGTATTTTATTATAGCGACTAAATGTTATTAAGCTTGGCAAGCTTTGTGTCTTTAAGATATAACGATTGTGTGATCATTTTTAATGTTTGTGTTTTATTTATAATAGCAAAATATTATAAATATTGATAAATTTGGTATTTTTAGAAATAATGACTGTGCTCATTTTGATTACTGTGTTTTGTGTCTTCTTAAATATATATTGATGATCATGTTTTACTAAGTGACTTCTATGTGGATTATTGGAGACATGTATATGGTGTCAGAGTTTGTAGGAACTAACGGTGTTCTCTTATGGATAAGTAGAAATTCGACTGCAAGTGATTGTGTTTAATTTATCTACTATGTCAATGAAAAATAATTGGGTCTTCTTAATATGTTACTATTGGCATAAACTATGTTCTTTAAAAATGATGTTGGTCATATTTGAGTTCGTTGGGTGAAACCATTCTTTGTGTCTTATGATTTAAATGTTGGACAAGTTCCATGTGCTGTGATATTTTTACATTATGGTAACTTAGTTCATTAGTTGAAAACTTATGGAAATATTTGGTTTTGACATTATTATCTTGGGTTTTGATCTATTGTTATTTCATTTGGTTATGTTGTGTTGAATGCATTGAAATATTGGCCATTTTGATTTTATTCTAGGTTGTATCAACCTGTTAAACGTTATACTTGTCATATCATTTAAATTGATCTTTATCAGTTTATAAATCTTGTTATTGGAAATGCGCTGTGGGACCTTGTTTTTGTGTTGTATTTTGGGTTATCTAATTTTTAATTGTTGTAGTATTGATATTTCGAGCCTTGTTTCTAATCTTAGATCAATTTGTATCGATTGTAGAATTCTTTTATTAAGTGACTATGTTATGGCTAACTGTGTTAGGGTTTTCCTTATTGAACTATGCATATGTTTATATGTGTGTGTGTGTTGCATGGGTTTAGGTTTGATATAGTCATGTTCCTTGTCGTGACTATGTAGTTTGTTGGAATTTATTTTGTTTGCCGAGCCTACTATTGATTGATCAAATCTTGAATTTTATTGGGTTTTTGATTATATCAATTATTTTTGGTATTAATTATGGTTGTTTTATAATCTAAACCCTATCATTTTATTGATTGTATCCAACATTAATGATATTTACTAATCTAGTGGGCATAATGTTTTAATGACTATGTAAATGTGGCTTGATTTAAATATTGGTTTAATTTGATTATGATATTTTAAAACCATATCAACTTAGGTTGATGGTTTGCGAAGGAAATACATTAGCCTCATTTAATGAGGAGGTGGCATTACAGTGGAGGTTTCAATGTTAAACTATTTGATTATGTTTAATCTTGTTTATTTATCACTAATCCTCTTTACTATTGGAGGAAGGTTGGTTAGTCATCGATCCTTCCAAATTCATCATTAATGGAGAGGTTGGTGGGGATTGCCTTAGGATTTGGAGGATTTCTCTATCTTTTCTAAATTCATTGTGAATTTATTGGGGGTATGGGGGAATGAATGGAAATAATGGGGAAGGTAGATGGTAGACAAAAGTGTTAGGAAGATGGAAAAATGGGAGTGCAAACAGTACAATGGCTCATCTGGTTTTAATGGTAAGCTGGATGGTTTGGAAAATGATAGAGACATTGGAGATTCTTAGAGATTTTCATCCTTTTCTAAAATCTTCTACGTGTTTGAAATTAAATCCTTTGGGTTTTATTGGTTTTTTTTGTCTACTATATTGATTTAATGAAAAATATTTAGAGGTTGAGCATGCAGTCGAAAGTCTTTAGACTTCTGGGTACATAGGCAAACCCATTAAGACTATATTTCGATAAATTTGTTATGTATGAACTCACAATAAATGGATATGCAATAGATATATGATGCCTGGTTCGAATCCTTGCCTTCATTTAGTCATTTCAATTGTTTGTAAGAATAGGTGGTGCACTGTGTTGAAATGGTTGCATGTTGCTTGTGTGTTTTAAAAAGGATGACTATATTTTATTATAGTGACTAAATGTTATTAACCTTGGCAATATTTATGTCTTTAAGATACAATGATTGTGTGATCATTTTTAATGTCTATGTTTTATTTATAATGGCATAATATTATAAAGATTGATAAATTTGGTGTTTTTGGAAATAATGATTGTGTGCTCATTTTGATGAATGTGTTTTATGTCTTCTTAAATATAGATTGTTGATCATGTTGTACTGACTTCTATGTGGATTTTTGGAAACACGTATATGATGTCAGAGTTTGCAAGAACTAAGGGTGTTCTCTTATGGATAAGTAAAACCCTGATTGTAAGTGACTGTGTTTGATTTATCAACTTTGTCAATGAAAAATAACTAGGTCTTCTTAATATGTTACTATTGGCATTAACTATGTTCTTTGAAAATGATGTTGGTCATGTTTGAGTTCGTTGGGTGAAACCATTCTTTGTGTCTTATGATTTAAAATATGAATGAGTTCCATGGGTTGTGTATTTTTACATTATGGTAACTTGGTTCATTAGTTGAAAACTTATGGAAATATTTGGTTTTGACATTATTATCTTGGTTTTTGATCTATTGTTATTTCATTTGATTATGTTGTGTTAAATGCATTGATATATTGGTCATTTTGATTTTATTCTAGGTTGTATCACCCTGTTAAACATTATACTCATCGTATCATTTAAATCGATCTTTATCCATTTATAAATCTTGTTATTGGAAATGAGTTGTGGTGTTTCATTTGAATGTGAAGGAAAGTCATGACCTTATTTTTTTATTATTTTTTGGGTTATCTAGTTTTGAATTGTTGTAGTGTTGATATTTCAAGTCTTGTTTCTGATCTTAGATCAATTTGTATCAATTGTAGAATTCTTTTATTAAGTGATTGTATTATGGTTGATTATGTTAATGTTTTACTTACCGAACTATGTTGATGTTTATATGTGTGTGTGTTGCATGGGTTTAGGTTTGATATAGCCATGTTCCTTATTGTGATTGTGTAGTTTGTTAGAATTTATTCTGTTTGTTAACCCTGGTATTGATTGATCAGATCTTGAATTTTATTGGGTTTTTGATTAGATTGATTAATCTTGGTATTAATGATGGTTGTTTTATAGTTTAAAACCTATCATTTCATTGACTGTATCCAACATTAAGTCTTGAGATTATATGTGTTGTATGACTACTTCATGATGCCTAGGGGGTTATGATAATAATAAGATTATATCTTATGGAATTATACTTGACTTAATCATTCTAAGTTTGTTGGGTCATGTTTGTGTTGTTCCCAAAATGCGTCACTTATTTTTTGGGACAACATATTAACTATTTTGGTCCTGTAGGTCGAAATTCTCTCTTCTCTTCTCAAAAAATGTCTTGAGCATCCAAGTTCTTCAATTATTCAAGCATTTTCAGCTAAAAAACTCGCAGGTTCAACAACTTCAATAGGCAAGCTCTCATAAAGAAATAAGTTCTCAACACTTAGACATTTCAAGGCTGGTTCAACGTCAAAGTTCAATCAAAAGACTTATCAGCAGGTTTCAAACAATTGAAATGAACCACTTTGAACCATTGAACTCTGCCTCCGCAAAGTTCAAAGGTTCAAAAAGAGTTAAGTGTTTCATTAGTTCAAAGAAGTTCAACCACTTCGAAGAGTTCAACAAAGTTCAAAGACTTCGGCAAAGTTCAAAAGTTTAATGAGCTCAACGGACTTAAAGAAAAGAAGACTTCAAAGAAGAAAGATTGAATCGTTGAACCGTTGAACCTTGAACCAAAAGAGTTCAAAGGTTCAACGAGTTCAATAAAGTTCAAGAGACTTAGAAGAACAAAGGATTCAAAGAGCAAAAAATGAACCATTGAATCGTTGAACTTTGAACCAAAAGAGTTCAAAGTTTAAAAGTTCAACGAGTTCAACAGAAAAGAAAAGGATCCAGAAAGTTCGAAGGACCAAACGATTCAAAGAAAGAGAATGAACCATTGAACCTTGAACCAAAATGGTTCAAAGTTCAAAGGTTTAAAGGTTCAAGGAATTTTAAAATTTGAAAGGAAGCTTCGAGTCAAGGAAGGAAGCGAAAGATTCCAGAGACAAGTTTGAAAGGAAGCTTCGAGTCAAGGATGGAAGCGAAAGATTCCAGAGACAAGTTTGAAGAGATGGTTCAATCGATTAAACCAAGGAGCCAATAGGACCACCTAAACCGTTGAACCATTGAATCGATGCACTCTTATGATTCAAAGGTTCGAGGTTCAATGTGGTTCAAGCGACTAAGTTACCAATGACGTCCCCGTGAACGTCAAATTCAAGGTAATAAAATGCCCATTTATTTTCAAATGTGGCGCAGACCTGAGAACAAACTTAGCGACCAGTTGAAGAAGGAGCCAAAAGAGTGAGCAGAAAGGGAAGAGATAGCCTGAGAGCTCAGATCATGAGGAAGAGACAAAATGTGTTAAGAAAAGAGGGAACGATGTAGAAAGACCAAAAATATCTATGTAAGAGTAATTTCTAGTAGGTGAAACAGTCCACCAGGTGGACATCAGAGAGCGTAGACACTCAAAGATGTGGCCTATTTTTCTCCATCGTGTAAAGACAAAATAGATAGCTATGCACATATCAAAAAGAGGACTAGGCGGCCCATACTTTGAAAGGAGACATTTGAGATAAATTGACATGCCACAGTTAAGGCCGATGCCCTGTTCTAGCATGGCCCCTTCACAAAATTGAAAATGAATTCAAGGCATTGAATGCAGCATGGGTCATTCCATGAAGCAAAGTGCCCAAGTCTTTCTTAGAGTGTTATATATTGTAATCTATTATTTTATGTAAAAGATATCTCTCTGTTATAGAAGCAAAACTCTGCCTAAATTGGCCCAAATTGAAAGGCATTTTTTGAGACTTTGAGCTCAGATTGTTAATCATATTTCTTTATTTGAATGAAAAAACAAGTGACCTTTCAGACTTTGTGCTGGAATAGCTTGTGTTATTTAGAAAATTATTTTTATGTCTATTTTCTAGAAGCATTTTTGTCCATTTAATTTAACAAGTAGAATTAGTGGAAGTAATCAGGAAGGTGTCTTGAAGCTAATTGTGAAGAGACTTTGTGCTGCTACAATTGTCTTTAGTGTGTTTGTTTTCTATATATATTTAAAGGATCTTGAGATGATTTTGTGCCCCCATTGTCTTTCATATATTCCACTCTTTAGCAGTTGAGGTGGAGACTTTGTGCTACACTTCATCCTATTGTGTTACTGCGTCTAGTTACTATCACTACCAGAAAGAATTCTTGATGTTTGCTACAGATCACTTTTGAAAGAAGAGAAGTGCCTCTAGTGATTTCACTAGAATTCTCTTATGTCTGTGAACATCATGTCTAAAAAAAGAGAGATGGATGGTGTTATCCTACTCTGAGCATTATTTTCAGCTTATACTTATAGTTTATAGTACCTTATAGTTATAGGGAACCTCCCCTTGATGAGAGGAGAGATTTTTCCCCTTTTGATGTGCTTGGCCTGCACATTTGACTGATAAATCTCCCTATGCTATGGTTGAAACACTTATTTTTCTCTTAATTAGTTGGTGACAAAATATTCATCCAACAATTTTTGGTGACTCTGCTGGTGATCATTTTGTGTAGTTTGAAGCCTCAAGCTTCAAATTGAAGCAGTCCATATCCTTATCCATTTTAATTTTACACTCTCACAGATCCACAATATACTCGAAGCTAGAGAGATAAAGGGATTGTTGACCCTGTATTCTAGTTGGCACATCAAAATGATTTTGACCTATTTTCTTCTCCATCTCACCTTCAGTGAATCAGGAGTTTTCCTCCTACAAAAGTTAGGTCTCCATTACCAGGCAAAGCATCCATTTCTGTTATCAGTAGAGCTTTGTCAATACATACCCTTTAGACATTTGTTATCCCTCCCTTCAATAGTAAAATCATGACAGTTCAAGGCCCTTGGGGTAACTCTTTTGGTCCACTCAACCTAACTCCACCGCTACATGAGCTACCTCATAGTTTTAGAAAGAATTTCTCTAAATTCTATGGTGATGGGAGAGTTCATCTTGATGAACATATTACGGCGTTCAGCATACCCTGTGGCATTATAGGTGTGGAGTATGAGGAAGTATTAGTCAGAATATTTGTAGAAACATTACAAGGTGTTGCTGTAGACTAGTTCTATCATTTGCAAGCCCAGACTATGACTAATTGGAACACTCTTAAAGCTAAATTCGAAGTCAATTTCAAACCTATAGAAGATGTGCATGCCCTACTAGCCCAACTCACACAAATGAAGAAAGAGCCTCATGAACCTATGAGGGATTTCATATCCAAGTTCAACAAGCTGAAAAAAATATTATTATAATTGCTCAGCCAATTGCTGAAAATCTCAAATGCTTCTTCATCAACTCTCAGCTGCCTGAAGTGAGTTTTCTGCTGAGACGTGCTGGCCACATAGACCTTGCTGCAGTGCAAGATTTGGCCATTGAGGTGGAATATGATCTTATCTTGGTAGAAAAATAAGAAGAGATCCTAACAGAGACAAATCTTTTTCATCTTCTGAATATCCATCTACAGGCAGCACTGATCCAATAGTGCAAAAGCTATAAAATGAGTTGCTAGCTCTCAGAAAGCAAATGGTGCAAGGGATGTCTTCTCCTCCTTCGTACTAAGATATACCAAAGACATTCTCCAATCAGTCATACCAAGGCAATGCCACTAGAAATCAAGGGCAACTCAATCGTCTTCTTCCCCCATAAAGGAAGCTTGCCATTGAAGTAACACTAGCCAACTCAGCAGTTAGATATCTTGAAATAAAATTTAATTTTTTCTTTCAGCTTGAGTTGAACCCAGAAGATGACGTTGATCTCTTTGCAAAAAACCAAGAAAAATTAGCTGGTCATTCCAACATTAGTTTCGTGAATTATTAAGATGAACTTAAAAGTAAAGGTGAAGTATTTGATGGATCATATGTAGTGTTTACAGGTCACAGAACCAGTCAGCGCAACAAGCTGATAAAAAAAAATAGGGGAAGAATCTCGACCAAAAATTTTGATTGCTAAATGGGGGACTACTCTACCTTTTTAATCAAAGGACTTGGTAAGCAGCAAAAAAATATGTACCTCAAGTTTTCCTTCACCTCTTGCGTCAAATTCTTAGACCAGTACCATATCCCTAAAAAATTAAAAGGATGAACTACCTTCCCCTGTTCTTAATTTATTTTAGACATTTGATATAATTGGCCATGTTAAGAAAATCAAAATTCAAATATCTGAATTTGAATTCCTACAATCCAACCCTGAGCAGTTGGATAGGTTAATTCAATGTGTGAAGAGTCAAACCATCCCTGCAAAATAAGATGTTAGAAAGATAACTCATGATCTCTCAAGAAACATGTCCACCCCAAAAAAATTTATCATTACTCCTCCTACTGCCCCTGATAAAATAGAGTCTTTCTATGTTTCTCTATTGGTAAATGGTCACAAGCTGAGCCACTGTGTCATAGACTCAGGGGCATCTAACAATGTCATGCTTGCCAAGGTGGCAGATTCTCTCAGCCTTACATTGACTAAAAATTTTGAGAGATGTTTCTCCATGGAAAACAAACAAGTGCCACTTTTAAGACAAATCAAGGATGCTCAATTTACATTTATGGCATTTCTAGAAAAGATGATTAAAATGACAGTCTTATTGGCTGTCGTTTCAACCTCATACGGCATTCTTCTTGGGTGAAATTTTTGCAAAGATGTTGGTGGTGAGTTAAGTACGGACCTATCTAAAGCAAGGATCCCTGTCAAGGGTGTCATGTAGAGGATGCTCCCTAAGAAGGAGTTGAAGTACATTGTCACCCAGATGTCAGCCCCTAAAGTTCAAATTCTATTTGAGTTTTCAGACAGGGGTAATTATTTTTTGTCTACTAAAGACATTCATGTTACAACAGATGAAAGTCTTGTAGGTGGTGATCCAAAAATTGATTCAAATAAGACATTAGAAGAATTGGTAGGGCATAATACAGATGAAAAAGGATCTTCCCTCTCTAATAAAGAAAAAATTGATAGAAGATCAATTTTTGATGATGTTTGGATCCTGAAATTCGATGGCAACAATTCTTCTACCAGCTCAGGGGCTGAGATTGTGTTAATATCTCCTCAAAGAGATATTTTTAATTCTTCTTACAAGTTACAATTTAGCAACACTAACAATGTTGTTGAATATAAATCTCTGTTACTCAGGTTGAAAGCAGCTCAAGATGGAGGTGTCAAGTTTCTTGATACCAAAGGAGATGCTAAACTGGTGGTTTGTTAGGTGAAGAACCTGCATCAAATCAAAAACAAAATATTGTGACATTATCGCAATTTGATATGGAATCAAATTGAAAGCTTTGAAGCTTTCAATATTTCTGCAGTGCCCAAAGAGCCTCATAATCGTGTAAATTCACTGGTTGTCCCTACAACCTTCATGGTTCCTCACCACAATTTCAAAGATAATAGGTACACTATCAAACTAGTCTTTTGACCAAGTGTGCCTGATAAAGCTAACCATTGACAGGTGTTTGATGCTGACAATCAAATCATGTGTTGGACTAAACCAGAAGAGCAACAAATTATGCAACGGACCATGCTGTTGCATGTCAAAATTAGGAAAAGAAACTCTTCTGCAAGAGAACAAGGATCCATGATTTTTAGACTGGAAGTCAAGTCTTGTTGTGGGGCAAAAAGAGAGAACCAAAAGGAATGCACAAAAAATTTGATTCCTAGTAGAGAGGTCCATTCGTCAATCATCGCTTCTAGGGAGAAAATGGTTTCTTACTAATATATCAAGATAATGTCATTTTCAGTCTCATAGTGGGCATCATCTGAAGCAATTCAATCCTTGAAGTATCAGATAAGATTAGCTTTTACATATGTATAATTTTTATATAGTCCTTAGCTTGTTTTGTGTTCATTTTTTTTGGCATTTTTTTTTAGGTAGCATGACTCTGTAGCCCAATGGCATACTTAAAGGCACTAGAGATTCTGGATTCTACTTCCTTTGATTGTTTTTACAATCGATGGAAGTTCTCTAACTCGAAACAGTGGTTGTTCCCAAAATCTGTCACTTGTTTTTGGGGACAACATATCAACTAGTTTGGTCTTGCAGGACAAAATTATCTCTTCCCTTCTCAAAAAATGTCTTGAGCATCCAAATTCTTCAATTATTCAAGCATTTTCAGCTGAGGAACTCACAGGTTCAATGAGTTCAACAACTTCAACAAGCGAGCTCTCACAAAGAAACAAGTTCCCAACACTTGGGCATTTCAAGGCTGGTTCAATGCTGAAGTTCAATCAAAAGACTTATCAGTGAGATTCAAACAATTGGAATGAACCACTTTAAACTATTGAACCCCACCTCTGCAAGGTTCAAAGGTTCAAAAAGAGTTAAGCGCTCCACGAGTTTAAAGAAGTTCAACCACTTCGAAGAGTTCAACAAAGTTCAAAGACTTTGGCAAAGTTCAAAAGTTCAACGAGTTCAATGGAATTAAAGAAAAGAAGACTTCGAAGAAGAAATATTGAACCGTTGAACCTTGAACCAAAAGAGTTCAAAGTTTAAAGGTTCAACGAGTTCAATAAAGTTCAAGAGACTTAGAAGAACAAAAGATTCAAAGAGCAAAGAATGAACCGTTGAACCTTGAACCAAAAGAGTTCAAAATTCAAAGGTTCAATGAGTTCAATAGAAAAGAAAAAGATCGAGAAAGTTTGAAAGACCAAAAGATTCAAAGAAAGAGAATGAAATGTTAAACCTTGAACCAAAATGGTTCAAAGTTCAAAGGTTCAAAAGTTCAAAGAATTTCAAAATTTGAAAAGAAGCTTTGAGTGAAAGAAGGAAGTGAAATATTCCAGAGACAAGTTCGAAGAGATGGTTCAATCGATTGAACCAAAGAACTGATTGAACCAAGGAGACGATTGAACCAAGGAGCCGATAGGACTGCCTGAATTGTTGAACCATTGAACCGATGCACTCTTATGGTTCAAAGGTTTGAGGTTTAACATGGTTCAAGTGACCAATGACATCCCCGAGGATGTCAAATTTAAGGTAATAAAATGCTCATTTATTTTCAAATGTGGCGCAAACTTGAGAACAAACTCAATGACCAGCTGAAGCAGAAGTTGAAAAAGCCAGTAGAATGGGAAGAGATATTTTGAGAGCTCAGATCATGAGGAAGAGACAAAATGCTTTAAGGAAAGAGGGAACGATGCAAAAAGACCAAAAATATATGTGCAAGAGTTATTTCTAGTAGGTGAAATAGTCCACCAGGTGGACATCAGAGAGTGCAGACACTCAAGGACACGGCTTATTTTTCTCCATCAAGTAAAAGTGGAATGGATAGCTCTGCACATATCAGGAAGAGGACCAGGCAGCCCATAATTTAAAAGGAGACATTTGAAATGAATTGACATGCCACAGTTACGGTCGATGCCCTGTTCCAGCATGGCCCCTTCACAGAACTAAAAATGCATTCAAGGCATTGAATGTAGCATGGGCCATTCCATGAAAGAAAGTGTCCAAGTCTTTCTTGGAGCGCTATATATTGTAATCTATTATTTTATGCAAAGGACATCTCTATGTTATAAAAGCAAAACTTTGCCCAAATTGAAAGGCATTTCCTGAGACTTTTAGCTTAGATTGTTAATCATATTTCTTTATTTAAATGAGAAAATAAGTGACCTTTAAAAATTTATGCTAGAATCGTTTGTGTTATTTAGGAAATTATTTTTATGTCTATTTCTTAGAAACATTCTTGTCCATTTAATTTAACAAGCAGAACTAGTGGAAGTAATCAGGAAAGTGTCTTGAAGCCAACTGTGGAGCGACTTTGTGCTGCCACAATTGTCTTTAGTATGTTTTCTATTTCTATTTAAAAGATCTTGGGATGACTTTTTGCCCCCATTGTCCTTCATATATTTCACTCTTTGGCAGTTGAGGTGGAGACTTTGTGATACACTTTATCCTACTGTGTTACTGCATCCAGTTACTATCACTATCAGAAAAAATTCTTGATGTTTGTTGCAGATCACTTTTGAAAGAAGAGAAGTGCCTCCAATGATTTCACCAAAATTCTCCTATGTCTATGAACATCATTTCTGAAAAAAGAGACGGATGGTGTTATCCTACCCTGAGCATTATTTTCAGCTTATATTTATAGTTTATAGTACCTTATAGTTATAAAGAACCTTCCCGTTATAGGGAACCTCCCCTTGATGAGAGGAGAGATTTGTCCCCTTTTGATGTGGTTGACCTACACATTTGGCTAATAAATATCCCTATGCTGTGGTTTAAACACCTATTTTGCCCTTAGTTAGCTGGTGACAAAATATTCACCCAACAGTTTTGACTTGTGACATTTGTAGGCATGATTAATTATTTCTGATATGATCAAATTAATATTTATTAATTGATTTAAAATCTGATTGTGTCATTATTTAAATTTTTTTCATTATTTGTTGGAATGTGTGTATTCTCATTTTGGAACTAAACTTGAATATTTACAAGTATATATTGTGGGTTAGGATGGTTAAAAACTGATCAAAAAGTTGGGACAATATCGCAAGCAAGATAAACTCAAATGATATATAACAGATTAGGATTAATCTATTCTATATCATTTGACAGTCCAAGTTAACCATCATCACTCTTAGTCTATACTTAGTTTAATTATTCATGTCTCATTTTAGATTGATTTGATTGTGTTGCATGTGTTTTTTTATTTAATATGTCTTTATCCGTAGATCGATGTGCTCAAAATCCATTACTTGCTTTTGATTACCACAACCACCATCATGTTGATGGTTGGGGTGGTAAGGGCCACTGATGGAGGACTCATAGGGCTTATTGGGTGGGTTTGTCCTAATCAGCTAGTTAGTGTTTGAATATATGCTTCGACAAGCTCATATGATTGATGTTAACAATTATATTTATTGGTTTGAATAGTTATTAACATGTATAGATTATATGTATTATAGTTGGCAATTTGATAATATAGTAATCTTGTTGGATGCTAATGAATGTTAGGAATAGAATATGAAAAATGGAATATTGAAGAGTTAAATTAAACATTGGTTGAAATTGTTATACGGGTACCTTGTATTGTTTAATTATAGACTTAAAATTTTTTTTATTTATGATCATAATAAATAGGAATTGATTAAATATACTACTAGTTTTTATATGTTATAATAATCTATAAGTTGAATTTAGTTGTGTAATATAATAAATTCATATACACTTGTTCATTTCTATAATAATCCTTCATTGATCTAATATGTTTGTATGAGATTGATCTTATCCCAGTTTGATTGGTTGTTAGATATGAACATATTTAAAAATATTCATTATTAAATCTAGATGAGGTTTACTTAGATGTTTTCAAGTTAGATCTACTTTGGGAAATTTGTTCTAAATAGAAATTAATAATCATTTTAAGTTTTGATACTTTACATTAGCTATTAAATTCCAGTTGAATAAAAATAGAAGTGGCATAGTAACTTGCATTAGTTGAATTATTGATTGGATAGCTTGTTACTCTCATTCATAAATATATAGTTGCATTTGGAACACGTAACCCTTTTAGCAATGCATAAGCTTGATAGCTGGACTATGAGAAAAAATAAAACAAATGCTCTCTTCTATCATGCACTTCAAATCTATTGATTGCATGCAACGTATGTTTTCTGTTTACAATTATATAATATCACTTCTTAAGTTATGAATGTTGAATTACAAAATCTAAAATTTCTAAGTATATTCCTGTATTAATTAGCAAAAGAATTAATATTAATTATGATGAATCAAAGAAGGATCATTTACAATACTTAGATTATTTTCTTGATTAGATAAACACATTTTAAGGAACCCGAATGTAAATCTCGAATGATAAATAAGTTATTATATCAAATAATCCATTTGATAAAAACTTAATTCATGCACTCATTGTTTCCTTTCTTATTAGTTGTATGCTTTTCCATTTCGCTCGATAGCTGAACTTCTTGGGTTGGTTGCCTTGGTTGCCTAGCAGAAATATTTGTAAAGAGTTCCTTAATTGGAACCTTTTATTTGGGTTTCACTTGTCTTGAAACTCAAACGAACTTCGTGCTTGAATTTCATTGTTATATGCTTGTTTTTTTTTTGTTGACTAGTTGGATTGCAAATGAGTTCTTAACATATTAATGTCTTTAAAGTATTCATTTAGGAAACATTCTATGAAATGAAAAGTTCTTTTTTGAGTGGATATTTGTTTTAAACTCACTATTACTGGTTGCATAAGTTATTTCTTTTATATATAAAGATTAAGATTTAATTGCTTGTATGCCTTAAACTCTTTTATTATAGCATTGGGTATGACAATCTAAATAGTTGCATATATTATAAAAAGGAAATGTTGAGTAATAACTAAATTATAAACTATTATAGACATCCATGTTTGATATAAATGGTGCAATGACCTTAAAGGTTGAAGGGTGTTATAACCCAGTCGATAACACAAAAAGGAATCTCATACTTAATTTGTTTTCTTTTATACTTTAACATAATTAGCTGCATGAATGAATCAAAATCTACATGTGTTGAATCAATTATGTTTATTGATTTTAAGTACTTGTTTAATTTATATAGCATGTATCTTGATTTAAACTCATGATTAACCTAAATGATAACTTAAGAACATCAAAGTTATCATTCTCAGTTAAACCAATCCTTTAACTTAACCATCCTCAAATGGGATTGAAACCCACTAAAAAGAGTGAAGTATTTACCTAGGGTTAATGACTTAGAAATGGTCTTATTAGGAAGTATGAGCTTCACTTATGGTGCTCATAACTTATCGGTGTATGTGTACACTGATATGCCCTGAATTCTGTAATCCTTCTAAACAACAACAAGATTCCCCCTAATACCTTTTGTAAATGTAATATTAGTATAAATAATATTTCTTAATTCCTAGGAGTAGTTGTACATTTATTTTGTCTTCTTGTGTGTAGTTCAAGAGTCTCGTAGGTATATGAATGGACTTCTTGGCAGGTGAAGTGATAAATCACATTTTTGGCTTTATAATGTATGTTTTGATTCCTTTCATCTTGAATCATGAAATATAATTTCATTTTCATTCTTTTAATAATCTTTCCAGCTTGTCATTGGTATCAAAACATAGATTTAATTAATGAACTATTTTTTTTGGTATTAAGGAGCATTACGTGATTTGATACATATTGGTGTTCAACTGGTGTGCCCTTGGGTTGCATGGTGTGTTGTTTGCATACAGCCAATGTGTTGGCATTTAGGACTTCTTAAGGTATTTTGAGTAGCATTATGTTGCATTAGAGTTTTTTGACACCGTTTGTGGGAATTGATAGACATTTTTTGGTAGTGTTTCATTCTCTATGAAGTGTTATCTTTTCCTGATCTCTATTTTCACTTTCATGGGGTTGTGCCAATATCTCTCAAACTTGTGAGGAATGACTTGACCAACATAATAATTTCCCTAGGCATTTCATTTCAAAGACAAGTTACAACCTGCCACTACCATGATCAGCTACCACAACCACATCCCCTCCACTTCTACTGTGTCTACCATAGCTGCCACAAGGAGGGTCTACCACAACCACATCCCCTCCACTTCTACTACATCTACCATGGCTATCACAAGGAGGGTTTACCATAGTCTTGTGTATCTGAGTGAAAATAAGACAACTACATAAAATTTCTTTTTTTGGAGATTTCATTTTCGAAGGACGTTGATTTTTTAATTTTATTTTTAATATTAGAAATAAAATCATTTTTGCTAAAAAAAGAGAGGTATAATATTTTTTATGCTTTTTAATTTTTAAAAAGCAAAGTTTCAATTTTAAGTGCTTTTTCAAATTTGAAGCATTTTAAAAATTAGATTGTAGAGCAATTTTTTAATTGCCTTGAGCAAACTACTCTAAGCAAATTTAGGAGAAATAAGAGGAGCTACTCTTTTTACTCATTCATGAACGTAAAAAAATCAAGAATAACCATGTATATTGATGTATGAGGTTTTCTTTTTAAGATGGTATTAATGATGAAGTGAATCTTTTTCAATACCTTTGTGTATATAGAAAAGGGGACCATTTCAGAGTGATAAGGAACCAATCGAGGTTAAACAAAAACTCAAAACCTCTAAAAACTCAAACAAAACTTAAAACCATGCATTCCATCAAATCCATTATTTGCACTACCTTGATTTGCAAAGATATTTGGTTAGAATGGTCTTGACAAGTGGAGAACACACTCATAGTAAATGATATATGATTTGATATTTGTGATGGGACAACACAACTAGTTGAACCAATAAGGAATGCAAAAGATACAAGCATGGAAGCAAAAAAATAGAAGGATTTGACCTTGATGAGGGTATTAGTGGGCAAAGATGTGTTTCATCATATATAGGGGTGTAATACATTATGAGAAACATACTAAAATTTGAAAGACCTATATGAATACCATTCAAAGATGGAATTCATTCAATTGCATTTGAAATTGTTGAACTTAGAATTGAAAGATGGTGTTGTGATGAGATTGGCTTCAAAGATACATTCTATCAAACATGATGTTAAAAAAATAGGTGTAAAAATTGACATATACATGATCGCATTCATAAAATCCCTTCTTCCCAATTATTCAACTTATTTGGAGTCTCTATAAATAAGTAATCACTTGAAGACTATCACATTTGATCGATTGGTAGAAAAGATGGCAGAAAGAGAAAAGACATTTAGAAGAAAAATAGAAACCACAATAGGTGAAAGTGTGTGCCATGTCAAAACAAATTTTTTCAAAAAATAAAAGAAGGCCACGCCTTCCAAAAATGAAGGCAATAACAAGTACAAGGGAAAATGTGAAAAAAATGAAAATTATGGTGGTCAAAATAAAAAATAGAATGATAAACAAAACCTCTATTTTGAATGGTGTGATAGAAAATGTAGCCATGAGACTCATGAATGTAGGACTCCATGGAAAAAAATTGAAGCATACCATAAAAAGAAATAGGTAAATCCAAAGAAATGATCAAAAGATTCAAAATTATCCCAATTTACAAGTGAATGTGTGTTTTCTAATATAGATGATGAAGCAAATAGTGTCTTGATCAGTCTTTCATGGTTTGATACTTAGATTTTTTATATAAGTGCCACTTAACATATGAATTTTTGAAAAAACTTCTTTAAAGAGTACATCGGAGAAATGTATGGCTCAGTATACCTCGTAGATAGATCAAGTATGTAAACATAAGAAAGAGGTACAATTTATCTCAAATATCTAGGACTTTCAGACTACAAACTTGAGAATGTTCTCTACCTCCCTCAATTGAAATAAAACTTGTCCTTAGTGATCATAAGGAATCAATGCCATTCCATTTTGTTAGATAATGGTGATGTCACAATTAGGAGAAAAAGTGACAATGCAATTGTCTTGACTAAATATGAGAAAGGGAAACTACTCAAACTGAAAGGTGAGCCATCAAACTCAAGGAATTATGCTTCTTTTGTGGAAGATGAAATGTCTCTAAACAATGTTGTGTCATGCTCGATTTGGTCACACTCACTATAATAGTAGTCATGTATTGAAAAATAATGGTGTTTTTGGCATGCCTACATTGCCCACAAAATCAAATGAAAAGTGTGAAGCCTGTATCTTGTCCAAAAACACAAGAGAACTATTTCTGAAGTCATAGTGGAAAGTAGATAGAAAATTGTAGCTTGTTCATTCAGACTTGTATTCTCTTTAAATCCTCTCCATTGGTGGTCATAAATATTTCATATTGTTCATTGACCACTAAAGTAGGATGACATAGATATATTTTTTGAAAAAGAAATCAGAAGCCTTCAATACTTTCAAGAAGTTTTGAACAATGACTGAAAATGAAGCACAAACTTGCATTAAGACACTCAAAATAGATAATGGTGGTGAATTCACATTAAAAAAGTTTTAATATTATCTTGATAAAAATAGGATCAAATACCATCTCACACTTCCTCACACTCCACAACAAAATTGGGTAGTTTAAAAAATAAATAGAACTATGATGAATGTAGTTCATGTAATGTTGTATTTCAAAGGAGTAAATATGCATTTTTGGGTAGAAGTAGCGAAAATAGTAGTATATATTCGTAATAGATCACCATAAAAAGCCCTTGAATCAAATACTCTATATGAGATGTGGTGTGGTCACCTCCCGTCAGTGTGACATCTTTAGATTTTTGGATCCAGTTTTTATGCATTGATTCTAAAGGAGAAGAGAAATAAATTGGACCACAGCAGTCAAAAATGCATCCATTTGGAATATTTTGATTCCTCTAAGGAATTCAAGCTATATGATGAGAAAGAGAAGAAGTTTCTTATCGCAAGATAAGTTATCTTTTATGAGACTACAAAGGCCAAAGAGCATATTGATTAGCAATTGAGTCGACTAGACAAATATGCAAAGTTTGATGTCTACAAGGAGAGTGATTTTAATGTTCTAGGCAATGAGTGGGGGACACAAAGTTAGAAATCTATTGATTTTATATTATCTCCCATACATGAGCTCAAAACTCCTCTTGAAGGATAGAGTGAGATTTCATCTAATATTGAATAAGGGATAACAGAATAGAGGGTAGACAATGAAGGAAATTCATAGGATGAACCCGAAGCACCTACATCATATAAAAATATGCCTAAATGGGCCACTCAAAAATTGAAAGATGTGAGGCATAATGAAGTTGGGAAAATAGGCACTTGAAGTGCACATGAAACCTCATCTCAACCAAAAAATTTCATTGATGAAATTTAGGGCATGATTGAAAAACTAACATTGGATGATTCTCAAGAGGAACTCAATGTTGCGTTTGATTCAGAACCAAAAAAATTCAAACAAGCTGAAAAGCTTGACTCTTGGAGAAAGGTAATGAAAGATGAGTACAATTCACTGGTAAAAAATGAGACTTTAAATCTGGTTGATCCACCATATGATTGCAAACCAATTAGCTACAAGTGAGCCTATCGCAATAAATAAAAGTTAGACAGCTCACTTGACAAACACAAAGTAAAGATTGTCACAAAGGGTTATACTTAAAAGGAAGGAATTGACTACAATGAAACATTTACACCTATAAAAAATGGACTAGCATTCAGACCATGTTGGCTCTAGCAGCTCACAATGGATGGAAAGTTCATCAAATGGATGTCAAAATCATATTTTTGAATGGAGACCTCAACAAAACTACGTACATAATACAACCTAATGGTTTTATAGTAAAGGGACAAAAGCACAAGGTGTGCAAACTAAAAAATCATTGTATGGTTTGAAACAATCCCCTAGAGCATGGTGCGAAAAATTGGTTGAGCACTTCATGAATATGAACTTCAAATATTTTGAGTTTGAAGATGCAAATCTTCATAAAAATATTTGTATTTGTGGTGGTGTATGTTGAAAATTTGCTCATCATAGGGAATAATAAATGGTACATTACAAAATTCAAATCAAAGTTGATGAAAACTTTTGAAGTGATCAATTTGGGTTATCTTCATTAATATTTAGGTATTGAAGTAATTCAGAAACCAAATTATTTTTTCATCACTCAACAGAAGTACGTTGGTGACATTCTAAAAAAGTTTAGAATGGAAGATTGTAAGCCTCTCAGCATGCTCATGGAATAGAATCTCAAATTAACATCTGAAGATTCAATAGATTTAGTTGATGCCACTAAATATAGACAACTCATTGAAATTTTGATTTATGTGACTACCACTTAACCAGATATATCATATGTAGTTGGTGTCCTTTCAAGATTCATACAAAAATATAGGGAGAGTCATTGCGTATCAACAAAAAGGGTCCTCAGATAACTCAAATACACACAATATTTTGAACTTAAATACTCCAGGGTAGAAGACTTCAAACTAGTTGGGTATTCAGATTCTGACTATGTTGGTAATCATGAAGATAGAAAGTTCACCTTAGATTTTTTAATGAATTTGAGAACAATAGTTGTTAATTAGAAATTTAAGAAGTAATCAGTGCTGATAATTTCTTCAGTAGAGGCAAAATATATGACCACTTCAAAGACAACTAGAAAGATCTTGTGGTTCAAAAGAGTTCTTTCATATTTTCAAGAGAAACAAGCTTCGCCAACACCTCTCATGGTTGATAACACTTTTGAAATCCATATGGAGTCTTGTAGGTTTATGAATGGACTTCTTGGTAGGTGAATTGATAAGTCACATTTTTAGATTTATAATGTAGTTTTGTTTCCTTTCATCTTGACTTGTGAAATACAATTTCATTGTCATTCTTTTAATAATCTTTCCGACATGTTGTTAAATATGGAGCTTGTTTCACTTCTAAGGTAAAAATAAAACTATCAAGACAATTTTAATATGAAATATTTACTTTCACAAATGGTGGGATGCATTTTTGAGTGTGTCACCCACTTCCCCCATTTGTGGCATATTTTGTGGAGAAGTGGGTGTGATTTAAGGTGTTGAGAGAATTGGAGGATTATGTGGTTGTAACCTTCCTTATTTTTTGCCTTATTTTATGGGGATATGTTTATCTCTATGGTTATGGTGAATTTTTCAAGAAATTTTAAAAACTATATATAGGGATGAGGGGTAACACATTATTCATTGCATTTTGCATCTCATTTTGAGCTCTATATTCTCTCTTCGATCAGTGTGATCAAGTTTGAGGTCTTGCTTAACATCTCAAAAATTCTAGTGTGAATTCAAGTTGGAGAAAGTTATCTCTATGAGAAGGTTTTTGTTAAGAGTTGTCTTGTATTCTTGTTTATAATATTATAGATAGCTTCTTGGTGGATGTAGCCCACATTGGGTGAACCATGTTATATTGGTGTTATGTGTGTATTTGCTTAAATCTAAATTTTTTTCAAATGTCTCTGTTATTGTGATTCTAAAGAATGAATTCTATGTTATATGTTATTGCATAATTAATCACTTATTCCTAACAATTGGTATTAAAGCTAGCTTTAGTGGTTTTGCTAAAGTGGTGAATCAGAGAAAAAGATATTAACCTGAGTGGGAGCTATGGTAGATAATGACAAATTTAGAGTTGAAAAATTTAATATATATTTTTTAGATTGTGGAAGATGCAGATGGAGGATTACTTATTTTAAAATGATATTCATCACCTTTTGATAGCAAAAGTAGGGAAACCTTTAGGTATGAATAAGGTAAATTAGGATTTGTTCGATAGGAAAGCACTGAAATATATATGGTTGTGTTTTACATCTTTAGTTGCCTTCAATATTTCAGAGGAGATGACCAACTTTTGTTTGATGAAAAAATTAAGGGAGTTATATGAAAAACCCTTTACCTCTAATAAAATATTTTTGATGAAAAAATTATTTAATATAAAAATATCTGAAAATAATTTTGTAGCTAATCATTTGAATGACTTTAATACAATTTTGAGTATGTTAACTTCTATTGGTATTAAATTTGAAGATGAAGTTAAAGCTTTATTAATTTTGTGTTCCTTGATATTTGGAATAACTTGGTTGTGGTTGTGAGTAATGTCATCCCTACTAAGGAAAATTTAAAGTTTGAGGATGTTATAGGTGTGATTCTTCGTGAGAAAATGTGAAGGAAGAGCACTGAAAAATCATCTTCAAAGAATTATTTGATGGTAGAGACTAGAGGGAGATAAAAGGACAAAATTAAAGGAAACCATGAAAAGTCAAAGGGTCAAGGAAGATCTAAATCTAGAGCCAAGATGGTCTACTGGCACTATGAGAAAAATTGGATACACAAAGAAGGAATGTTGGGAACTTTGGGACAAGAAGACCAAATATGAAGAGACCAAGGAGGTAAATATGACAATAGGTACTGTTAGTCATGATGCTTTAATTCTTTCTTTGGATAATGTTTATGAATCATGGGTATTAAATTTAGGGGCTTCTTTTCATGCCACCCCACATAGGCATCATTTTACTGATTATGTTTAAGGAGATTTTGGACATGTTTATCATGGTGATAATTAACCATGTAGTATAGCAGGGAAAGGTTGTGTTTAGGTGAATATGCAAAATGAGAACATATGGCTACTAAAGGATGTCATACATGTCCCACAGTTAAGGCAAAATTTAATATCAATGGGGTAGTTAGATAATGAGGGTTGTTTGGTGTTGTTTATATCAGACTCTTGGAAAGTTATCAACGGTGCTCTTATGGTTGCGAGAGGTAAAAAATTTGGCATTTTGTATTTGAATAGTAGTGCTAATCACTATAATTCATTTTTTGTAGATGGATATGAAACTTTAAGGCACTATAGGCTCAGTCATATGAGCCGAAAGGGTATGGAGATCTTGAAATACAAGTTACCCAAATTAAAATAAGTTGATTTAGACTTTTGTGATGATTGTGTGTATGAGAAGCAGAAACAAGTTAATTTCTTGAGGATTGGACCTACGAAGAAGGAGAATAAGTTGGAGTTGGTTCACTCAGATGTATGGAGATCAGCTTAAGTATCTTCTATTGGTGGTTAATATTATTATGTTACATTTATTGATGATAAAATTAGGAAATTTTGGGTTTATTACATTAAGAAGAAATTTGATGTGTTTGAAACATTCAAGAGATGGAAATATTTGGTTGAGAATGAAACAGGTCTTAAGTTGAAATGTCTCAGGTCAGACAATGGAGGTGATTATTGTAGAAAATCATTTGATGATTATTGTTAATAGAATTGAATTCATAGGCAAAGGATAGTTCCACAGATGCCAAAAGAAATAGAGTGTCAAAGAGGATGAACAAGACAATCATGAAGTGTGTTAGGAGCAAGGGGTTTCATGCAGAGCTACCCCTAATGTTTTGGGTGGAAGCAATTAGCATAGTGATATATCTCATTAATAGAGGACTTTCAGTGCCTTTGGATGGAAGCATACCTGAGGAAGCTTGGTCTAGTAAAAAAATTATTTTTTTCTTAGGGTCTTTGGATGTGAGGCATTAGTTCATGTTGCCAAGAAAGATAAGACCAAGTTATAGGCTAAGACTAAGAGATGCACCTTTATTGGTTATGGTGAAAATGACTTTGGTTTTAAGGTTTAGAGTCTTAGAGATAAGAAAATATTTTATTCTAAGGATGTTGTCTTTAAAGAAAAAGTCATATATAAGTATTAGTTGTAAGAATAGGAACAAAAATATTACATAGTGTTGGATGATATTACAAATGGTAAGGTGTCCAATTAGATAGTTTGAGAACCTCCTACACATGAACCCTAAACTTTTGTAGTAATGTCTTCTTGGGTAAGATGAGATCCTAAACATTTTTACCCATCTTTGAGTTATTTGTTACTTACTGACAGTGGAGAACCATAATGTTTTAAGGAAGCAATGCAAGTGAATGTTAGGAAGTGGGAGCAAGCCATGGAAGGGGAACATAGTTCTATGATGGAGAACTAGACATGAGATTTAGTGAAGCTACCCAAGGTTGAACGAGCATTTCAAAATAAGTGAGTTTACAAAATCAAAGAAGATGGAAGAAGGAAAAAGTACAAGGCCCAGTTGGTGGTCAAGGGGTTTGCACAAAAGAAAAGTATTGATTTTGATCAATTTTTTTCTCCTATTGTTAAGATGACTTCTATTAGATCTATTCTTGGTATAGTTGTAGTAGAGGATTTGCACTTAAGACTACATTCTTTCGTGGTGATTTGGAAGAGGATTTATATATGGAACAGCCACAGGGTTATGAGGTTGAAAGAATGGAGAAATTAGTGTACAGATTAAAGAAGAGCTTGTATGGCCTAAAACAAGCTCCATGGCAATGGTATAAGAAGTTTGACAGTTTTATGTTGGAATAGAGTTACTCTAAATGTCATTCTAACCATTGCATGTATGTCAAGAGATTTGAGGATGATAATTATATTATCCTATGCTTTTATGTAGATGACATATTGGTTTCAGGAAAGAACATGCAATAGATTCAAGTACTTAAAAAGTAGCTTAGTGATTCATTTTCTATTAATAATTTGGGTGCAACGAAGTAAATATTTTTTATGAGGATAACTCAGAATATGAAGGAGAGGAAGCTAATATTATCTTAGGGATAGTACGTGAAGAAATATTTAGAGAGGTTTAGTATGCAGGATGTTAAGCTGGTGGGGACACCTTTTGTAGGCCATTTTAGATTATCAAAGGAGTAGTGTCTCAAGATAGAAGAAGAAAAGCTAAAGATGTCTAAGTTACCTTACTCATCTATGGTTGGTAGCTTGACGTATGCTATGGTTTGCACTAGGCCAGATATTACCCATATAGTGGGAGTAGTAAGTAGGTACATGAGTAATCCATGCTATGAGCATTGACAAGTAATGAAGTGGATTCTTTGATATTTGAAAGGAACCATGGGTACACAATTGTGTTTTGGTGGATTAGACACCAATTTGTGTGGTTATATGGACTCAAATATGGCTAGTGATGTTGATAGTAAGAGGAGTATGATAGGTTATGTATTTACTAGCATGGATATAGTGGTTAGTTGGATTTCTTAGATACAGAAGGTTGTAGCTTTATCAACCATAGAGGCTGAGTATGTTACTGCTCTAGAGATGAGCAAGGAGATGATTTGGTTACAATAGTTACTTAATGAGTTGGAACATAAGCAAGAAGTTAGGGGATTACATAGTGATATCTAGAGTGCTATACATTTATCCAAGAACTCCACTTTCCACTCGAAGATGAAGCATATATAGTTGTGGTATCATTTCATTAGGATAGCTTTAGAGGAAAACATGGTGAAACTAGAGAAGATACATATGAGCCAAAATCCTACATATATGATGACCAAGGTATTCATATTGGATAAGTTAAGGTTATGTTCAACTTTGGTTGATCTTCGTGAGGATCATAGAAGAGTGTTAAATTTTGTTCAAGGAGAAACAAACTCCAAGTGGGAGATTGTTAAATATGGAGCCCATTTCACTCCTAAGGTGAAAATAAAATTATTGAGACAATTTTAACATGAAATATTTAATTTCACAAATGGTGGGACACATTTTTTAGTGTGTCAACCACTTCTCCCTTTTCTGGCACATTTTGTGGAGAAGTCAATGTGATTTAAGGTGTTGAGAGAATTGAAGGATTATGTGGTTGTAACCTCCCTTATTTTTTATCTTATTTTGTGGGGATATGGTTATTTCTATGGTTATGGTGAATTTTTCAAGAGATTTTGAAAAATATAAATAGGGGTGAGAGGTAACATATAATTTATTGCATTTTACATATCATTTTAAGATCTGTATTCTCTATTCGATTGGTATGATTGGGTTTGAGGTGTTTCTTAACATCTCAAGAATTTTGGAGTGAATTTGGGTTGGAGAAAATTATATTTTTGAGAAGTTTCTTGTTGAGAGTTGTCTTGTACTCTTGTTTATAATATTATACAAAGTTTTTTTGGTGCATGTAGCCCACATTGGATGAACCACGTTATATCGATAGTATGTGTGTATTTGCTTAGATCTGAATTTTTTTTTATATGTCTCTATTGATATGATTATGATGAATGAATTCTATGTTATATGTTATTACATAATTAATCACTTATTCCTAACACCTATCATGTGTTTACCTCTAATGGATTGCCTCTAATCCCCTTCTTTGATTCCAATCACATATGCACATAGTGTGTCAAATGTTTTCATTGTGTTAGCAAGACTTGTTTGAGGGCCTAACACGTGACCAAATCATACTCTGATATATGATTCTAAATTTTTTTTGAGGTCTTTCATCTGGTATCAGAGTAGCGTTCTTCTCAAGGGAACTCTAGGAATAAGTGTTTCCATTTAAACTTTGCAATATTATAAGTTATCGCTTATAATTTTTTAAGATGGTTAGAATGTAATCAAATAAAAGAAACATCCAAAAAAATAATTTGAATGTCAATTCAATTAGGGGTAGAGGTTGAGTACATGGAAGGGTCATTGAGGTTACATCCATATTCACAACTTAGATGAACTGCATGTGAATAATGCGGATAACAATATTGACCTACCCCATACTGAAGCAGTCGATGGGATTCCAACCAATAATCATGAGCAAATTCTTAGTGGAATCTTGATAGCCCTTATCACTTTGCAAGGAAAGATTGATAATTAGGAATAAATATTGAACAATCTTAAGGGGGTATCCCAAGACGAAGTACCCAGAATGGAAATTTGACAAGTGGAAGGACCTATAATTTAAGAACTACCTTTGACCATTATTGACCCAATCATTAAATAATCAAAGAAGCTTTCAATACCTACCTTTTTAAGTGAATAATTAGGTGATGCAACTAATTCTTGGTTGGTACACTTACAAAAATAGTTTAATTTGTATAATATGTCTTCCAATGTGAAAGTTAGAGTAGTAGCCTATCAACTAGTAGGATATATAGTATTATGGTGGAACCACCTTTATGCTATTAAAAGGTATCAGCGTTTAAACCTATCTTGGTCTAGTTTTAAGACTCAATTTCATAAGAGGTAATTGAATACAAATTATAATGAGAAAAAAATCACTGATTTTTAGTTCTTAAAATAAGAGAACATGTATGTTGTTGAATATGAGAACAAATTTTTAAATTTGTTGCATCATGTGAATGATATTCATGACAAAGAAACTAAGATTTCTAAATTCAATTTTAGGCTTAAGGAGATTCTAATGCATGATGTTTAACATGATAAATCCAAAAACCTTGGTTGCAGTAATTGAATCAGCATACAGGCCTAAGGAAAAAGAAAAGTCTCATCAAAAGGCAAGACAAGAATTCAAGTCAAATAGGTATCAGTCCAAGGCCAAGAACCTTTCTCTCGTGAACAATAACTTTAATAAATATGATCATAACCACATATTTTTAGGAGGTAATAATAATTTTAGTAAGTTTTTCAATCAGAAGAATAATTTCAAGTCACATGGATCTTCCAAATCTAGTTCTTTCAAGAAAGAATGGCATCAAAGCAACCCACATGAACCTACCATGGGTGTTAACACTATTCCATTATCATCTTCTATACCAATTGTGTTTTGGGAAAGTGGCAACAATCACTATAGAAATAACTTTTCTAAACTAAAATTAGGCCAAATAGCGAACCATATTTTATATGTTATTGATAATTGTAATGTTGAATTTCAAGCCACTCCAATTAAGAGCCAAGATACAATTAATGATTTTCCATTGACTATATTGATTGATTCTAGTGTTAAAAAAAATTATTTCTTCTTTTGCTACTAAAAAATGTAATAATAAACCCATCTTGATAAGAGAAGGTTGGGAAGTTAAATTCTACCGACAAGAAAGTGCCTATTCTTGAGTGCTTAGAATAAGTAGAATTGGATCTTGGTGTTTTTAATACCAAAGTGAATCTTTTTCTCATATTTTTAGGGTTTTATGATCTTATTCTTAAGATGGATTGGCTACATGAATATCAAATCGCACTTAATTGTGTGGGCAAAAGGGTGTGATGCACCAATGACCTTGGCCAAATTGTATAATTGCAAGGCATGCAAGGGTCTACAAGACATAAAACATTTTTAACCTTACAGTTGAAAAGAGTTGTTACGAAAGGCTGCAAGCTCTATGTAGTTCAAATGCAAAAAATATCCAATGAAAAAAATTGGAGCATGTATATTTTTTTATTCTAATGGAGTTTATGGATGTCTTTTCTAAAAAGTTGCTTGGGTTGCCATCCAAGCGAGAATTTTATTTCTATATTGACATCATACCCAGATCTACCCCTACATCTAAAGTAATTTACCAAATGAATGTGGTTGATCTACAAGATTTTAAAGTCCAGTTGCAAGAACATTTAGATAGTGAAAGCATATAGCCAAGTGTGTCTCATTGTGGTGCTCTGGTAGTCTTTGTAAATAAAGATGGTACTCTAAGACTTCACATTGATTACTGCATGTTAAATAAGGTAACAATCAAAAACTGGTATCTTTTGCCTAAAATGGATGATTTATTTGACCAAATGAAAGGTGTTGTAGTTATTTCTAAGATTGACTTGAGGTCTGGTTATCATTAGTTACACATCAAGGAAGACAACATTCATAAAAATGCCTTTAAAACCCACTATGGACACTATGATTTTATGATTTTGCCTTTCGGTCTAACCAATGGACCTGCATCTTTTATGAGCCTTATGAATAACATATTTAAAGACTACTAGGATAAGTTTGTGCTAGTTTTTCTTGATGATATTCTGATGTATTCCAAAGATGAAGCTAAACATGATCACCACCTCTATCTAATCTTGTAAAGACTAAGATAATATAAAATTTATGGAAAATTATCGAAATATGCATTTTATGAATCTGAAATTCATTATTTAGAACACATTATTTTCAAAGAAGGCATTTTTTTAACCTACCAAGATCAAATCTATATGAGATTGGTCAGCTCCTTCTAATGTACATGAAGTGTGAAACTTCATGGGGTTGGATAGTTATTACTGGTGCTTTATTGAAAAAATTTCTAGTGTGGCATGTCCCATCACTTCCTTATAACACAAAGAAAATAAGTTTGTATGGACTCCTTAATGTGAGGAATATTTTGTTAAAATGAAAGGACTATTTACTATAGCTCTTATTTTAATCATACCAAACCCAAATGGTAACTTTGAAGTTTTGGTCAATGCTTCCAAAGAAGGCTATGGGGGTATCTTGACTCAAGATGGCAAGGTTGTGGCTTATGAGTCACAAAAATTGAAATAACATGAAAAGAACTATTATATGAATGATATGGAGATTGTTGTCATTGTTTATGCACTAAAATAATAGAAATATTTCCTATTGAGAAATCCCTTCCAAGTAAAATCTGATCATATAAATCTTGAGTATTTGTTCTCTCAAGAAAATTTAAATTTAAACCAGTGCAGGTGTGTAGAATTTTTGAGCAATTTTGACATGAATATATCATATGTCAAAGGCAAGGAGAAACCTTTGGATGATGAACTCAACAGATGCATGTACCTTGTTGCATTATCAATATTACAAAAAAAAATTAGAAGTGTTATTTTAGAACAATAACTTGTTGATGTATTCTAACATGATGTAAGAGTAGGTTTGGCTAATGAGCCAGTAGCAAAAAGATTTGTTGAATTTTTATTGCAATAGATGCCCTGATAAAGCATAAAGACAAAATTTATGTCTCCAATATGGGTGACTTAAGAAATTATGTATTAATGAAGTGCATACAACACTTATTATTCTCATCTAGGTGTTACAAAAATGATGTATGAGCTAAAAAAGCTCTATTTTTGGCATGGAATAAAGTATGATGTTATTGAATTTGTAGAAAAATACTTGGAATGCTAGTTGGTCAAAGCTAAGCATTGCCATCTATGAGGGTTATTGTACCCTCATGATAATCCAAAAGATAAGTAGACTATAGTCTCACTAAATTTTATTATGGGGATTCCAAAATCATTCAGAAAGCATGATATAATCTTGGTAGTAATTGATAAAGCAACTAAAGTTAGCCACTTTATTGCTAGAAATTTAACAGATGATATATCTATATTTTTAGAACACTTTGTGGAAGTAGTAAGACTCCATGGTATACCTGAAATGATCATATCATATTGGAAAAAATTATTTACTTCAAGGTTTTAGCATACTTTAAATACAACCTTTGGAACAAAGTTGAATTTTAGCTCTTCATACTATCTGAAAAAGGATGGGCAAATAGAATGGCTCAACCAAGTGGTTGAGAATATGTTGTTCATGTATGTAATGGATCAACAAACAAAATAGGAAGATTATATTTATCTAGTTAAATTTACATACAATAATTCCTACCATCTAGCTATTAATATGGTTTCATTTGAAGCTTTATATGGACGTAAGTGTAGAACACCTATTGGTTGGGATAGCTTAGAAAATATGGATGTTAATGGACCTGATTTATTATTAGAATATGATAGGTAAATAGAAATAATAAGGAAGAATTTAAAGGTAGCTTTTGAGAGGAAGAAGAGTTATGTAAACCTTAAGAGAACTCTACGAGAATTTAACATGGGGGATAACAATTTTATACATGTTAAACCATAAAAAAGTTCTATTAAATTTGGTAAAGCTTCCATGTTAGCATCACATTTTGTCAAACCTTTTGACATAGTAAAAAATATTAGCCCTATTGCTTACTGGTTGGGACTTTCTCCTTTTTCAAGGATCCATGATATTTTTCATGTTGCATTATTGAGAAAATATATACTTAATCCATCTCATGTTTTATATTAGACTCATTTACAAGTCACAAAAGTGAAAAAGATCTAGTTGGAACCAGTGAGAATCCTATACCATTGTAGTGTTAAGTTGTGTAACATGGATATACAATAGATTTTGGTGTAATGCGACCCTATCAATGAAAGAAGTGCCACTTACAGAGATGCTCATGTTTTCAAACAACATTATGCATGGCTTTTTGATGAAGTCATCAATACGACTCCCTTTTAAGAGAGGGAGGATGTTACAATCCTATATTTTCATTATATATTTTGTTATTATTACATTGACATTATGATGCTAGACTAGTTTTAGATGTTGTTTAGATAGATTATTTATGGCACTTGCTACAGCATTGTTGACTGCGTATTGATTTTTGTGATTAATTATCTTATGGACTTATTTTTGCTAAAGATGATATTATAATTTATATTAATTATCAATTCATGACATAATGTGATTTATGCTATTTTGGTGGTTGTAGGTTTTGTCTATGAGCTAGGTAGGTGATGGAGGTTGTATTCCCATAACCATAAATTATGAGTAAGTCAGCATATCAGACATGTATATTTACTATTTGATTATCCTTTGAACAATTTGATTTGGTTGTGTTTTTCAATTGTGGTCCTTATACTTGATATCATTGTTGTACTTTACTGATGCTATTATGAGTTGTTATTTATTGTTATTGTTCATTATATTTTTTGTTGAATATTTATCGACCATAGCCTTTTTCATATGCACAACTCCTTTATTTATGTAGTTCTTTGAATCTCTCTCTTGCTCTCTACTAACCCTATCAACCTACTCAATTTTGTACCTATACCTAACTAAACCACCTAGACCTAGCACCCCATCCCCCTTGAAAACCTTTGTCATCCCTATGCTAATCTTACCCCCTTTTGACCTAGCACCTAGTTACTAAAGTGGTGGGCTTAATGTTTTAACAACTATGTAATCATGGCTTGATTTAAACATTGGTTTAATTTGATTATGATATTTTAAAACCATATCAACTTAGGTCAATGGTTTATGAGGGAAATACATTAGCCTCATTTAATGAGTTAGGTGGCATTATGGTGGATGTTTCAATGTTAAACCATTTAGTTATGTTTAATCTTGTTTGTTTATCACTAATCCTCTTTTTTATTGGAAGAAGGTTGTTTAGTCATCGAACCTTATAGACTCACCATTAATGGTGAGGTTGATGGGTATTGCCTTGTGATCTAGAGAGTTTTTCTCTCCTCCTAGAATTCAATGTGAATTGATTGGGGGTATGGGGGAATGAACAGAAAGAATGGGGAAGGTGGATAGTAGGCATAAGTGTTAGGAAGATGGAAAAATGGGATTGCTAATAGTAAAATGGTTCATATGGTTTTAATGGCAAGCTAGATGGTTTGGAAAACAATAACAATGTTGGAGAATTAGAGCTTTTCATCCTTTTCTAAAATCTTTTGTGTGTTTTCAAGTAAGTCCTTTGGGTTTTTTTAGTTTGTTTTTAGTTATTGTGTTGATTTAGTGAAAAATATTTAGAGGCCACGCATGCAGCCAAAAGTCTTTGGACTTTTGAGTGCATACGTAGACCCATTACGACTATATATATATATATATAAAAACTCATAATAAATGGATATACAGTAGATATATGATGTTTGGTTTGAATCCTTGCCTTCATGTAGTTATTTTCATTGTTTCTAAGAATAGTTGGTGGACAGTGTTAAAACGGTTGCGTGTTGCCTGTGTGTTTAAAAAAGGATGATTTTATTTTATTATATCAACTAAATGTTATTAATCCTGTAAAGCTTTGTGTCTTTAAGATATAATGGTTGTGTGATCATTTTTAATGTCTATGTTTTATTTATAACGGTGGAATATTATAAAGACTGATAAATTTGGTGTTTTTTGAAATAATGACTGTGTGCTTATTTTGATTACTATGTTTTGTGTCTTCTTAAATATATATTATAAATTGTGTTGTACTAAGTGACTTATATGTGGATTCTTGGAGACATGTTTATGGTGTCAAAGTTTGCAGGAAATAAGGGTGTTTTCTTATGGATAAGTAAAAACCCAACTGTAATTGATTGTGTTTGATTTATCGACTCTACCAATGAAATATAAATGGGTCTTATTAATATGTTACTATTGGCATTAACTATGTTCTTTGAAAATTATGTTGGTCATATTTAAGTTTGTTGGGTGAAACCATTCTTTTTGTCTTATGATTTAAAAGCCGAATGAGTTCCATGCGCATGTTATTTTTACATTAGGGTAACCTCGTTCATTAGTTGAAAATTGATGGAAATATTTGGTTTTAACATTATTATCTTAGGTTTTGATCTATTGTTATTTCATTTGGTTATGGTGTATTGAATGCATTGATATCTTAGCCATTTTGATTTTATTATGGATTGTATTAACCTATTAACTATTATACTCATCATATCATTTAAATTAATCTTTATCTATTTATAAACCTCATTATTGGAAATGGGATATGGTATTTCATTTGACTATGAAAGAAATTTGTGATCTTATTTTTGTGTTATTTTTGGGTTATCTAATTTCAAACTATTGTAGTGTTGATATTTAAGATCTTATTCCTGATCTTAGATCAATTTGAATCGATTGTGAAATTATTTTATTAAGTGGCTATGTTAGGGTTTTCTTGAATGAACTATATATATATATATATATATATATATATATATATATATATATATATATATATATATATATATATATATATATATATATGGAAGTTTTTATTAAGTGGCTATGTTATGGATGACTATGTTAGGGTTTTCCTGAATGAAATATATATATATATATATATATATATATATATATATATATATATATATATATATATATAACTATGTTAGGGTTTTCTTGAACAAACTATAAAGATGATGTTAGGGTTTTCCTGAATGAACTATATATATATATATATATATATATATATATATATATATATATATATATATATATATATATATATATATATATATACTGTGTTAGGTTTTTCTTGAATGAACTATATATGTGGATGATTTTATTAAGTGACTATGTTATGGATGACTATGTTAGGGTTTTCCTGAACGAACTATGCAGATGATATATATATATATATATATATATATTAAGTGACTATGTTATGGATGACTATGTTAAGGTTTTCCGAAATGAACTATATATATATATAGAGAGAGAGAGTTTATATCTGTATAAACATCTGTATAGTTCAGTATGGAAAACCCTAACACAGTCAGCCATAACATAGTCACTTAATAAAAAACTTGTGTGTGTGTATTGCATGGGTTCTAGTTTGATATAGTTGTATTCCTTGTCGTGACTATGTAGTTCATTAGAATTTATTTTGTGCACTGACCCTAGTATTGATTGATAATATCTTGAATTTGATTGGTGTTTTATTATTTGGAAATATTGGAGTTATATTCCTAATTAATAAAAGAGCTAAGCAATGTAAATGAGTAAATAAATATGATTTTATTAACCTACTAATTTGTGTAAATAGATTGTATTTTTGTCTTTTCTAAATATAGTAGGAAGTGAGAGAGATTAAAACTTAGCTTATTCTAGCTGATTTGGAGTGAGACAAGCTCTGATACTAGAGAAGCAAGACTAAGAAATAGTCAAAAACAAGTCTCTAAACTTCATTTCTTGATTGGATAAGAGCACTAAAAATAGGACACCCTATTGTCTGGCATTGTAGTCCTATTCTAACACTATTATTTTAAGGTTGAAATCTTATGAGGTTCTATTTTGAATGCTTGTGTTACCTTGTCACTAAAATTTTAGGGTTTGGGACCTTTCAGAGCTCATTGTGTGCCTATTTTAATCTTCAAAACCCTTAAGAGATCTTGGTACTTAAACTTGAATGCAAACTTGGGAAAGAGAGAGAAGGGGTTAGTGTGTAAAGGATATGTTAGATGCACTTTACACCTCATGTGTGGGTATGCTGCCTACATACCAATACTTTGAAGAGGGATCAAGCTAATGTAGTTCTCCCATTGAAGTTCTTGGTGTAATTTGTGTATGATAAATGTAACTAGAATGAGAAATTAGATGTGTTTCAGTTGGGTAGGGACTGGTGCAATGACTTGAATAGGCTTTGAATAATATTTTAAGGTTGTATACAAAAAAATAGGAAGAGGGATTAAGTGTACTTTCTTGTATTCTTGTATCTCTCTTGTAAATGAGTGTTAACCCTTCTAAATGGACTTTGAATGGTCTTTTATAGAGAAACTAATGATCATGGGTTACATGAATTTGTGTGAGGTTAACAGGGAAAAAGATAAGGAACTAAAATAATCTGATCATTGGAGGCAAAAGTGAACTTGGACAACAATACTAAAAATAGGGCACCCTGGGTCTCAACGATCTTATCCTATTTGAGCACTATTGTTCAAAGGAAAAAATACCTAGGGGGATGGATCTAGGCTTGGAAGGGCTACCTGGGTTTGAAAAAGCTAAGTCCATAAAGCTTTGGATGATTGGGAATTAGTGAATAAGTAGCCTAAAAGGGTTGTGTGAGCTAACAAGAGGACCTATGGATTAGGTGTCTTAGCCATACTTAAGCTATATAATTTCACATTTTACATGACTACATTTTCCCCCTTTTATTAAAGTGATGTAGCAAAGCAAAATACTAGGATAAATGAAAATAAGAAGCATACCTAAACTTACATATAAGGGTGAAGCTCATGAAGCTGTGTGATGTTAGATGTGCATAGAGAGAGCACACTATGAATTGTGAATCTGCAATGAAAACATAAAGTAAATCAATTCTTACTAGATATGTTATATCTAAAATAATAATGTACAAGAGCTGAATAAGAGGAAGAGGAAGAAATGAATACACCTCACTGAGTATGCAAACTAATACAAAACTTATTGTGATGTTGGAATGTGCTAGATGATGTTGAGTGTGTGTTGAATCAAGAGTAATATCATGAATGATTTGAGTGTTCAATTCCATGTAAAATGGATTACGAATTTAAAAATTGGCCCTTTAGATCCATCATCACCAACTATGTGAAGCTAACAAATCATGTATGTACTAATTGATGTCTAGACCATGTGTCCAATCCCTCTAAATAGGTGGCTCAAGAATATAAAGGTTAGTTAGGCCTTTGGATCTATAGTTTCCGTATGAAGTGAAGCTATGAAGTAATACCAGTATAGAATATATGTCATATAAGGTGGATCATCAAGCCCATAGATGTGCAATAAATTTAACAATGTGTCATGGATTTCCTGAATGTGTGCTGGAAACTAGGCCACTCTTGGCCATTTTGAAAGATGGAGATTAGGTTTGTATGAAAGCCTCTCTAAAATTAATGCAAAATGCTTATGTGAACGCTAACTCAGGAACTCAGGTACTCAAAAAGTTAAACTTATATGAAATTTTAACTCAATTGTGATGCCAACCACCTACAGATGGAGTAAGACATGTAACTACTGAGAATTCCTAGAATAAATTGAACTTGAAAAAAAAGATCAATGTGTTATACACATTTCCCCCAATCACTAATGTTTAGAACATATATTTTGATATGAAATTTATGCCAACTGCTTAATCTAAACTAAAATCAAGAACTATCATGCCACACATGATAACCCCCTTGTATCTATATTCTCTGAGAAAACTATACTAAAAGTACTGAATCTGACTTATCTAAAAGTGCAAAAACTATCCTTGAACTAAAAGTTTTGCCTATTTATAGAAACTTTGAGTGTTTTCCTAGCTATATAAGAGTGTCAAAATGTGGGAACCCCTATGTCTAGCACTACTATCCATTTTTAGCACTATTGTTGAAAATAAAAACTAACTGCTGATCTAAAACTATCACTATTTTTCTTCTTTGGTTTGATCAATTTCACTTCTAGATCTATATTAAGTGTTCTAAATTTTGTTATTTTAACTATTAGGAGGTTTCATCTCTATGAAAAATCTCTATTTGATGCCCCCTCTTATGAGTGTAGGAGTGATGAACCTATAATGACTATCCTCAGAAGAAAAGAGTCTTGCAAGTGTGTTAAGCTGTATAGATGCAAGATATAGTATTGAATATTTGACAAGATATTTCATGATATAGAAATATTTGAATTGATAGATTTTTAGATCAACATGAGTATGCCTAGATAGATATAACAATACAAGAGCATGTACAAAGTACTAGACTAGATTGGTAATGTTAGATATTAGTTGTTAGTTGCTAGTAAGCATAGAGTGATGGAGCATGATGTCCATTATGGAATCCAAGAAATAAGATAAATGCATGATTAGAATCATGGCATTGCACATAGTGAGGAACAAACAAGCATACAAGGGTGGCCAAGGGACCACATAAACAAGGGACATGGATAGATGTCACTCAAACTAGAAGATAAGCATGGAAGGCATGTTTAAATGCCACATACACATACAAGTGAACAAGAAAAGTTGGCACAAGGGCCACAGGGACATAGAAAAGTACAATCAAAGGACATTATAAAATGTCCTAAGGCACACACATGAATAGAATCAAAGGACATTGACGAATGTCCCAAGACATAAATAGAAGACAAGCAAGAACTAGAAATGCAATCACACAAGCTATGCTAAGCAAGGAATGAAATCAAAAGTAAGAATTAGAAGATTCAAACACTTCTAACTAATCAAAGCAAATGTGAAAGTATGTAAAACATGTGTAGTACACAACTAGGCATATGCTAAGATATATATAAGTGTTAAATACTAGTGAAATATTGATATAATATTTTGTGTAAGCTATAAAGTAATGTACATTAGCATGATAACTCAGAGTGTGTAGTGTAGGAATGACATAACCTAGATAGTGTAGTCATGTAGAGGATGCCCCCCAATGGGTTTGTATATCAATGTGTGTCTCAAATATAGAAATAGGAGTGCCCCCTCTATGGGTATAATGAAGCAATCAAGTAGTTGGATGTCACTACACACACTCAAAGAAGATCAAGTGAAGCATGGTAATGTATAAAATTGACATACAATAGCATGAAACAACAAATATAAGTCATAACATGATAGTAATAATGTAAATCATAGATGATGCATACAATCAAAATGTTTTTGGTATTTTTTTTATGTTTTGAATATTTTTATATTTTAAATTTTTGTATTTTGATATAAGCTTTGTACAAGAAAAATTGGGAAGAAACAATACTAATCAATGAGTCTCGAATGAGACTCCCTATCATAATGTCTTGTATCAAATAAAGGAATCATGTGTGATTGTGAAGCATGAGTGAATGGCTATGAATATGACTCTAAGTATTTAGATTCATTTACGATATCTTAGAAATCATAATAACCTATATTGTTTTATTTAGCATTATAATCTTTATTTCGAAATAATGGAATGCTAGTGTTGACTTTTGTTGTATCTTGATCTTTTCCTTTGATAAATTGTGTTTGTGAATGATTTGCCTTAAGATATTTAATAAATCATATACCTTGGTGACACACATTATCAACTGCTAGAATAGGATTAGTGATGCCTTGAGCATACTTTTCCAACCCTTGACCTTGAAAATCAAATTGTTATAGATATTTTTGACCAAACCCATATTGCTTTTAAAGTTAAGCCTCATTTTGGAGAGGTAGATTTGCATCTTTTTTGTGCTTGACATGTGCTTTTGGTACTGTTTGTTGCTATACTTTTTCTTTTTTATCCTTTTGTGGTTCTCAGTTATGCTTTGGTAGCCACTTCTATATTGTTTCTGAATTTGACCCTTTGTGAATGTATTCCTATGTCACTGTGGATTGTTTGATTGATTTACCTTGTATAGAGTCCTCATTAACAATTATCTATTGTATATGTTGTTTCAATGCCAAACATGAATCTGTGTGAGGCCCATGCAATCTATGATATGCACAATAATATCTATATCTTCTCATTAGATGTAGAGGAGGTAGTTTAATCAACTTAGATTTAATCATTTCCCTTAGTACCTCACTTGAAATCTTATTTGATATTTGAATTCTTTTTGAATCACTAGTTATAGATTTATTTTATTGTAATTTCTTATCTTGATATGTAACATTGCTTATAACCAATTGACTTGGTGAAGGTGCATATACATGGATTGACATTAGGGTGCCTTTGAGGTTTTTGCATTATAATATGATTTTCCAATGTTGTGATCTTTTCATGTAATAGTTGATTCTATGTTTTCAACTCTAAAAATAGCTTGCTCATGTTGGTGATTTGATTCCTTAGAGTCTCACAAGTGCAAACCTTAGTTGCTTCTGATTGAACATGGAAGCACGTATGTTGAAGAGGGTTTGAAGAAGCTATAGGTAGAATGTATGCATTAGGAGCAACACTATGGGATACCTCACCTTTTGGAGAGGTGCTAGCATAAACCTGGTTAGAGGGAAAGTAGTTATCACCCTCTTGAAGGAGAGGAGGAGAAATGATTTCATTCCTATGCATGAAATATGACATTGAAACAAGAGTAACCAAAGAAGCATATATATCTAGGTAGAAACTATGCATGTAGGCTAAAATGCATTTAAGTGGAGTTATAAATTGTAAATCATTATAATAATAGAGAACATTCCACATGAAAGATAGTAAACTAGGGAGAGAAAGCAAGAATTTGTGCATGTATGCATAATAAATTGTGACATGTGTTACGACATTATTAATGTTTTTAATATAATAATCTTGAAAAAAAATCCATTTGAAAGATAGAAATCAAAGGGTTGAGAGCATGGATTTGTGCAAGAATGCATAAATATCTTTGACATGTATTATGACATTTGTAATGTGTTTAGCATAATGAATCTGGAGATTTTTTCATATGCCAAATAGAGAGTAAAGGATAGAGAACATGATTTTGTGCCTAAATGCATAAAGATCTTTGACTTGTAACATAATATTTCTAACATGTTTAGCATGATAAACTTGAAAATTGTTTCCTATGAGAGATAGAGAGTATGCAAAAGGCATATTGAAATCTTGTGTGATTTTAGTAATAAATGTTGTAATATCATCCCTTATTAAGAAAAGCATGAAATATAAAAAATGAAACTTTGTACTAACATATGATAGACTTCATCATTCATGTACATGATAGGACTTATTATGGTTTCCTTATTATTTGCAAAAAATATAAGAAAAATTTGTAAGTAAATGAGCATCTTTTTTGCAATTTTTGTATGAATGTAAGATGATACGTCAAAAAGTAGAGGAGCTAGTATATGCAACTCAAGATTTTTTAGAAATACCTGTGCAAAATAATATGAGTTTTTGATTTTTGAATTGATTTTTTGAGTTTGATATGTAACTAAAATTTTAGAAAATGATTCGAAAAGTACTAAAATTAATTGAAAATGTATTTGATACAACTAGGGTTTTGAAAGAATTTTTTCAAAATTAGTGCAATAATTTAAAAAATTTAGACAAAATTTGTAGAATTTTGCTTGAAAAATTTAGAAAAAATTTGAAAATATTTCTAAAATGAGCAATATATTTTTCCTAGTGGTTTGAAAGTGTTTGTATGCAAAGAGGAACTAATATGTGCAAACTAGGGTTTGAATAAAATATGTGATATTTTTGTAATTAATTGGTATATTTTTATTTTTAAATTCAAATTTTTATCAAAAATCAAAAAAATTATGACAAAAATTATAAATAATTATCCCCAGGGTTTCTAGGGTTTTGTGAAAAAATTTGAATTAAATTGGGTTCACCAAATGTTTTATTATTTTGAGAATATTGGAGTTATATTCCAAAATAATAAAAGCGCTGAGTAATGTAAATTAGTAAATAAATATGCTTTTATTAACTTATTTATGTAAATAGATTGTATTTTTGTCTTTTCTAAATATAGTAGGAAGTGAGAGAGATTAGAACTTAGCTTATTTCTGTTAATCTAGATTAATACAAGGTCTGATACTAGAGGATCAAGACTGAGAAATAGTCAAAAATAGGTCTCTAGACTTTTATTGATTAGACAGGATCACCAAAAATAAGACACCCTACTATCCAGTGTTGTAGTTCTATTTTGGTGTTGTTGTGAGGCTAAAAGCTTTATGGGTTCTATTCAAAATGCCTATGTTACTCTGTCATTTAAATTTCAGGTTATGGGACCTTACAGAGCTCACTATGTGCCTATTTTAATTTTCAAAACCCTTAGAAGCTCCTGGTGTTTGAACTTGAATGTAAACTTACGAAAGAGAGAAGGGGTTAGTGTGTAAATGATACATTGGATGCACTTCACACCCCATGTGTGGGCACGTTGCCTACATATCAATACTCTGAAAAGGGATCAAGTTAATGTAGTTCTATCATTAAAGTGCTTGGTGCAATTTGTGTATGATCAATGCAACTAGAATGTGAAATTGGATGTACTTCAGCTGGCTAGGGATTGCTGCAATGACTTAAGTAGGCGTTGAATAGTATTGGAAGGTTGTATGCAAAGAATCAAGAAAAATTCTTGAGTGTACTTACATTCTTATGCCTCTCTTGTAAATGAGTGCCAACCCTTCTAAATGGACTTTGAATGGTCTTTTATAAGAAAGCTAATGATCATGGGTTAAATAAATTTGCATGAGGCCGATAGGAAAAAATACAAATAAATAGAAGAATCTAATCATTGGAGGCAAAAGTGAACTTGGACAATAGCATAAAAAATAGTACAACATAGGTCCCAACACTCCTATCTTATTTGAATGTTATTGTCTAGAGGGAAAAAGACCTAGGGGTGGATCTGGGCTTGGAAGGGCTACCTGTGTTTAAAAACTCTAAGTCCAAAAATCTTTAGATGACTAAGAATCAGTGAAAGAAGTATTTTAGAAGGGTTGTGTGAGCCAACAGGAGGACCTATGGATTAGGTGTCTTAACCATACTAAAGTTGTACAATTTCACATTTTACAAGACTACAATTAGGTTTTTGGTTATCTCGATTATACTTGGTATTATTGATGGTTATTTTATAATCTAAACTTTGTCATATTACTGATTGTACCCAACATTAAGCCTCAAGATTCTATGTGTTGTATGATTACTTTATGATGCCTATAAGATTATGACAATAATACGATTATATTATTTGAAATTATACATTGACTTAGTCATTTTAATTTTTTTAGGTCATGTTTGGACCTGTGACATTTGGAGGCATGATTAATTATTTCTATTGTGATCAAATTAATATTTATTAATTGATTTAAAATCTGATTGTGTCATTATTTAAATTATTTTTCATTCCTTGTTGGAATGTGTGTATTCTCAATCCTGGACTAGACCTGAATATTTACAAGTATATATTGTGGGTTAGGATAGTTAAAGACTAATCAAAAAATTAGATAAGCTTCCAAGTAGGATAAACTCCAAGGATATATAACAAATTAGGATTAATCAATTTTATATCATTCAATGATCTAAGTTAACCATCCTCTATCTTAATCTATACTTAGATGGTTTAATTATTTTGATCTCACATTGGAATGATTTTATTGTGTTACGTGTGTATTTGTTTTTGTCTTTATTCAAAGATTGATGTGCTCAAAATTTATTACCTATTCCTAGTTATCACAACCACCATCCTACTAATCATTGGGCTAGTAAGGGCCATCGATAGAGGGCCCATAGAGCTAGTTGGATGGGTTTGTCCTTATCATTTAGTTCATGTTTGACTCTATGCTTTGACGATCTCATATGAAAGTTGGTAACAATTTTATTTATGTTTTGAATAGTTATGAGCATGTATAGATGATATGGATTATAGTTGGTAATTTAAAATTATAATAATCTTGTTGGATGCTAATGAATGTTATGAATAGATTATGGAAAATTAAATATTGAAGAGTTAAATTAAATATTGACTAAAGTTGTTATACAGGGACCTTATATTGTTTAATTATTAAGTTAAACCTTTATTCCTTATGATCACAATAAACAGGAATTAATTAGATATTCTACCAATTTTTATATATTACAATAATCTGTAAGTTGAATTTAGCTGTGTAATATAATCGATTCATATACGCTTGTTCATTACTATATTAATCCTTCATTGATCTAACATGCTTGTATAAGATTGATCTTATCCCAGTTTGATTCATTTTTAGATATGAACATCTTTAAGAATATTCATTATTAAATCTAGATGAGATTTACTTAGATATTTTCATGTTAGATCTAATTTTGGAAATTTGTTTTAGCTAGAAGTTAATAATCACTTTAAGTTTCGATACTTTACATTAGTTGTTAAATTCTAAATGAATAAAAATAGAAATGGCATAGTAACTTGCATTATCTGAATTATTGATTGGATAGCTTGTTACTCTCATTCATAAATACATAGTTGCATTTAGAAAACTTAACCCTTTTAGCAATGCATAAGATTGATAGCTGGACTATGAGGAAAAATTAAAAAAATGCTCCCTTCTATCATGCACTTTAGACTTATTGGTTGTGTGCAAGGTATGTTTTGCATTTATAATTATATAATATCGCTTCTTAAGTTATATAAGTTGAATTATGAAATCTAAAATTTATAAGTATATACTTATATTAATTAGAACAAGAATTAATATTAATTCTAATGACTCAAAGAAGGATCATGTACAATACTTAGATTAATTTCTTGATTAGATAAACACATTTTAAGGAACCCAAATGTAATCCCGAATTATAAATCAGTTATTATATCAAATAATCCATTTGATAAAAACTTAATTTATGCACTTGTTGTTTCTTTTTTGGTTAGCTATATGCTTTTCCATTCCTCCTAATAGCTTAATCATGTTGGGTTGGTTGTCTTGACTGCCCAACAAAAAACTTTGTAAAGAGTTCCTTAAGTGGAACCTTTTATTTGGGTTCCACTCATCTTAAAACTCAAATGAACTTCATGCTTGAATTTTGTTGTTGTATGCTTGTTATTTTCTGGTTGACTAGTTGGATTGCAAATGAATTCTTAACATATTAATGTCCTTAAAATATTCATTTAGAAAACATTGCACGAAATGAAAAGTTATTTCTTGATTGGATATTTGTTTTAAAATCGCTATTACTCATTGCATAAGTTATTTCTTTTATATATATAGCTCAATATTTAATTGTCTATATGCCTTAAACTCTTTTATTATAGCATTGGCTATGCCAATCTAAATATCTGCATAGATTATAGAATGGAAATATTGAGTAATATCTACGTTATGAACTGTTATAAATATCCATGTTTGATATAAATGGTGCGTCAACCTTAAATATTGAAGGGTGTTATAACCCAACTGGTAGCAATAAAATTAATCACATACTTAATTTGTTTTCTCTTATTCTTTAACATAATTAGTTGCATGAATGAATTGAAATTTACATGTGTTGAATAAATTATGTTTACTGATTTTAATTACTTGTTTAATTTATATAACATGTATATTGATGTAAACCCATGATTAACCTGAATGATAACTTAAGAACATCAAAGCTATCCTTATTTATTAAACCAATATTTTAAATTACCATTCTTGAATAGGATTGAAACCCACTGAGGAGAGTGAGGTATTTACCTAGGGTTAAGGACCTAGAAACGGTCCTATGAGGAAGTATGAGTGTCACTTATGGTGCTCAAGACTTATTAGTGTATGCATATACTAATAAGCCCTAAATTTCATAATATTTATAATAAAAAAAAAAACTTCCACATAGCACCTTTTATATGTGTTTACCTCTAGCGAATTGTTTCAAATCCCTTCCTACGGTTCCAATCATGTATGTGCAAAATGTATCAAATGTTTTTATTGCATTAGCAAGACTTATTAGAAGGCTTAACACGTGACCAAAACATACTTTGATATATGATTCTAATTTATTTTTGGGGTTGTTTGAATGAGGTCATCAAGCACTTTGGAAAGGGTCTCAAGTGGGGTATGATGTCTCACATCAAGCCACCTCACTTCTAAGTCACATAACTTCTAAGCCATGTCACTTGCTATATCACCTCCCAAATCAATTTTTATGTCACATGCCATGTCATCATGAATAGTGATAGTGGGTCCCATAGTGAATAGTGACAATGAATACTAATTTCAAATAGTGATTTTGAATGATATTTGTGACTAGAATAATAGTGATTTAGTTAGGTTAAGGGGGTTTTGGAAAGATTTAAAAAAATTTATGGGATCCCAAGGCATTTAGTCATCAAAAATTGTAAATGTGCAATTTTTAGTGTCTACACCCACTATAGTTATCATAGACTATTCACTATTAGGTCAAATATCTAATGGTAGAAATCATGTTCATTTATTTTTGCTTTAACATGTAACCCTCATTTAATATGAGGGAATTGTAATCATGACAACACACTATATGTGAGTGAAGAGGATATTGTAGTAAATGTATTGTATTTTTTTCCTTTATTTGTTAGATTGAATAAAAGAAGAACTGGTTGTTATGTATGAATATAGCCCATATTGGGTGAACCACATTAAATTTATCTCTCTTATATTATGTTTTTATATTTTATTTTCATATTTATTTTATTAATATTGCTCTGCATTTTATATTCCTAATAAATGGTATTAGAGCTAAAGATTTATTTTGCAGATAAACTCATAGAAAAAGAGGGTTCCAGATTCAAGTGGGAATAATGGAGAAAGAAGGCAAGTTTAAGGTTGATAAGTTCAATGATCAAAACTACCAATTATATAAGATGAAAATGGAGGACTGTCTATATCAAAAGGATCTTTTCTTACCATTAGGTGGAATAGAAAATAAGCTGATGAATATGAAGGTCAAAAAATGAGATTTTCTTGATAGAAAGGCACTAAGAAAAATATGGTTGTACCTAGTAGCATTGGTGGCCTTAAATATTTTAAAATAAAATAAACATTGGATGTGATAAAGGCATTAGATAGAGTGTATGAAAAACCCTCAACCTCAAACAATGTATTTTTTATGAAGCATTTATTTAATATAGAAATGTCAGAAGGTGTGTCTATTGCTGATCATTTGAATGAATTTAACATGGTCACAAATCAATTAAGATTTGTAGGAGTAAAATTTGATGATGAGGTTAGAGCTCTCTTGATTATGTGTTCATTGTTATAAAGCTAGAATGGCTTGGTCATGGCTATGAGTAATTTTCTCTCTGGTTTAAACACTTTAAAGTTTGATGATGTTATTGGTTTTGTTCTCAGTGAAAAAATGTTATATCAAAGCACATGTGAGACATCAGGTAATGCTTTAACTATAGATAATAAGAGAAAACAAAAAGATAGAGCAAAGGGCCCAGAGAATCATGGAAAGTCTAAGAAGGGTAGATCTAAATCCAAAGAAACATTGGTGTGCTAGATTTGTGGGAATAAAGGACATTTAAAAAAATATTGTTGGTTTCAAAAAGAAAAACAAGGAGATTGACAACAAGATAAAAATTAGGAAGCAAATAAAGTAGGTAATATGTTACAAGATGCTTTAATTCTTTTATCAAATAATATTAATAATTCTTGGTTGTTAGATTCAAGAGTTTTATTTCATGTTACACCCCATAGGAAATATTTTCAAGACTATATTCAAGGGGATTTTGGACAAGTTTATTTGGGTGATGGTGAACCTTGTAAAATTGTTAGAAATGTAAGATACAAATAAAATTATAAAATTTAAATAAATAGTCAATGAAATAGGTGAGGCATGTCCTTGAGTTGAGAAGAAATCTAATTTTAACAAGGTAGTTAGGAAGTGAGGGATACACAATTATATTTTTAAAAAATTCATGTAAGGTCACTAAAGGATCACTGGTAATAGAAAAAAAAGAGAAGGTAGGTACATTATATTTATCTATTGGTAATGTTGAATCTTCTATTGCTTTAGCCTCTATAGAATCCAATACAAAATTATGGCACCACAAACTTTGGTACATGAGTGAGAAGGGGATGTAAGTTCTCCACTCAGAATTTGTTGTCAAATTTGAAGAAGGTGGATTTGGATTTTTGTGAGCATTGTGTGTATGGAAAATAGAAGAAAGTCATATTTCTTAGAGTTGAGAAGATTAAAAAAGATAAAAATTTAGAGTTTGTGCATACATATGTATGGAGACTGACTCAAGGATCATCTCTTAGTGGTTCTTCTTATCATGTAATTTTTATTAATTATGCAACTAGAAAAACTTAGGTATATTGTATATGAAAAAAATTGATATTTTTATTCTTTTAAGAAATGGAAAGCTTTGGTTGAGAATGAGATAGAAAATAATTTGAAGTGTGTCAGATCAAAAAATAGAAGTGAATATTGCAGTAAGGAGTTTAATAATTATTGTTCATCTGATGGGATTCATAGAGAGAATATAGTTTCAAGAACACCACAATAAAATGTTGTGTTATAAAAGATGAATAGGACAATCATGGAGCGTGCAAGGAGCATGAGATTGCATGCATGATTGCCCTTATAATTTTAGGTAGATATTCTGGATACTATTATTTATTTAATAAATAGAGGGCCTGCAAGTCTTTTAGATTGTAACATTTCAGAGGAAGCATAGAAAGATAAAAAGATAGATTATTCTTTTTTAAGGACTTTCGATTTTGAAGCATTTATCAATATTGATAAAGAAAATAGAACCAAGCTTGAATCAAAATACAAGAAATATACTTTTATTAGATATGGAGTTAATGATTTTGGTTTTCATTTATGGGATTTAATATTTTCAAAATCATAAGGAGTAGAGATGTGATCTTTAATGAGAAGGTCATGTACAAAGATCATTTGAAGGGAAAGAAACAAGAAAAGCCAAATACAAAATATGTAATACTTGATCAAATCACTAGAAAGGAAATTTTGAAAGTGATAAAAAATTAGAATGTGCAATAAATACAACAATAACAAGTACTTTAAACTCCCAAAAGTGTAGTTATAACATCTACCAGAGTACGTAGACTCCCTGAACGATACTCTCCTTTACTTTATTATTTATTATTGATTGATGGTGGTGAGCCAAAAAGCTATGACGAATTAATGCAAGTAGAAACTAGAAAGAAGTGGGAGCAAGGCATGAAAGAGGAGATGGACTCCTTAGTACATATCCAAACTTGGGATTTGGTTCAGTTGCATATAGGTAAAAAAATATTGTAGAATAAATGGTTTTATAGGTTGAAGGAAGAAGATAGATGAAAAATGAGGTACAAGGATAGACTTGTTGTAAAGGGGTTTGCACAAAAGAAAGGTATATATTTTGTTGAAATATTTTCTCTAATTAAAATGACTTTTATAAAAATTATTTTAAGTTTGGTAGTAGTAGAAGATTTACACATTAAACAGTTAGATATAAAGACTAATTTCTTTTATGGTGACTTGGAGTAGGAAATATATATGGAGTAGACACAAGGATATGAATTCAAAGATAAGGATAAAATGGTGTGTAGGTTGAAGAAGATTTTATATGGTCTAGAGCAAGCTCCAAAGTAGTGGTATTTGAAATTTTACATGTTTATGATAGAACAAGCTTATAGTAGATGCCATTCTGAACACTATGTTTATTTTAAAATATTAGATAATGGTAGATAGATTTTATTGTTATTGTATGTAGATGGCATGCTTGTTATAAGGTCTAGCATGCATGATATAATGAGCTCAAAAGAAAACTAGTAGATTCATTTATAATGAAGAATAATAAGAGACAGGAAAAAACACTTTATCAAGCATTAAATTGATCAAAACTTTTCCCTATTTCCATATGAATCATGGGTACAACTCATCTATAAGTGTGAAGTACTAAAGGAGCAGTCTAAAAGCCCAATTTGCCATGTTACAAGCAAGGTCATTGTTGTACTTGCTTTGCACATATTGTATGATTCACATGCAAGCCAACACATAGGGTAAAATTACATTAGTCTAAGGCCCACTTCAAAGTATTGTTTATATATGCACCATCCTTTGACAACAGGGTCATTTGGGTCAGCTCAACACCATGTGCCCACTAACTCATTTTTTTTCAAAGTCAAATTAAAGATGAAAAGCTAGGGTTTTATCATTTCACAACTAATAACTATCCATGACCCAAATATGAATGCAATAAAGAAAAGGTGAAATAAAACCCAAAAATATCTAGGTGGTTGCATCCTATTTTAGCAGTTATTCTGTATAAGACACTAGCTTGACCCTAGACAGTAGCGTCAACACAACCATCTCAAGCTAATATTACTATCTAAAGAGATAGAAGCATCAAAACCAAAATATAATGATTGTTCTAGAATATCTTTTCCACATACTTTTAATATGTGTCATATCTATAATTTTATTAGCATTAGAACAAGCTAAGTACATCACTTCTTTGTCATTTCTATATCTAACATAGTTATACTTTCTATATTTAGACAATTTCAGCATAATAAATCTAGTATATGTTTATATCTAAGTTTAGCACATAATTAACCTACTATATATCTAATTATCACCTTTGTGCCATTTCATTTATGTATACCCATTTAATCAATATATACTCCATTTTAGAGTTAAACATTTGGTGAACTAGGTATGAGTTTTTTGAACCAAAACTGTAGTTTGCATATTAGGTTTTTTGCCTTCTTTGAAAGTTTATCTCATATTTTTGTAGTTTATTTTTAGATATGATTTATCCCTAATTTATATGGTAATATATTAGGAATTCTTAGTTACATTCTAGTTTTGGTCCTCTTAATTATGTGTTTGGTAGTCATCTTAAAGTAGTTATATTTGAGTTTAAGGTTTTTAACATTTACAAAGTTCTTAATGGAAGGTTATGCATATAAGATTTATTATGATTATTTATTTAACCCATATTATAATCAATGTATTGGATATGAATACCTATAAGAACACCAAAAATAGGATAAACCCACTTTTCTTACAACTATGATAATGAAAATACCAATGATGCGAATGCAAATATAACCGAGCAAAGTAGTGATCATGATTTTTCCACTCTTGGTTATGAATGTGATGAAATTCCCCTTGGTTATGACACCTATCTTATTCCTTTATTTTATGACATTGAATATACAAAAAATATGTAAAATAATACCATTCCTAATGTTATAAATCAAACTATTGCATCCATAGCCTCTTTAGTTATTTCAACAAGTGAGTGTGATTCTCTCCTATCCAATGTTAAAAATGTCAAAGAATTCGAATGTTGCTCTAATATCTCATAATGAAAATTTTGAATAAATAAAGTATGTCTCTACTTCCCCAAATAATTCTAGTTTTAAAAATTCTATAACTTATTTTCATGATTCAAATGAAAAAAATCAACTTTCTTCATCCACTCTAATTTGTGAGGAAAAAATTACATGTCCCATATCTCCCATAGTGTTGATTCTATAAAAAATGAGAGTACATCTAAAAATATTAAGGAAAAAACTACACAATGTGCATTGTTTAAGGACACAATTCCCAAGCATATTTGAGGTATCTTTTGCAAAGGTCAACCCATGTAAATTCAATCAACAAAAAAGCATGTTTCCAAAAGGTTTCCTAATGAAATAATTTCCTATGATAAATAGCAAGGATGCAAATGATAATTATGTCAATATTCATTTCTCACATAACAATTATGAACCTAAAGTAGAAAGTTTTATTGCATTGCTTACTCCTCTTTATATAGGATGTTTCTCTAAATCTCAAAGTGAAAGTGACATCCTTACATCCCTTGATGTGGTACATGACATAGAAAATGTTTCTTCCCTTTCCTGCTTTGCACTTTCTTCTCAAAAGGAGAGTGTGCCTAAAAATGAAATGATTCATCCTAATCCTCTAATATGTCATGAAATTTCAAGCAATGTAGTACCTTGAAATGATAATAATATAAAACTTTTTACTATTCCACAAGATATACCTACATCTTTAAACATGGGTGTTTCGTTACCGAATCTTGAAAAAGCATGTGATGAGCCTATTTTAGAGAATGATAAAGAGTTCATCATTGTTATGTTCTATATTAATGCTAGTTTACAACCAATATCAAAAGACTCAACTTATTTTTATGATGTGTTATTCATTATGACTCCCATTGGATATTTTTAGCAATAAGTTGATACTCTAAAATTACAAGTTTCTTCTCATGAAGCTTTCTTGAGGAGAATATATTAATAGAGTAACTTATTACAAGGGATGTGTTTGAGTATCCTTATCCTTCAAACTTTGTTATGCCTAAGTTCTCATCACGTGATGGTCAAGGGGATATTTTTATTCATTTACAATAATATACACACTCTTTTGAACATTGGGCCCAAAATGGAATCTTGTTATTAAAGGATTTTTATCGTAGCTTAAACAAAAGGGCTCTTGACTAGTTTTATACTTTGCTAAATGGTTCATTATCAAATTTTAAACAACTTGAAGATGTATTTATATCATATTTTCACTATTTTAACTTATCTAAGTGAAGAGAATATTACAATGGATGTATTTTAAGTTTTTCCCTTCATTTGTTAGACTGAATAAGAAAAGAACTAGATATTTATATGTGGACGTAGCCCATATTGGGTGAACCACGTTAAATATGTCTCTCTTGTATTATGTTTTTTAAATTTTATTTCCATATTTATTTCATTAATATTGCTTTGAATTTTATATTCCTAACACCTTTTTGTAGCTCTTAATTTCACATTTACAACAAATGATGATGTGAGTTAAACTATCAACTTCTTGGGTAGAGTTTTGAAACACACAAAGTTTTCCACTTATTAGCATATGTCAAAATATGGTTCAACACTTCATATTTCACAAAAATATGGTTATGGAAGATGAATCATTTGTGCATACAAAAAAATATTATAATTATCTTCATGGTGTAGTAAAATATTATAATATATTCCAACTTTCATTAGAATAACATAACTAGGAAGATAGTAAGCACAATACAATTTTGTAATGTCCTAAAAACCATTATAATCCTTCTTAAGAATTGGTACACATGATACACATAGTTATACTTTTTCATTATACATTTTCTACTTCATTTTGTTCATGTTAATATAAAATCACTATGTTCATATTTAACTTGAAATGTGTAATGGTTATTTTTCATCTCTATTTTTATATTCCATTCCATGTTTTATAATTATAGAGGCCATATTATGATTTTATAACACATCAGTCTTGTACACTTGGAAAACTCAAACTTTGGTTACTTCTCTTAGTTATAGATCTTTCTTACTTCCACAAATCTCACATTTGATCTATATTATGCCCCTTGGCCTATCTCTTAGTCTAACCAGTCTTATGTTGATGACACAGACCTTCTATCTTGCCCAAAATTCTTAAAACATACTCATCTTCTATCTCTACAAGTTTTGAGCCTATACATGTTTTCTTGCTTCTTGGATGCTAACATTCAGGTCAATCATTAGTATTGATGCTAGTGTATTTCCCTAATGTAAGTGTCTAGTGCCATAAATTCATCTAATTTACAAATGAAACATATCCTAATGGTTGACTTAAGTGTTTTAGTGTGAGTTATTAATCCAAAGGGATTGATATAAATACAAGATCAACCTTCATTCATTCCACACCTAGCTAACTCCTACAACCACCTAGAAAACACCAAAGAAATCAATGAAACTTATCAAAAGCATTTTATCAAGCATTCAATTTTTTAAAGCTTTCCTATTTTCATACCAGTCATAGGTACAACACATTTACAAGTGTGAAGTACTAAAGGTGTATTTCAAGAGCTCAATTTGCCAAGTTACAAGCTAGGTCATTATTGTACTTGCTTTGTATATATTATATGATTCACACACAAGCCAACACGTAGGAGATAAATACATTAGTCTATGTCCCACTTCATAGTATTTTTATGTAGGCATCATCTTTTGATAGTAAGGTCATTTGGGTCAGCTCAACACCATGTGCCCACTAACCCATTTTTTTCTAATGTCAAATTAAAGATGAAAAGCTAGGATTTTGCCATTTCACAGAGAATGACTATCCATGATATAGTTCTAAATGCACCAGATCAAAGGTGAAATAAAACCCAAAAATATATAGGTGTTTTCATCTTATTTTATCAATTATTCCATACATGGCACTAGTATTAACCCTAGACAGTAGCATTGATGCAACCATCTCAGGATGATATTATTATCCAAAAAGCTAAAAATATCAAAACTAGAATTTGATGACTATTCCAAAATATCATTCCCACTTACTTTCAACTTGTTCTATATCCATAACTACATTAGCATTAGAACAAGCTAAGTACATCACATCTTTGTTATTTATATATCTAACATAGTTATACTTTCTATATTTAGACTATTTTAGTATACTAAATCTAGTTTATGCTTATATATGAGTTTAGAATATAATTTGCCTACTATAGATCTAATTATCAGTTTTGTGCCATTTCATTTATGTATACCCCTTTAATCAATCTAGATTCAATTTTAAGTTTAAACATTTGGTGAACCAAGTGTGAATTTTTTGAACCAAAACCGTAGTTTGCATATTAGGATTTTTGTCTTATTTGAAAATTCATCTCATATTTTTTTAGTTTATGTTTAGATATGATTTCTCCCTCACTTATATGGGCATATATTATTAATTCTTAGTTACATTCTTATTTTGGTCCTCGTAGTTGTGTGTTTGCTAGTCATCTTAAAGTAGTTATATCTGAGTTTAAGGTTTTTAACCTTTATGGAGTTATTAATGGAAGGTTATGCATAGAAGATTAATTATGATTATTCATTTAATCCACCTGATGATCAATGTATTGCATGTGAAGACCTATAAAAACACCAAAAATAGGATAAACCCACTTTTTCTTACAACTATGATAATGAAAAAACCAATGATGCAAATGCAAATATAACTGAGCAAAGTAGTGATCATGATGTTTCTACTCTTGTTTATGAATGTGACAAAATTCCCCTTGGTTATGACACCTATCTTATTCATTTATTTTATTATATTGAAGATCCAACAAATATGCAAAATGATACTATTCCTAATGTTGAAAATCAAACTATTGCATCCATAGCCTCTTTAGTTATTTCAATGAGTGTGATTCTCCCTTATCCAATGTTAAAAATGTCAAAGAATTTTAATGTTGCTCCACTATATCTCATAATGAAAATGTTGAAGAAATAAAGTGTGTCTCTCCTCCCCCAAATAATGCTAGTTTTGAAAATTCTATTACTTATTTTCATGATTCAAATGAAAAAAGTCAACTTTCTTCTTCCCCTCTAATTTTTGAGGAAAAAATGACATGTCCCATATCTCCCATTGTGTTGATTCATGAAAAAATGAGAATGCATCTGAAAATCTCAAGGGAAAAACTACATAATATTCATTGTTTAAGGACACAACAAAAGTCCCAAGCATATTTGAGGTATCTTTTGCAAAGTGTTGGGTGAATATTTTGTCGGCCAGCTAACTGGTGACCAAAATAGTTCCTATCACCACAGCATAGGGAGATCAGTCGGCCAAATGTGTAGGTTTATTGCATTAGTAGGGGACAAATCTCTCCTCTCATCAAGGGGAGGTTCCCTATAGATATGCAGGAGATGCAGGAGGCTATATATATATATATATATATATATATATATATATATGTATATATATATATGTATATATATATATGTATATATATATATGTATATATGTATATGTATATATATATATATATGTGTATATATATATATATGTATATATATATATATATAGCCTCCTGCATATATATATATATATATATATATATATATATATATATATATGCAGAAAGTAAGACACAGGGGGTAGGATAAACCATCCATCTCTCTTTTTTCAGAGATGATGCTGACAAATAGAAGAGAAATGTTGGGTGATGGGGAAGGTGCTTCTCTTCTTTCATAAGCAACTTTCAGCCAAGAGCCAGATTCCTTCATAAATAGTAGAAATTTTGATGAAGCAACAGAAGGCACTTCTCTTCTTTCAGAAGTGCTTATTCTTGCAAACAGCAAGACTCTTTCTGGTAATAGGTAACTAAAGGTGCAGAGTAACCAACAGCCTGAAATGTAGCGCAAAGTCTCCACCTCGACTGCCCAAAGAGTATAACACGAAGAACAATGGGGGTACAAAGTCATCCCAAGGCTCTTTACATAGGAAAGGAAAATGCAAACACACTGAAGGTACTTATGGGGGCACAAAGTCTCTCTACAGTGGGCCTTCAGGACACCTTCCCTACTACCTTCACTAATTCTACTGCCAAATTAAATGAATAAGGACACCTCCATATGACACAAGTCAGAACAGCACAAAGTCTGGAAAAACCTGCTTTCTCATTCAAATAATGAGGAAAATAAAATTACAACCTGAGCTCAAAGTCTCAGTAATGCCTTTCAAAATGGGCAGAGTTTTACTTCTTGGTAAGGGGAAGATCTCCCTTACAACAAATGAGAGATTACAATATATAGCCCCCAAGAAAGACATGGGCGCTTGATTTTCATATGTCAGCCCATGCCATGCATTCAATGCCTTGAAGGCATTTTCAAGTTTATCAAAGGATTGCATTGAAAATAGGGCAATTGTCTTAACTATGGCATGCCATTTCATCCCAAATGTCTTCTCTCGAGTCTAGATCATCTGGTATGTCCCCTCTGATGTCTGTGCAGCCATCCATTTATCTTTATTTCATGGAATAAAATAGGTTGTGTCCTTGGTTTGGTGCACTTAGAAGTCTACTCGATCCACTATTTCACCTACTGGAAATAACTCTTTCAAAGATATTTTTGATCCTTTGGTCTCGCTCCTCTCTTCACTGCTTAAGCGCTTCTTTGCTCTTTATAGCTCTTCTTGCCTATGTCTTTTGGGGGGGCCTTTCTGCATCTTTGACAAGTGGCAAGTTCAATTGTTTGCAATAAGTGATACGTGGCGTGTTTCGTAGCTGAAACAGGCAAGACACGTGGTAGCATCTACTGAGTTTATAGAAGCTTCAAACACCTTTTGAGAGTCTTGCAAAAGAGGACACGTGGCGGTTTTTGCACTCTTTGGCAGTGACATGTGACATGTTTCACTACTTTAAGTCTGTGAATGCATTCGGGTTCGCGCTTCAAGTCTACAAAATCAACGAACACTTTGTTGAGATGATTTTGACATTTGTGGGCCCGTCATTCTTCCCAGCAACTCTCTTGTGTCTTTCTCGCTTGCTATGGTCATTTTTTGCTGTGATGCAGATGCAGACACATGGTAGCTTTTACTACATTGGGTCAAGATACGTAGCAGGTTCTGCACTATGTAGCCTCATTCAAAACTGTGTCTCGGCTCACGACACTTGGCAGCTTTCGCAACCCTCTAAAAATACTTACGGAATCAGTCGAGACTCTCTTTAGTAATCACGCAGATGAAGACACTTGTCGGCCTCCACGAATCTTTGTAAGGGGCACGTGTCATGGTCTGAATGCTCTTGTTAGTCACGCGGATACAGATACTTGGCACTTTCCGCTTCACTTAGTCACTCGTCTTTGGGCACACCATGATCTTTATAAAAACAAGAAGCAAGAGGAAGAGACTGCGGTACTGACACTTGGAGGCTTTCGCTGATCTTCAATAGGGACACATGGCAATATCTGCCAATTCTTAGAAACAAAGTTTAGTGAGATTTGGATGACAACACATGGCATGTTCTGATGAACTCCTTCCATCGCACGCGTTTCTCTCCATAACTGAGGCAGTTTTTGAACTTTTTAACCCGGTGCGTTGAACTGATCAGTCATTGAACAATTGGACCCAATGAAGTGCTTAACTCTTGCCAAAGACGTTAAAATTGCTGTTGGTGTTTGTCGATGAAGATTTTTGTTCAAACCCGCTGAACCTGCTAGTCCCTTTACTGAAAAAGTTCAAATAATGAAGAATTTGAAAGATCATAGCAAAATTTGAAAAGGGGGAAGACAGTTTTGGTTATGCAGGACCAAAATAGTCATATGTTGTCTGAAAAATGAGGAACATTTTTTAGGACCAACACAAAGGTCAACCCATGTAAATTCAATCAATAAAAAATCATGTTTCCAAAAATTTTCCTAATAAAATAATTTCTTAAGACAAATTGCAAGGATGTAAATTGTAGTTATGTCAATATTCATTTCTCATATAACAATTATGAACCTAAAGTAGAAAGTGGTATTGCATTACTTACTCCTCTTTATATAAGATGTGTCTCTAAAACTTAAAGTGAAAGTGACATCCTTACATCTCTTGATGTGGTATATGACATAGAAAATCTTTCTTCCCTTTCCTCCTTTTCATTTTCTTCTCAAAAGGAGAGTGTGCCTAAAAATGAAATTATTCCTCCTAGTCTTCTAATATGTCATGAAATTTCAAGCAATGTAGCACCTTTAAATGATAATAATATAAAAAATTTACTATTCCACAAAATATACCTACATCTTTAGACATGGGTGTTTCGTTATCGAATCTTGAAAAAGCATGTGATGAGCCTATTTTAGAGAATGATAAAGAGTTTGTCATTCCTATGTTCTATATGAATGGTAATTTAAAACCACTATCAAAAGCCTCAACTTATTCTTATGTCATGTTATTTATTATGACTACCATTGGAGATTTGCAACAATAAGTTAATACTCTAAAAATGTAAGTTTCTTCTCATGAAGCTATTCTTGAGGATAATACATTAATAGAGTGACGTATTACAAGGGATGTGTTTGAGTATCATTATCCTTCAAACTTCATTATGCCTAAGTTATCCTCATTGATGGTTAAGGGGATCTTACTATTCATTTTTAATAATATACACACTATTTTAAACATTGGGCCCAAAATGGAAGTTTGATATTAAAGGCTTTTTATCATAGCTTAAACTAAGGGGCTCTTGACTGGTTTTATACTTTTCCAAATAGTTCATTATCAACTTTTAAACAACTTGAAAATGTATTTCTATTACATTTTCATTGTTATAACTTACTTAAATTGCCATTGGATCATTTGCAAACATTGATAGAAATAAAAAATGAGCTTTAAAATATTATACTATTTGATTTAAGGATGTTCTATATTCCTTACATTACACACCCTCAAATTTGAAAATAAAATTTATATTTAACATGGGTCTTATTTCTCCATTAAGAGAAAGATCATTACATAATCCCTTTTCTTCATCCAATAGATTATATTGGGATGTGCACAAATATGTGTGTGCTCTAATGAATACACAAACCAAGTTACATATTACTTCATTAAAACCCACACATGGTAAAAATCTTGTTTCTAAGGAAAATAAACAATTTATAAAAACTCTTGAACCACTTCAAAAGCTTTCTACAGAACCAACCTCATATATCACACAAAAAACAATAAGGATATTAAATAAAGGAAAGGAACATGCTTATAAAAAATATCGCATAGTTAGACCATATACTACTACCAAATGGTAGACTCTTTAGTTTGATTGGTACCGAGATAGACCACATCACATATTATAGACCTTGTTTGATAAATCAATTATTAGACTCCCTCTTAATTCATATTACACACCTCATATATTTGAGAAGGCAAAAGGATAACACTTCTATACTTATCATGGTATTAATGGTCATAAATATAATGAGTGTTTTATTCTTGAGTAAAAGCTCATACAACTAGTTGATCATGTAATCATTGCATATTGAAAAGACATATCGACACCTATTAAACATACTTATTATATAGGCTCATCCAATAAGGCTGAGACATCCCATGTTTGTCCTTGTGAGGAACACATGCCATCGGCTTTCATAGAAGATATAGTAGAAGACCTTATCCTAGTGTACTCTTTCTCAGGATTGATCTCTCCCACATTGATCCTATAGAGGAACCATTGGTTGATCAAGTCCTTCATAAAGAGACATGGGGAGAAGGTAAAATTACATAATAAATATAGATACTTAAACAGATACATACAAATTCACATGATATTTCCATAGATACTTCAAAGATGATTAAAGAAGCACAATCCATAATCCCATTTTCACATGATCATTATAATTGGGCTTTCTTATAACCATCCATATATCATTGCATATGATGATATATTTATTACTAATATAATACATGCATTTAAAAAATAAACATACTTGTTACATAATTTACCATATCTAAACATATATTATGAAAACAAATGTAAGCAACTAAGGGTACATTGTCATGTGAAATAAGAATATCAAATACAAACCTACCAAAGAACCATGATACAAATTCTTAATTCCTAATTCAGGCATCCAGAGCACTCACACATGTACCTATTATTTCCATTCAAAATAAACCATAGAACACTCAATGATGATTTCCATGAACCCCTACTCCTATTACTCCTACTATTTGTCCTAAACCACAAAGTCTTATTTTACATATGCAGAGCATCACAAATAATATAGTGATAGATATTGCATCTATACATGCTCCTAGATAATGTCACAATATTATTACACCAAATTCATATTGGGGAGATATTTATGACCATATATTAGATGGAATCATAGGATTGTATTTCCATTTCAAATATTCAAAAAAAATAAAAAACATTCAAATTTTCAAAAAAAAATTCATCACCTACATGTTCTATTGAATATTTGATATCTATGTGTTACTTTCATGTTGATGGATGGCATACAAAGTTACTCTTACATACACATGTGTCACATTTATACTTAGGTGTGACATAGGCATACACAAATATATGGCATATTCATATTTCAGATGTTAGGATTTCCCTCTACTCATGTCATATAGACATTAGGGGCATTCACTTATTTTATCTTGATAAACATAGATTTTATGATTCAATGATCACTTTACATTATCATTTTCGAGTTTATATATGCACTTACGCATACCTTTATGCATGATTATATTTTACACAAGGTACTTAATATACTATACACTTGACATACTTATCCTAACACATTTGATCTATGAGCTACTATGACATGTTTATGTTAGTTACTTATTCTTTAATTTATGCACTTTCTTGAGTATCTTAAATTGATATTGTATTCCTTTTTCGAGCATTTGAATATGTTCATTTGATTGTGGCCCTCGTGCCTATGTATGCTTTCATTGAATTTTACATATGTCATTGTTTGTTATATGGGAATTTGAATATGTCACCCTTGCCTTTATGAAAATTGGACTAATTCATGTCCCTTCTATTTTGTGGCATTTGAATATGCCCTTGTTTATGATCTCTTTGGACCATTTCTTTTTGACTTGCTTTTGAGTACTCTTGTGTGTGTGATTTTTTACTTTTTGAACTTATAGTATTACTATCTAGGCATTACCATGATATTTATCATGCATCATAGGCATACATATTATCACATTGATTCTAATCACTTCACTTATGCATTTACCTACACATGTTCCTTCTATATGCTACATACTTAAATTCACATATTATATAGTTGTCTTATCCTTTTGACGTGAGGTAACTACCATCTCTTATCTTTACATCACCTCAAAGAGGGGGTCATAAATAATATAATCTCATAAATTTTTTAAGTGAATTTGATAAAATCACTCACCCTATATTGATATATACATATACATATCTTTTTCACTCAAGTTATGATCATCGAGAAATGATACTCTTGATGGCTGAAGCACCACTCTTCCTATTCTAGGTTAGGGGCATGATCACCTCCCAACTCTTCCTGCTCCAAGTACAACACCACCATGGTGCAACCCACTTGACCACTTATAATCTTATTCATCTTCCTGGATAGAATATGGATGAGGTTTCAATCTCCATATCTACTTCTCTAGTTTCCATCACTCCAAAATGATTACTACATGACATATGCACAGGGGTATTCTATACATGTTATTTATTTATGCTACTTTTTATTATTGCTTTCAAATTATAGATTATATAAACTTATTATACATTGTAACATGTTCTTGGTTACATTTTAATCACCATAAAATAACTCAAGTTGGGTTCATGCAAAGACAAGGTGTGTATATACATGTAGGTATGCATTCCTTTCCTTTAAACTAGCAATTTTATTACTAGATTAAAGGGGGGAAATATAGACACTATTTTATGATTATATATCACCTCATTTTTGTACATTTATAAAACTCAAACTTTAGTTTTTCCTCTTAGTTATATGACCTTCTCTTTTCCACAAGTCTCATATCTAATCTATCTTGTGTCTCTTAGCTTATCTCTTAGTCTGACTAGTCTTATGTTGATGACACAGACCTTTTATCTTGCCTAGAATACTTAAAATGCACTTATTTTCTACCTTTACAAGTTTTTAGCCTATACTTATTTTTCTACTCCTTGGACATTAATGTCTGGGTCAATCACTAACATTGACACTAGTGTCATACCTTGATGCAAGTGTTTAGTGTCTTAAAGTCATCTAATTTTCAAATGAAACATATCCTAATGGTCAACCAAAGTGATTTAATGTAATTTATTAATCCAAATGGATTGATATAAATACAATATCAACCCTCATTTATTTTTCACCTAGATAACACCTATGACCACCTAAAAAAGACCAAAAAAACTAAGGCAACTTATCAAAATCCTTTTATCAAGCATTCAATTGATCAAAGTTTCCCTATTTCTATACGAGTCATAGGTACATCACATTTATAGGTTTGAAGTACTAAAAGAGAATTCCAAGAGCTTGATTTTCTAAGTTACAAGCTAGGTCATAGTTGTACTTATTTTTCACATATTATATGATTCACACACAATTCAACACATATGAAAAAATTACATCAATTTGATGCCCTCTTAAAAGTATTGACTATGTAATCAACATCCTTTAACACTAAGGTCATTTGGGTTAGCTTGACACCATGTACCTACTAACCCATTTTTTTCAAGGTCACATTGAATATGGAAAGCTAGAGTTTTTCCATTTCACAAGTCGAGATTGTCTATAACCTATATTTGAATATAATAGAGTGAAGGTGAAGCAAAACCTATAAACATCCAAGTGGTCACATCCTATTTTAGAATATATTTCATACATGACACTAGTGTCAACCCCATATAATAACATTGATGCAACCATCTCAAGCTGACATTATTATTCAAAGAGATAGAATCATCAAAACCAAAATTTGATGATTATTCTGAAATATCCTTCCTACTTTCAACATGTTCTAAATATATAACTACATTAACATCAGAATAAGTTAAGTACATCACTTATTTATCATTTCTATATCTAGCATAGTTTTAATTTCCATATTTAGACTATCTTAGCATAATAAATTTAGTATATGCTTATATTTGAGTTTAGCATCTAATTGGCTTACTATAGATCTGATTATCACCCTTGTGTCATTTCATTTCTATATACCCCTTTAATCAATCTAGATAACACCAATCTAGATTCCATTTTAGGGTTAAATAATAATCTATAGATTTGGTTGAGAAAGTTCATCTAGCTCAGTTAGTTATGGATTGTCCTCTGTTTATTTCATAAGCTTAGAATTGATTATTGGTATCGACAAAATATTTCCATAAACATTTTACTATTTCATGTCAACTTGCTCATAATATCAATAGGAAGGCATAAATATCAATTTTGTATAGGTCTATCCAAACAATTAAAGACATTAGTCTAAATTTTATAATAAACAAATAAGTCTTCAATAATCGACATCAAACAACTCATTCAAATGGCACCAAATGAATAAATGAAATAAATAATCTCTAATTTATAAAAACTAATGATGCAACTAGGACCAACCACCTTTGAAACACTTTATAAGTTTTATTTTCAACACAATAACCCATTCAAGGTGTAAGTCAACTTGGATATCTAAATTTTCCAATGAAAGACTAATGTCGAGGCCTTGGATGAGTGGCTATAGTGTTTGGACATATACTACACCATCAACAATTTCTTCAACAATGAAGATTTCACTTTTGAAACTTTGAATAAATCTAACTCGGCACTTAATTTCTTAAAGTATCATTATTTTCAAAATAAGAATGAATATGAACCCATATATACATGGTTTAAGTTTTCTAAAACAATATGTACGCATTTATATCCACATAAGAATTATCTTTTAGCATATGAAGTTAATATTTAGATCTTAAACATTGTGGTGTGGCATATGGCAATCCCATATCTAGAAGTTAATTTTCACAGTCCATACAACCATATGATGTGGTACATTATTTCTAGATTATATAAGATTTAATGACTCATCTAGAAGTTGTACAACATGGTTTCTTGATCTTTCTTTTGCCTCTATAAAAGAACCATGACCCTTTGAGGTTAGATAGATATTGTGATTCTGATTTTATTGTTAATAAAGTATGACAAAGAGATATTTTACCCTATGGTTTTTTCCTAGAATATTTCCAAGGTTGTCACGTAAATATGGTGGGTATTTTTTGTTCTTTTCTTATCTTATTTCATTATTGTATGCATTGTCATTTTTATTTCATTATTGATATGTTTATGAGAAATTCTAGTCATTAAGGAAAAATATGGAACAATCTGTGACTGATTATTATAAGTTCCATGAATTCTATGCACATTTTAATCTCTTTGAAATAAATTTGCATCAATTCTTTAAGTGCACTAGTGGGATCCACACATGTATACATGTTGCCATGAAATTCATACCATGTGAAAAAATAGGAAAGGTAGGAAAATAATAAGTCAAGATTTAAGATCAATCCAAAATAAATATGAAAGGCATAATTCCTTTCAGTCTCCACTAAAAAACAAATCATTAGGATACCAAGAAAACAATAAGTCTCATATGACATAGCAATAATCTGATTATGGACAACCTTCACAAAATCAATTGACTACTTATAAAAAGGGCCCTTACCATATGAAAGAGACTATAAAAGGGAAAAAATAATGTAGTCATCATAAGGTTAAAACCCATGACAATTGAGAGAGTCATGCATAATAGACTTTGCTTGCACAATATTCACAACCGTTCACACATAAAGTAGAGCAAGACACATATATTGATGTTTACTACTTGAACATTAAATCTCAACCAACACCCATTGATGTTGAAGAAATATAATGTCTTTTTCACACCAGATATTTGGTAAAATGACCACCTCTTGATATCATCATTAAAATTAGCAGACATAATAATATCAATCTGTAAGACACTATGAAACATTTGGGTTTGTAATAAATAAACAACCTCAGCCCCATTCACTTGATATTTTTAAGGATTATGGTATCAAAGTCACTCAATGGTGCTCATTGAAGTATGAGATCTCACCCATGGGGGATTATCTTATGCTCTATTATTGTGGAGTATTTTTATCATATTTGACCCCACCATTCTATACAAAAGGCTCAAAAATCATAGTTTTAACATTTTTTCATTACTATCAGAGTTTATATGCTTGATAAACAAGAATTTTAATTCCTTTTTAATTTTAAAAGGATTATTTTACTTTTTTTAATTTTATATTTACATTTTTAAATTTTATTTTGAATGACATGATATTTAACAATAGATATATTGTAACATCTAGATATTTTTTCTAATGCACCAAGACTCCATTCAGCACCCAGGTAGTTGTGTTGGGTTGCTTTCAAATTTGTGCCAAAAATAAAATTTCTTTGATGAAGCTATAATTTTACCAAAATATTTATATAGGTTTTGTATTCATTTTTTTTTTAATGACAAAAGTGGATTCAAACTCTATGTTATAGTTTTAGGTTGTCTTGTTATGACCCTACATGTTTGATGCACTTTGGTTGTTATACAAGACATTGATATTAGCTTGATGCTTGATCTTAGTTGACGGCTTATTATAGATTTGATTATGTTTTGGATATTATGTTTTGGTATCTTGTTATTAATTATAATTTTGGGTCATTACTGTTATATATGATTATGCTTGATTTAGTTATATCATGCTTCTATTCTATTTAGTTTAAAATGTTATTATTATTATTATTATTATTATTATTATTATTATTATTATTATTATATCTCATGCAAATACTATTGATGTCTTGTCTTGGTGAATATAGGACTTGGATAATGAGCCAATCTTGGTCGTTGTTTTGATAACAAAGTAAAGCAGTAATGAGATTCTTATGTAGTTGGATATGACTCTGATAGGTAAAAATGTTGAAATAAGGATTATGAACCACTATTTAGTCATGAATCTTTTACATCATTGTTAATTTGACTCCATCATTATCTCTTTTAGTCTTGTGTGTTGTTGTCTTGGATTATGTCTTTGTTATTATGTTGTGTGGGATTTAGTTTTTTCTCTTATTTATGCTATAATTTTGTATTTTACACTTGTCAATTTGATGAGTGTGGTTGTTTGTGTCTTGAGTGATTGTCTTGGTTATCATTTTGCTCTTTGACTATGAATGTATTTGATTATAACTCAAAGTTATTTAGTGTTCCCATAATTTGCTTCAACCTTATTGAGACTCTAATTCTTACCAATTACTTAGGCTTTGGTTATTTCATGTTTGGCGACATGATGATGTGAACCCACCTTTTAAGCTTGCATGGGACCTTGACTAGGATCGATCATTGCCATCATGGTTTCAATTAATCCAATGCATGATGACTTAGGTTGACATTGTTTATTATTTTGGCTATTATGACCCCAAAATCTGCACTTGATTATTATTTTTTGGGAAGGATGGTAGATGTTTGGTTATTATGGCTGAAGTTTTAATATGATTTTGGCCATGATGGCACAAAATCTGAAGTCTTTCTCTCAAGTGTTACTTGGGAATGTGGCAACTTGTGTTATTTTTCTATGGGCTTGAATTTCTTAGGGAAGGGATCTCATTTCTGAGGGGAATCGATAGAGTGTGAAGCTGAGCCTAAGCAAACATCTAATTTTTTTCTTTCTCCACGATGCAAGATTTGAAAAGTAAGTTTTTTCCCATATTTATTCATGCAAGCCGATTTGGAGGTTTTTAATGGATAACTAATGAGGAAGTTTTAGGAGGGCATTACAACAATGTTATAAATATATGAGGCTTCTTAACAATCCTATAATTCCAATAAATAAAATACTATCTATTTTATTGGGTAGGAGTTGATATAAGTCTTATTTATATCCCATGCTATTGTGGAAACCCTAGTGATTATGTATGCAAAATGAATGGTTGTAGATTTTATGGGGAAGCAAGTAGGGTTTGAGTAAAAATGGTTGTTTTGAAAGGAAACAGGGTTTGTGTGGGGGTTTTTGGTTTTACTTGTATTTTGATTGGAAATTCCTTCACTTTCAACCTTACGAAGGGCAATTGATCCCTCTATTTATTATTTCCTATCAAATAAAAATTGTCGAACTATGGACCATATTTACCTATTGTGGTACTTTTATATTGATGTGAATTAAATTGTGGGTTTATGATTAAGTCATAAGAATTCATGATGACCCCACAAGCATATTAAATTAATTATAATATTCTAAAAATTTCCTTATGGATTCCATTCGATTGATTAATTTGTTGCACATAATCGATATGGGGAAATTAAGGAAGTTTAGGTTTGGGTTGGTTGTGTGGGAAGAACCTTTCTTAATTAAAATTATTCTTTAGAATAAAATATGTTGAAATGTTAGTGTTGGTTGTACATTATATTTTTTAAACCTTCACTCTAATAATAAGGGTATCCTTAACTCAATCCAGTGGTGTTTTAAATTGACCATGTTGAGTAGAGGGGGAAATCTAGGTAGAATGTTTCGTTTGTATGCATAATTCAAATTAAACTTGGTGTAAATCTCATTGGTTGAACTTACAAATCACTAAGGGATTTTGTAAATTCTTCCACCCTTCATTATATCCATTTTAAATTGATTAGTTGTGGGTTTAATTCATCTATAGGACAAATTGAAACATTTTGGCTTTAACCTCTTTGAGGGGAAAATTTGATTACTTGTCCATTCAAACTATTTCTGAAAGAAACCCTACATAAATATGGGTCATGACTTGATTATTTTTCTTAAGAGGATTATTAGGTTATGCACAAAATTTTAAGGGATGATGGATGCATTTAGTATTCAATAAAAGTGAATAATGAGTTATACCCCTTTTTAATCCACCATTGTCCGAAAGTTGTTGATTGAATTAGTTTAGTGGATTTATTTTCATTAGGGAAGGTTATTTAAGCCACTTTCCAAATTTGAATTTTTATCATTATTGATTGGGTTTATTTTCATGCTGATTTAAATCTTTCATTTAATTGATTAAATTTGGAGAACCTGTCCTTGATGTTATTATTGGGTTATAAAGCATATGGACTCTTTTGGTGGCTGAACAAAGTTGTTTACTTCTATATTATGAGAAACTAGGGGGATGTTAATCAATTTAGATTCATTATAAACCTTTCCTTTCCTATTGAAAATAGCCTCTTGGTAGGTTTACATCACTTATACTTGTTCCAAGTGATCCATTTTGAGATTATAAACTCAAATTAGTTTTGATTGGTTTCTATAAACCTCTCATAATTGTTAGTAGGCTATTTCAAGTGGTGAATGGTTTCTAATTTGATTAGCACTCTTTTGGTGACTCTTGGATGTTTTGATTGCTTTTAAAAAAATTAATGTTTGTTTGTCTATTGCATGAATCAAATTGGTGGATTAGAATCCTTTTTGTGCATTTAACTTCTTATTTACTCTGCTATCGAATCCACCATCTAGTTGATGGATGGGGTGGTGAGGTCCACCATATAGATGGGCTCATTAGACTATGCTTCTGGGGTTGGCTTCTTATAGTTGATGTACTTCCCTCTCCTATATGATTTTAATGGTGTCACTTCTTATGGATGTTCTTGGACCAAATTCATGAAGTCTTTCATATTGTAATGATTTTCTTTATCTAATCTTTAGATTGTAATTGTATCTATCTTATGTAAATGATGTTGGTTATTAGTTATCCTATTATATAGTATAATGTTGTATATGTACCTTGAGGTAGCTAGTTACTATTTAGATGATTATTAATGGGTTGCATTGTATCGTAGTTGATGCTATGGAAACATAGATTTCTTTATTTTGATACGAGAATTATACTTGACTACTTTGTTCTTGTAGAGGTTGATGTTCTTGTGAAACCATGTTTAGATGCATGTTAATTTGGTAATAAATAGTAGTTGTGTTGGATGTTGTATTATGATAGTAAGCCTCTATATGTATGTTAATTTGCACACTTAGTGATAGCATTGTAGTGATACTTGAATTAGTTAGAAGGATTGCTGGATGTGAATTGATAATTTTATTATCTTACAAAATACTAGTTAACTAATTAGAATATATTAGTTGTGGTATACCGACCCTAAAACCAAGATTATGCATTTCATGTACCTCATTATGAGTAAGAAAAGCAATGTAAAACTATTATGGGTCATTCTAAATTATTATCGTATTTCATTGGTTACTTTATGGTTTTTTACATTGAAATGGGTCTTATGGTTGTGGTCCTAGCTCCCTTGTAGTGGATAAATAATGTATGAATTACTTGTATTCCTATAAGCCAAATTTTGGGTACCATATACTAGGTTTGTTAAAAACTTATATGGTCCTTAAATAGTCTATTAAAATCTTATTAACAAAAATTAAGGTTTTTTAACAAGATTAAGATAATGTTTGTGTTTATCTTGTGATAAGTCTTGTCATAGAGTGAACATGAAAAGATAGGGTCAAATGATGTAAAATGCTCAAAATTTTCTCTCAAAATCATATCATGTCTTTACCACTTTGTATAGATATTTTACACTTGTTTATAAAAGTTAAGGTTCTTTGTGAAGATTAAGGTAAAGCACAATACAAGGAAAAAGTGCATCTATTCAAATTTGACACATGAAAAGGACCATATAGCTATAAAATATAATTTTCAAATCCTTTTAGGTAGTTATATAACTCCCACTTATGGCAATAATGTCATTTTGGGTCAATTTTAAAGGTTCAAAATCCAAATTGAGAGAATCGCTCCTTTTCAGGTAGTTATAGGCACTTGTACAGCCTTAAGAGATCCATTTTTAGGATAAAATGGCTTAGGGGTTTATTTTAATCTTATCCATGACATATTAATAATTTAAAACCTTTCAGAAATATATATATATATATATATATATATATATATATATATATATATATTCTATCATTTTCCATCGGTCCCTTAGCAAGGGTGGAAGGGTAGTTTTCACATGCTCAATACAGACAATACGGCGAGTCATGGTATAACATTTTTTCCATAGGAAGGGTTCATAATTAAATTAAAATACATGGTTCATCAATTGGTGACTCCTCATTTATAAACAATAATTAAGAGTGCAAAGAGGTCATTATGCCTCGTTCATTTAAGTAGGGTCTAGTTTTGCTTGTGTTTCTTCACTTCAGAGTTTGATGGAGGAAAATGAATTTTTTGAGCTATTTTTAGAGATAAAATGAGTATTTTTAATGTTAATTTCATCAATAAATTCAACTGAGTGAGGTGTATTCAATAAGTAAACTATTGTCTCAAGCATATGGAACATACCACCCCAATTGCAATCATTTTGGTTGGTTTGAAGTGTTGTCATTCATAGAAGTTTTTGAGTGCCTCATTTTTCATGGAAAAATATTAATTATTATAGGATTAATGTGTTCTCTCTTTTAAAATTTGATATTTGTAAATAGTCCTTCCAGTGGTGACATGATTCTTGCTCTTAGGAGGTATGGTATGGTGTAGAAATAGTCTCCTACATACCTGATTGCTAAACTTGGCCTAAATGGCAAAGAGAAATTAAGGATATATTGTGAAAATTACATTGAAAAAATTAGATACCCAAGGTAATGAGATTAGTGTTCAAATTCACTATCTAACAAAGACTAAGATAAACTTTGTCCACCCACAGGTCTGTAAACCTATAGGTGGACATTCATAAATCATAAGCTTCATGTTGAGGATGTTCAAGAAATGGAGAGACTTGGTACCCCCACCTAAACACTAATTTGGCCTTGAAAACCCCCATTTCATCATAAAATATCATGAATGAATATATAGAATCTAACTTTCATGCATAAGCCTTGTACATAAGTTGACATCATAAACAAACATATACATACAAATGGGCAAGTTTGAGATTGAATAATGTTTAGTTAGAATTATAAAGTCATATTTATGGGATGATAATAAAAATAAAAGAATTGATACAATCCTAAAGAGTAAGAACTCAATAAGTTAGTTCTTCGTAGTCTATCCAAGCAAAAGTAGACCTACAGGGTCTAGACCTATAGATCCTCATTTTGACCAAAAATCCAATTGTCATGTAAAGTAGAATAAGAAAGGAAACATGAATCATTTCAAGAATGAAATAATACACAAATAAATGAAGACTCTTAATCTATTTTATAACCAAAATAATTTTGATTTGATTGAGTTTACAAGCATAGATACTCATACATAGGCCTGTATATGAAGACAAGGAGGCAAAAGTCTATAGATGCTATAAGAGACTAATGATATTATAATATGGTGAGAAAGAGTCTTAAATTAAGTTAATAACTCTAAAAATGTGCATAGACTTTTTGAGAGGTCTAGTTTTCAAATCTCAATGTTCAAACTCTCTTCCAATCACCACCTACAACTATGTCTTGAACAAACATGAGAAAGAGAGTGTATGTAAGTGATGATGGAGAGTCTTAGAAAGGTTTAAAAATTCAAAATATGATCAATAGGTTAAGGAAACATGACTCATTTAAAGTATGAAATAACACATAGATATATGAATACTCTTAAGCTATTTGAGAATAAAAATAAGGTTGAGATGATTGAGTTTACAAGCCTAGATACTCGTACACAGGCTTATGTATGAAGACAAGGAGGAAAAATCCTATATATGCTATGAGAAACTAATTATATTATAATATGGTGGTAAATATTCTTCAAATAATTTTATCACTCTCAAAATGTGCATAGCCTAGTTGAGAGGGTTATTTTTCAAAGCTCAATGTTCACACTCTCTTCCAATCACCACCTATAGCTATGTCTTGAACATACATGAGAAAGATAGTGTATTTAAGTGATGATTTAAGGTCATAAAAAGGTTTAAAAATTAAAAAGAGGATAAATAAACTCAAAAATTTAAAAAGGTCATGATTTTTCTCAATGGTTTGTGTTAAAACCCTTAAACTCCTTAGGATGCAGTCAAAACTACAATCACCATCTACAAGATTGATGCTGCAATTGGCCCTAAGCTTGAAAGGAGTATGTAGTGAACACAATGGGGTTTGAGATAAAATAGGTATACAAGTTGAAAATTTTATTTGAGATCAAAATAATCATAAAGAGATGTTATAAGAGAAGATAAAAAGCAACTCACTTCAACCCCTACACACAGCCAATTTGGTCCCTACAAGTCAGCCTTGTCAAGTGCAAGATACTTGCTTTTTTTGAAAGATGAAAGGGTCTATAGAAAGAATAAATTAATATTAGAATCATTATCTAATGAATTATGACCTAAATAAGACCTTTAGAGTGAAAAAAAGTAATTCTAAAGTTTATAGGTATGTTTAGACTTGTAGAGCCTAAGACCAAGCACACAGGCCTATATAGACAATTGTGATAAAAGTGGAATGTTGGGGGTAAAAAGAGATTATAATGACTTTGATGAGTTTATAAATATTTTATAGACTCTAAATAGACACCTATAGGTAAAATAAAATAAATAAAGTGGCATTTAGGCCTATAAGAGCTTATTGAACTCTCCAAGTGGATGACTACAGTTCAAACTAGACTTTCTCTCACTTGGTATGACCTTGACCTTATGCATGGAATATAATGGATTAAATGTGGTGAATATGTCTCCACACTTAAATCTCCTAGAATTATTTTTTGGTTTAGGTACCTGATATGTATGAACAAAGGTTAAGATTGTAGAGCACTCTCTAATGGCATAACAGAGACTCGAGGAGCAACTTATTATGCTTAGATATATATGAAAAGTAACATTAAAACTTGATAACTTGGGATTAGTTGATTAAACTTGTGTACTTGAAAATTTTGGCATTGGTTTAGGACTTAAGGCCCTAGGGTTTATGAACAATCGTTAAGAATTCAAACCACTTTAAACCCTCCTAAAACCCTAATAAAGAACTGATGTGAAAGATTGGCCTCCAAAGTCCCTAAAGTGAAATGGATTACTCCTAAAAACTATTAAACATAATTTATCATTCTAATTAGGTCCTCACCATAACACTTTCTCGTACTTACACTTGTATAGATGCAATAAATGTTGTACTTTTGTGAGATTTTGAGCTTAAAGCAAGGTATAGAAGACCATGGATAGATCCAAATAATTCAGAGAGGTGGATTGATGTGTATTATACTTCATTAGGACCAAAAATCTATACATTCCATCCTAAAAGTTCTACTAAAAGTTTGGTTGTGTATGGAAGTGTGAAATGGCTTAAGAAAGGCTAATGTTTTAGACTGTTTCATGGTTCTCATATCTCCACAAGGTCTTAGAAGCCCAAATTAGGCATGGATAATGGTTATAGAATTTTTAAATTGAATCACATAATTTATTTATTTTTCACATGTGTGGTAGGTCAAGTAAGCAAAATATCAACCTTTTAGGCTTAGAGGGCTAATGAAGACCTAATTAGAGAGAGAAAATAGTAGAAAAAGTACACTTTCACTTGATTTTAGGTCATTCAATTTGTCATGGAATTTTAAAGCCATAATAGGTACTCAAAAATACCCTCATTATGTCAATATCATCCATAAACTATCCTACACAAGAATATTTACCTATTTTAAGGGCTACAAGGAAATTAAGCCATTTGAGAGGTTTGGGCATGAAATGGAGTGATAGAAAACATTTAAAGCACTAATATTGGTTGAAATAAGTTTTTAAGGCAATCAGAGTGTTTCATGAAGTTTGTTTTTAGTCATGAGCTTAAAAACCAAGTTTTAAGCATTTTGAGCCTAAAAGGAGCTAGTGAAGATTGCATACTAATGAAGAGTAAACGAGAGGTTACAAAACTTAAAGGGGAGTGGCGTAAAACTTATTAATAGTTATAAATGTAATTCAAGCATATTTTAACTACCCTTATAGGTATGGAGGTTTATCCTCAATAAATATGATGAGTTAGATTCAAGAGCCCAAATCTGTCTAACCTCCTATGCCAATTTGAGAAATCACATTATGGAATAAATGTACACATGTTGAGGACAACCTTCAAGACTATTGTTTCACTCAATTTATTATTTTTAAACTACCTCCATGATTTAATACACTTTTCCATGACATTATATGCCCCATCTCTCTCTCTCTTGCTCACACTTTCCTATATAGGTAGCCTTATATGGCTTTGCAAAGCATCCTCACATTGGTTATGATGAAGCCCTACCAAAATTAATTCTTGAACTTTCCCATTTAAATAAATTCAAGATGGATATTATATCTTCATCTTGAAAACAATGATTTTGAGTGTGTTGTTTTGATGAATGCTTACTGATAATATATGTGCTTTCATGCATTTGTCCTTCATGTTCATTATTTTATGTTTGTTACCTCTCACAGGTCATATGAAGTGTCATAACTACTTTTATTAGCTGAATAATTTATAAACCATTAGTTTTTGTTGATATCACCTATTATTTGATCATCTTAAGCTCTTTCAACCTTCATAGCCTTCATGTTGAAGCACTAGTGTAAAAGGGATTGTTTTAGACTAGCATAATCAGATTGTATCTTAGTATTTCATAGTGCATTATTATCAAGAATAAGACCCTATGTTTGGTACATCACCTTTTGGTTATTTTTTAGCTTTAATCTTCATTTCTCACTTTTCCATGTCAATTAAGTAGTATATTTGTTAGTGTAGGTGTTGTACTTGGGAGCTAGCCCAAAATCTAGAGGTTTGATCCCCTTGTAAGGTCAGCCAAAACTTTGGATCAATCCCATTACATAGATCAAGTTGATATGGATTGAATTACCCTCTCAAGATTTCAAATTTGATCTATAATATTTCTATCATGCTTGGTATCACCCAAAGACAAAGAGGTTGTCTAATATTGATGTTATTCTTGGCAAAATTGCAGTTATAACAACCTTCTTCATGTAACATCCGGTGACTCAAACAAGTTTTAATATCTTGGTAGTTAATTAGTGAGATAAATTTCATGCCAAATATTACTAAAAGATCAAAATTGAAAGGTATTACCTTTGAATTTTCTGAATTAACTTTATATTCGTACAAAGGGAAGAGGTGTCCTCATACTCTCCCTTACACCAAGGCACCTAGAAGGAAGCTCTTTATTCCATACTATCCAAGTTATCTTAAGGTTGATATCATGGAATAAATATTCCTTTTGTTTATTTTAATGGTGTTTCTCATTTAAACATTCAATAATATGATGACATACTGGTGGCTACCCTCAAGAGTGTCCCTTATTTTAGTGGAGATATTAATCTTACTCCCATTGAGCATATTAGGGGCATAGAAAACTTTTACAACATCCATAACATCACATAAGATAATGTGTACATGAGGTTGTTAGAAATTATTTTTAAAGACAAATCTTTGGATTGGTATATGACCTTAACACCCATTTCCATTGACTCAAGGGATGAATTGGGAGAGTAATTGAGCAAAATATTTGAAGATAAGAGTGACCATTTGTCCTTGGCCGACAATTGACCATCATAAGAAAATTTCCTCAAAAATTCATGCAATATTTTAATACTAGGTTCCAAAATACATGGTATATGATCCCAATCCTTGTAATACCCACTCCAATGCATTCCTATATTATCTTAAGGTTTTTAATAGTGATATAATAGTTATGATTCAATCTATGGGTGGTAATACTTTATCAAATGTTTTTGAGATTGCCATCAGGTCTCAGAATACCAATCTATAAAAATTCCTCCAAATACCCCTATGCCTTTATTTCTTAGCATTCAACCTCCAACTCCAACTCTTGCTCCAATTCCTATTATAACCAATCATGAGTTGGCTACCCCTACTCAATCAAGCAAGCCAAATGATGTAGAGGGTTTACTTAATACTCTTTCAAAAAAAGTCATGTTAATAGAGAGGCAACAAAGTTAGTTTCATATGCCCTCTCAATGGAACCAATCTTATCAGCCCTATCAATCAAATAGGCTACCCTTCTAAGGAAATGTTCAAGCCTAAGGTCATGTCACCAATGTTAGACCATACATAAGTTTTAATCCAAATGTAGCCTACAATTTAATAGCCTTGGTGCCCACTCAAAATAATATAATTCAAGATAAATAATAGCCTCCTTAATGGAATTAATCTCATGAACAATCTACCAATCAAGATGGAGGGTTGAATCAAGCTTATGTGGCACAATAAAAAGTTTTTCCTTCTCTAACACAAGAAGGGGTTTGTAATCAGGTTATGGATATTGGAGAGCAAGGTTAGCCAAGTGCTACACTTTTAAACTTATAATAAGAGGATTGTTTTGCATTGAATCAAATGGGTAGCTCAAGTAGGGTTGTTAATAGTTTAATTATAGCTAATATTAGGTCTAAAAGAAGGGTTATTTAAGAGGTACAAGAAGTGGTAAAGGTTCAACTACAATTCCATCCATGAACAATTTACCAATCAAGATGGAGGGTTGAATCAAGCTTGTCTAGCACAATAAAAAGCTTTTCCTTCTCTAACACAAGAAGAGGTTTGTAATCAGGTTATGGATATTGGAGAGCCAGGTTATCCAAGTGCTACACTTTTAAACTTCTAAGAAGAGGATTGTTATGCATTGAATCAAATGGGTAGCTCAAGTAGGGTGGTTAATATTTTAATTACAGCTAATATTAGGTCTAACAGAAGGGTTATTTAAGAGGTACAATAAAGTGGTAAAGGTTCAACTACAATTCCATCCATGAACAATCTACCAATCAAGATGGATGGTTGAATCAAGCTTGCATGGCACAATAAAAAGCTTTTCCTTCTCTAACACAAGAAGAGGTTTGTAATTAGGTATGGATATTGGAGAGCAAGGTTAGCCATGTGCTACACTTTTAAACTTCTAAGAAAAGGATTGTTGTGCATTTAATCAAATGGGTAACTCAATTAGGGTGGTTAATAGTTTAATTATAGCTAATATTAGGTCTAAAAGAAGGGTTATTTAAGTGGTACAAGAAAGTGGTAAAAGTTCAACTACAATTCCATCCATGACTCAAGGGATAATATATTTTAATGTACCTTTTAAGGCTTAATAATATCAAATAAATCATAAAGATAAAGGTAACTTTGCACAACAAAACAAGCAATACCAAAGTGATATCATGAATCCTAAAGGGCAGCCAAAGATTGGTGCTTCTTCTCTTAACATAGTGGATCAAATGAAAAAGCTTCATGTAACTATGCATATGTGGGACACTTTGTTTATTATAGGACAAAGGTATATTCTACAAGGGGAGATATCTAAGCTCAGATCATCATCATGAGAAACAATAAAGGTTATTATTGTGTATTCAAATACATCCAAAAATAGTGAGCCACAATAAGGTAGGGTAAACAAACCCTAACCCTTTTATGTTTCAATGATCATTGGTTATTGTTTGGTGTATAATTGTATGATAGATAGTGTGGCTAGTAGTTTAGTCATTCCAAAGCAAATAGCAAATAAACCAGGCCTCAAATATGAACCGCATGTTAAAGGTGTGTTATAACTAGATTGATTAGACACTAAGATAGTTGGTTTTATTTAGGGTTTGAATCTAAATCTTCATACTTATCCCAATTTATCCATTACTCAATATTTAGTTGTTGTTGACTTGCCACCATATCTTTCTCTTTACTTGTCAAGGGATTTGATGGCAAAGATTGGTGGTTACTTGTCATCATATTACTCATACATGGCTTTTAGGACAAGCTATGGCACCAAAGTTACTATAATATCAAAACCTATTTCAAAGTTTCAGATTGAGACATATAAATCAAATGTGACTAATGTTAATTAGTCTATCATTGATGAGAAGGATCAACCTAGGGACCAAGAACCAATTGTTCCTCTTGAATATATTTCAAATATTTTCCTTGATGAATGAGGGGCATAAAATCATGAGTTTAATCCATATAGAGGGATTAAATAGGCTAGTATTGGGGTCTATTTATTACATGAATAAGGTAAAACCATAACTTATCTTTCTAATCCTAATAAGTGTAGTAATGGTTTGTGTAAGTTATTTTTTGATGGCTCAAGAAGAAATTTTTGAGTAGGTGTAGGGATGATGCATATTTCTCCATCAAATGAGAATTATTATTTATCCATTAGGTTTCAATTTGGTCTTTCTTATAAAGCAGATGAATATGAAGCTCTTATTCATGGTCTTCAATGGGCAAGGAAGAAAGGAATCAAACTTCAATCCATTGGAGATAGTGAATTAGTTGTACACCAAGTTAGAGGTAAGAGTGCATCCAAAAACACATTGTTGAAGTGCTACAATCATAGAGTGTGAGACATTATTAAGGATTTTGAGGCTTTTGACATAAAATTAGTCTGATGGGAATAAAACCAACATGTTGATATGCCATTATTTGAAACACAATTTTAAATCCCCAATGATGTCAAGAATCCCAAAACTCAGTCACGCATCATGGTATTTGTGAGGCCTTCAATACCAAATAATGATGTGAATTGGTAAGTGTTTAAAAGTGATATATAAATAAAAAAAATTATTCAACATGAATATGAGTTCTCTTAAAACAAATAGTCCAAGTTTCAACACCAATATGAAGACCAAATTATGCATTTGAAGTCCAACAAGCTTCCTAAAGGGTTGGTTACTCTTGAGGTGTATTCAATGAAAGTGATCTAATGAGTAAAGATAAGATAAGAATGTATAAAAAATAAGAACATCATGATAAGGTGACTATATTCAAAGATAAAATTCTACATCTTGGAATGATATGTACTCCACAAGAGAAGTCTACATTCATTGAGTTATGTAGATAATTTCTTGATGTCTTTGCTTGGGAGTATAGTGACCTCAAGGGGTTTGATCCCTCATTGACCCAACACACTATATAAATTGATCCCAATTTTAATCTTATAAGGAAAAGGTAAATTCATTTCAATCATAAATTGGACTTTCTCATGAGGAAGAACTCACCAAGTTGATAGAGTCAATAATTATCTTTCCTATCAAACACTCTTCATGGGTTGCAAATCTTGTTCTGGTGAGAAAGAAGAGAGGTGAAATTAGGTTATGTGTATATTTTAGAGACTTGAATAGGGTAGCATTTAAGGATAACCATCCACTACCTTCAATGGATCAAATATTTCAAGTAGTGGTAGGTTATCAACATTTCTCACTTTTGGATGGCTATTTAGGATACAACCAAGTGTTGGTGAAAGAAGAGGACCAATATAAGACAGCCTTCCCTAATAAATGGGGGACATATGCCTATAATATAATTCCATTTGGTTTTTCCAATGAAGGTGACACATTCCAAAGGGCCATGGATATGTATTTCTAAGGTTTGGTCAATGATATGGTACTAATATACCTTGATGGCATAACCATTTTCTCAAAAGGTGCTAGTGACCACTTGAACCATCTAAGGCTAATATTTTAATGGTATAGTAAATATGGAGTCTCTCTCAACCACAAGAATTTTTTTTTAGTATATATTAAGGTAAGTTACTTGTTCATATTCTTTCTAAATATGGGCTTCTTATAGACCTTGATAGGGTGAGTGTCATACTAGACTTGTCATTGCCCAAACATAAGAAAGCTTTGGAAAAATTTCTTGAGAAAATAAATTTTGTTATGATATTAATACCTATATTTTCCACTATTTTAAGGCCTATTAAAACCATGTTAAAGAAACATCAAGCATTTTTTTGGCCCAAGGAAGGGAATACTAGTTTTGACACCATCAAACAAGCTATTGCTCAAGCGCCTACACTAATCAATCCTAATTTTTCTAAGCACTTTGTCTTGTAGGATTTTTTTCAAAAATTGACACCATATATTCTATGTGAATTCATCATACTAATAAATTACTTGAACAACCTATATCATTTTTTAGTCAAGGACTATAATGTTATAAAGAGAGATACACCTATATTGAGAAACAAGTATTGGCAATTGTGATAAATCTCAATAAATTTAGGCATATGGTGTCCAAAAGTAAAATACATGTTATGGTAACTCATACAAGCATAAGATAATTTATATTGAATAGAGACTTTAATGAGAAAATCATTGGATAGATAACTATGGTGATGGAGTATGATATTGATATCAATTCCACTAATCTCATAAAAAGAAGAGGGTTGGATGAACATCTAGCATCAAACTTAAACTAAGAAGAGGAGATGGTTTTGGAATTGAAATATGGTCCTAATATAGCTTCAAATTTATCTACTACAATTTTTAAATAATAAATGGTGAGGTTCCTTCAAACAAGTGAGTGTCCCATGGGCCTAGATCAAGCAAGAAGGAGACACTTCAAATTGAAAGAAATACCTTATGTCCTTTTGAATTGGGTTATTTTTATGAAAGACTTCAATGGAATGATGCTAAGATGTGTGGAAATAGACTAGGTTTATAATATTCTACAACACTTTCATGCTAGACCATTTGGAGATGACTTTGCACCTAAAACTATAGCTACAAAAATAATGAGGGTCAATTACTATTGACCTAGCCTATTTAAGGATGCATATGCTTGGGTTAGAAGATTTCAAAAGTGTGCAATTTTTTCTAGATAATAAATAATTTCATCCCTTCCTCTTCCCCCTATTCAGGTTGAATAACTATTCATGCAATGGGGACTTGACTTCATTGGGATGATCAATCCTCCATCTAGTGTAGGCCATAAATGGGTCCTTACAACTACTAACTATTTCACAAGGTGGGTATCGGTAGTGGCCCTCAAAAATGCTAATGAAAATTAAGTTCTTGACTTTTATGAAAGCCTGCTGACAAGGATTTGGGTGCCTATAACAATCATTTTTTATAATTCCATGGCTTTCAGTGGTATAAGGATAATAGAATAGGATCTACAATATCACATCTACTTGAGTAATTATTATAATTACTACCCCTAAGGTAATGTCCTAGCTAAGTCCACTAATAAGAACTTGATTAGAATTATAAAGGGGACAATATAAGATAATTAAAGGACTTGGCACACTAGGTTGAAGACGGCCTTATGGGCTGATAGGATCACTCCAAAATTTACCATTGGTAACTCACCTTATATGTTTGTCTATATAAGAGAAGCTTAGATGCCCATTTTAGGTGAGTTACCAGCTCTTGATTGGAAAATAATATTGAAATAATAGAGAATGATCCTATGGAGATAACATGGGCAGAACTAATGGCCTTGGAGGAAGCAAGAGATCATGTTATACACCCAATGGAGTATCACCAAGCACAAGTGCAAATAAACTTTGAAAAGAGATATATCTCAGGAACATATCAAGAAGGAGATCTAGTCTTAAAATGTCATGTTGATAGAGCTAATTTTGGTAAGCACACTAAGTTTGATATATTGTAAAGTGGACCTTACGTTATCATTACTTGCAAATAACATAATGCCTTTCAACTTGTAAGACTCAATGGAGAAGAATTAAGTATCCCAGTGAATGGGATGCACTTGAAACCATGATATTGAGGTCAGTTTTATAACTTTGTACATATTAGAGTAGGTCTTAATGTTCCCTAAGTGTTCATGCATAAGTGTGTGTCTTATTTTTTTTTTGTTGCTCTTTCCTCTACGTGTTTTGTGACATATGTGTGGTGTGGTGTTTTGTTTTGTGTTTGTCCAATTCAATTGGTTTCAAGGTTGTTATCAAGTCTAATTTCTAGTCATGACTCCATATCCCAATTAATTCATAAGCCACTAGTCTGGATGCATAGTCAAACATGCATTCCTAGGAGGTCATCAAAGATGTTAGCCAAATTTTTGCTACCATAGACTAGGTTCATTAAAAACTTGACTTGTCATGTTTTATTCATGCCTTTTGGTGACATTAAATGGTCTTGTTAAAGTCTTATTAGCAGAAATTCAGGTTATTTTGACAAGATTAAGGTAATGTTTGTGTTTGTCTTGTGTTAAGTCTATTCATAGAGTGAACATGAAAAGATAGGGTCAAATGATGTCAAATTTTCAAAAGTGTCTCTCAAAATAATACCATGTATTGACCACCTTGTATAAAAAATTTACATTTGTTTGTAAAAGCTAAGGTTCTTTATGAAGATTAAGGTAAAGTATAATACAAGGGAAAAGTGTATATAGTCAATTCAACACATGTCAAGGACCAAATATCCATACAATAGAATTTTCAAAGTCTTTGAGTAAGTTATCTAACTCCCACTTATATTAGGAATGTCATTCAAGGTTAGTTTTGTACGTTAAACATCCAAATTGAGAGAATCACTCTTTTGCAGATAGTTATAGGCATTTGTACAGTATTGGAGATACATTTATAGGATAAAATGGTTTATGGGTGTCTCTTCAACTTCTTAAGGTCATACTCATGATTTACAAGCTTGAACAGGTCTATATATTCCAAATTTTGCTTCATTTGGTTGAAACAAGTTATTAAGGCAATTAGGAGCGTTTCATGAAGTTTGTTTGTAGTCATGAGCTTAAAAAGCAAGTTTTAAGAATTTTGAGCCTAATACAAACTAGTCAAGATTGCATACTAAAGAGGATTAAGAGAGAGGTTACAAAAATTTTAGGGAAGTGGCATAGAAACTTCTTAATCATTCCAAATTTCATTAAATCATCTTTTAACTTCCCTTATAGGTGTGGAGGTGTAGCCTCAAGAAAGATGAGTTAGATTCAAGAGCCCAAATTTGTTATAGTAACCTCCTACACCAATTTGAGAGAGAACATCATGTTAATGACAACCTTCAGGACTATTATTTTACTCAATTTATTATTTTTAAATTTCCTCCATGATGGAAGACACTTTTTCGTGATTTTATACGCCTCATCTCTCTTTTTTGCTCACACTTTCCTATATAGGTAGCCCTGTATGGCTTTTTAAAGCATCCTCACATTAGTTATAGAAAAGCCCTACCAAAATTAATTCATGTACTTGCCTATTAAAACAAATTAAAGCTATATATTATATCTTCATATTGCAAATAGTTATTTTGAGTGTGTTGTTTTAATGAATGCTTAGTGATAGTGTATATACTTCCTTGCATTTCTCCTTCATGTTCATGCCTTTTCATAAGTTTATTTCTTCTCACAAGTCATATGAAGTGTCATACCTGGTTTGCTTAGTTAGAGAACTAACAAATCATTAGTGTTTACTTATATCACCTCTTGGTTGATCATCTTAAGCTATTGTAACCTTCATGTTGAAGCACTAGTGTGATAGGGACTGTTTTGGAGTAGCATAATCAAATTGTATCTTAGTATTTCATAGTACATTATTAGTAAGCTAAGGACCTCATGTTTGGTGCATCACCTTTTAGTTATTTTTTAGATTTAATATTCATTTCTCCTTTTTCCATGTCAAGCAAGTAGTATAATTAATTGGATTGTATTTCCCCTTATGAATAACAATTGGTATGTCCATGTATAAATTGGTTGTGTATGATTGCATAATGTGAAAAAAACTTGACATTATTATGTTTTTTAGCAAATCAGGAAGACTTAATGTTTTAATAAACTAGTGGTTCTTAATAATATTTATGATGTTTCATTGGATTATAAAAAAGAAGTTAATTCCTTAAGAGTTGTGGTAGATGATTCATTCTAGAATTCTAGTTTCATACATATAAATGCATGAAGACTTATGATAGTTCAAAATTATATGGTAAATTCATAGGCATGATAGGATTCTGATTGATACTTAACTCTTGGAGTTATTAAATTTGAATTTAGTATGAATTAATATATAGGCCCACTATTAGGGGAAACTATAAATTTTTGCATTTAGTTCTACTTGTAGCATTCTTTTAAATGGGGCTACTCAGTGGTTAAACTTAAGATATCCATTGAAAGGTAAGGTATGGTACAAGTAACTAAGCTAAATATTTAATGTTAATGTAAGAGTATTTGTAGGTAGTACCATTTTATTTTTTTACCATAATTTTGGTAATTTTAAATAGATTTTGGATCAGTTCGGAATCATATAATGGACATTGAGAAAAATTAGAAATAACACAGCTATCATATTGGTGTAGGTTGGATATTAAACGACTACATGGTTTCATGTCATTATTAAGCCTTCTCATAAATCTTAATTTTTCAAGCTATTATTCTCTGTATTATTTATTTATTATATGGATCATACACATGGACCTAATCCAGAGATAAAGTTATACAATCTCAAAAGGTAGTGCTGGTAAAAATGCTCATATTACCTTTATTGATCACTTGATTATCAAAAATGTTTATTTTCATGATTAAAAAATAATTCCTTCATTTGGGGTTCATTTATATGTTGGTATTAATCATTTTTGTGCATCTATTATATGTTTCTAGTATTAGCAAATTTTAAATTGGGTCCTACACACATTCTTATTCGCACTTTGTTAACTAATTCCCAAAAAAAATGGGGTTGTTTCATGTCTTGGAAATCATGTCAGAAGTTAACTTCTTAATTTAGCCTAAATTATTTTTACCATGAATATATAATTGTTTAGTGTATTTTTTTATTCATTTCATAGATTATTGTGTATGTTACGCATGGATAACACATGTTTGAGGATGTTTTACCCTTTATGAGTGTGATTCCAACAGTATATCTTATCTAGACACTCACCTATTGAGAGGTGCAATGAAGATATGGTGGGTGTCTAAGGATTAAAATATCCATTTGACCCAAACAATTACTACATAATATTTGTTTGAGGTGTGGTTTAGAAACTATTATATTTTAGTGCACTAGATATAGAGGAGGGTGGATGAGTTCCATGAAATTTCGTAAAGGAATAGTACAGTAGCACATCATGAGTGTCATTTCCTTAGATTATTACAATATGTGGGATATGTTATAAATGTGTCTATTTAGGTGACCCATTTTATTATAGTTCTAAATTAAAATCTATGCATACTCTCCCCACCGACCCTAAAGTTCATGTTGGAGAACACTTACATTGCATAGGAAACTCAATGGAAGTTCTAAGAGGATAGAAAGATGTTTTGAAATAATTTATATTCCTAACATGATTCTAGATTACATGGTGTGTATCCCACAATTATAGGAACTTGTAAACCTATCTAATTAGATCCTATATCTCTCAATAGTAAAAACATAGTACATAGATATTTAGGAGGGGTTATAACTAGCTAGTCTAGAATAGTGAGAGGAAATAGGATAGATAGCTTGATAGACATTATATTAGCCCAAAGTGGACTCAATAACATGTGTAGGTAGGACCTTCATGATCTATAGATATAGCTTAGCATGTGATTTTTGGATCCCTATCAGGGTGAGATTAGGTCAGAGGCACATGTTTTACTTGTGGATCACGACAACACTATGTATAAGATTGCCTACATAGATCATAAATTACCACAAGCTAGAAGGCTCTGATGTCTAAGAATATAATAGGTAATGTGATTTATGGTCATAATATGTATGCAATGTAATAAAACCACCAAGAAAATTACTAGGTGACAGACATTGAGACCATATGTGTGATTAACTTAGTATCCCTTATTATTTTATTTTATTATGGAGCCTATGAATATTTTATATCCCCTTTAGTTGAGGACCATTATTATATGTTGGTGGATTATAGGTAGTGAGAGTGTTGGGAGGTTGAGTTGGTCATTGGTGCCAAGATGTTTTTTAGTTCACTAGTGATTTGTTGTGTTATATAGTTGGTTGCCTTCCTAACCACTATTAACTTACGCATTGTACCCTTGGGGACTTATGAGTTCATTCTAGGTATGGATTGGCTCAATTATCATAGAGCCAAGATGTATTGTCACATAAATTTCATCAAGTGTTTGATGACCCTAGGACCAGTATGATTATCACAAGGTTCAAAATATCCATCTCCTTTTGCATAGTTTCTGCAATACAACTCAAGCATAGCATGTGGAAGGGATTTCAGATGTTTGTTATCACAATGAAAGATAGGTCAAATGAGGATATAGAGAAGGATTTTTTAGATGACCATACCATAATTTAGGATTTTTTGGACTTCTTTCCAAGTGAGTTTCCTAAGATGTCCTGACCTCAAGATATTGATTTCATGATAGACCTAGTACCTAGGGTTGAGTTAATATCTAGGACACCATTTCCAATGACCACACTTGAGCTTTGTAAGCTTATGATATAAATATAATAATTGTTAAATAAGATCCATGTATGTCTTAGTTTATATCATTGTAAATAACTTGGTATATTTATAAATAATAAGGATAGATCGCTTTGAATTTATGATAATTATTGCCATTTGAACAAAGTAACAATCAAAAATTGTTACCCATTTCTTAGGATCATTGAATTATTTGATAAAATGCATGAGGATAAAGTGTTCTCCAAGATAGATATGAATTTTCAATATCATTAGTAGTGTATTAAAAAATCATGTATTCAAAAAACTACATTTCAAATTTGGTATCAGCATTATGAATTTACTATTGTGTTTTTTGGTATAATTGATGTCCCAACAACATTCATGAGCCTTGTGAACAAAGTTTTCCCTGCCTTTATAGACCATTTTGTGTTGATATTTTTTAATATATATTTATCTACTCATAAATTGATGAGTAACAAGATGATAACATTAATTACGTTATACGAGTACAATGAGAGAATGATTTGTATGAAAACTTGGTAAAGTATGATTTTGCACAGTCAGAATTGTAGTATATTGGGAACATTATTTATGAGGAATGGATCTCATTAGAATCCTCTAATATCCATGATATTATGGAGTGGTAATCACCCATGAACATCATTTAGGTATGTATCTTCATGGGTTTGGGAATACTACTGCAACTTTGTTGATAACTTTTCTCATAATGTGAACCCCATCATTTCCCTTCACAGGAAAGGGTAGAAATTTTTATAGATGGATAAGTGTGATCAACCCTTTCAATTTTTAGATTATCTCACTAGTTCACCCATCTTATTAGTACCTAATCCAATTTTATAGTTATTAATTTACATACATACCTCATGTATAAGGTTAGGACCCATCATGATGTAGAAAGGCAAAATGATTGCCTATGAGTCTAGGAAACTCATGGATAATGATTTGAGATATTTGACACATGACCTTGGGTTTTTAACTATTGTGAATTATTTTTAGAGATGGAAAAACTTCCTTATTGGTTTTAACTTTGTGTTAAGGATATATTCCTGGGGCCTATGACACATTTTTAGTCAACCCAACCTTAATGCCCATCATCGATATTAAATGAAACTTTTGTGTGAGTAAAACTATGAGATATTGTACATAAGGGTGTTTTATCCTAATATTTATTAATAAGTAAGTTTAATATAATTAATAAATAAATTTTAAATATAATTTAGATCAATATATATGGAATATTAAACATACATATGAATTTAAAATACTAAAATTGACTATTCGAATTTGCCAAGGGCATATGCTAAATATAGAAAGTACAAAATATATCACTAAAATTGACTCTTATAATTTGAGTTGGTCATTGGGGCCAAGATGTTTTTTAGTTCACTGGTGATTTGTTGTGCTATATATTTAGTTGCCTTCCTAACCACTATTAACTTATGCATTGTACCCTTGGGGACTATGAGTTCATTCTAGGTATGGATTGGCTCAGTTCTCATAAAGCCAAGATGGATTGTCAAAAAAATGTTATCAAGTGTGTTGATGACCCTAGGACTAGTATTATTATCACAAGGGTCAAAATATCCATCTCCCTTTGAATAGTTTCTATAATACAACTCAAGCATAGCATGTGGAAGGGATTTCAAATATATGTTATCATAGTGAGAGATAGGTCAAATGAGGAGATAGAGAAGGTTTTGTTAGATGACCATCCCATCCTTTAGGATTTTTTTGTCATCTTTCCAAGTGAGTTCCCTAGGATTCACTAACCTCAATATATTAATTTCATTGTAGACCTAGTACCTAGGGTTGAGTCAATAATTAGGACACCATATCCAATGACCACACTTGAGATTTGTAGTTTAGGATGTAAATATAATAATTGTTAAATAATGTCCTTGAGTATCTTAGTTTATCTCCTTGGGAAGAACTTGTTATCTTCACAAATAATAAGGATGGATCACTTTAAATTAATGTTAATTATTTCCATTTGAACAAAGTAACAATCAGAAATTGTTACCGATTTCTTAGGATCAATGAATTATTTGATCAAATGGATGGGGCTAAACTGTTCTCCAAGATAGATATGAAGTTTTAATATATTTAGTAGTTTATTATAGAATATTTTATTCAAAAAACCACATTTAAAATATGGTATCAGCTTTATGAATTTACTATTATGCTTTTTGGTATAATTGATGTCCCAACAGCATTCATGAGCCTCGTGAAGAAAGTTTTCCCTACCTTTATAGACCATTTTTCATTGATATTTTTTTATGACATATGATCTACTTGTAAAATTATGAGGAACAATATGATAACATGTATCAGGTTATACAAGTATAATGAGAGAATGATTTGTATGAAAACTTGGTAAAGTATGATTTTGCACAGTCAAAATTATAATATCTTGGGCACATTATTTATGTGGAATTGATCTCATTAGAATCCTCTAATATCTAGGCTATTATGGATTGGTTAGAACACATCAACATCATTTAGGTATTATCTTCATGGGTTTGGGGTTACTACTACCATTTTTTTGAGAAATTTTCTCATATTGTGAACCCCATCACTTCCCTTCACAATAAAGGGTAGAAATATTTCTAGATGGACAAGTGTGATCAAGCCTTCTAGTTGTTAGAGTATCTCACTAGTGCACCCATATTAGTGGTACCTAATCCAATTGGAGAGTTATTCATTTATATATATGCCTCCTTTATAGGGTTAGGATCCATTGTGATGCAGAAGGGTAGAATAATTGTCTATTAGTCTAGCAAAAACTCATGGATAATGATTTGAGATATTTGACACATGACCTTGAGTTTTTAACTAGTGTGCATGATTTTTTGAGATGGAAACACTTCCTTATTGGTTATAAATTTGTGTTAAGGATATATTAATTGGGCCTATGACACATTTTCATTCAACCTAACCTTAACGCCCATCATCGACATTAGATGAAACATTTTTGTGAGTAAAACTATGAGAAATTGTACATAAGGGTATTGTATCCTAATTTGTATTAATAAGTAAGTTTAATATAATTAAGATATAATTTATATCAATATATATGTCATTTAAACATACATATGAATACTAAAATTGACTCATCTAATTTGACAAGGGCATATGTTAAATATAGAAATTACATAATATATCACAATACTTAAATTTTTTGGTTGACTATCTGATTGTGACTATATTTTGAAATTTAAACTTAGAGATAAGTATGCATGTGGATCATTTTGTTCCAAAATTGATATATCATCTGCATTGGGTCAGTTCTGTTGGATCAGGTTAACATTATTGGTTGATATTGACCTACTACTTGGTACTGAGCTATGCATTATTAGGGTACAGTGACTATAGGTCCACCTATGACTATATTTTATGTCTTTATGTTTGCAATCACAAACCTTAATATTGCACATAGATCTTTAAATCATCCTCATTTACCTTAAAACCCTATATGTAATTGTGAGGCCTAAAAACCTACAAGAATGGAAGAAGTGTAATTTGATAAGTTGAGCACAATCACCCCTATTTAATGATTGGTTATTTCTTATGTAACCAATACTCCAAGTAGGGAAAATAAACCACACGTAGTTTTCCCACCTAGTGTGATTATGAAATTGTGTTTCTTTTTATGTAGTTAATGATTGATCTTGATATTTGATTGTGTTTGTTTTGACTTGGATTTTGAGTGCTTCAAACTTGGCTTGTAATTTATCCTAATGATAGGCTTGCAAATTGGAAAGAATAGGAAATATTTTCTCAATGTGAAATTATATATATATATATGTATATCATATAGGTTTCAATTCCTTTTTGATGAGATTTTGATTTGTTTATATATGGATCTAATTAAATATGTTCTCACACGACAAACACACTAGGATTATGGGTTGACCCTAATGATGTGTTTGATTTTATAAAATAGCCATAATTTGGAGTGGTTCAATTCTAACCAACCTTACAAAACCAACCTATGTACAAGTGAACTAAATTAAAATTATCAAGATGTATGTGTAGGATATTAAGTAGGTTTGAAATAAATAGTGAAATTCTTATAGGTATATATCAATTAAACAAAAGAGTTGTATCATACGATAGCATGCAAGTGTGAGAGGATGGAATATTAGGATCTTGTTTCAATTCTCAAGACACGAATGGTGAAATTATGTAAAGATTATCTTTGTTAGGTATTAAATTCTAGATTTTAGTATCTACAAACACTCTCCTTTTACTCTAGTAATGGAATTGATAGAGTAAAATTATAAAATGTAACATGAGCATGTATAATACACTTTGTATTTTGGGAGATACTTCATAATTTGAAAAATGTATCCATGCAAACCTATAATGTGAATGAATTATTGAATTTTCATATGTGAAATCTAAAATTGAAAATTGAAAATTGAGAGAACAAGGGTTAGAGTACAACTAGATTTTGGCAAAAAAAATGTTTCCCATGCAAAATTTTAGAGATGATGCTTCCTTGTTGAAGCATTACTTATTTGGGGTGATTATGCCCAAAGACTTTATAAATATGTAGAATCATGATTTGGGAATATGTAAACACATGAATTAGTATTTAAAATAAAAATAGAGAACTTGTGACCAGTCTTATATGCACTTTGTTGAGCATGGTCATTGATGTTAGGTTGTCATTGATGTCAAAGAGAGCATGTGATTCTAGTACATGAATGACAAAGAGGTTGTGTTTGATAGCTTAGAGATATATGGCACATTTATAGGTTTGTAAGGATAAATAAGAATTTGTGAGTCATCCATAGATGTATTGATGAAGTTATAGTTTGTCACTTGATCATTTAGAATGAGAAGCAAGTATCTTCTAGCTTAAGAGAAGATAGACCATCATAGACTGTCATGCAGACATTAATGAACTAGAAAGTTTATGAAATTATTTTTGGTACTCATAAATTCAATCGAGGTCAAAATATTTCATGGAGATGTTGTCTATAATATTAATAAGGTACCCTAAATATTTGGAATCCTAAAGTGTTTTCTAGCTCGAGATATAATTCTTTAAAGTTACTCTAGCAAACTGTGATGGGCCATAGACCATCAAGTTTAACTACATTGAAGTATGAGGTTAACTAGTAAATAGATCTAATGGTGTGTGTTAAATTTCATATCTTAATTTAACATTGTGTGTAAAAGTTAATATGTTAAAGAATTAATGCACTTGTGACATGTGTTACATTCACAAATCTTGGATAGAAGATAAATGGTTTGTGGGCATTCATTATATTATCAAAATATTGATGGTATGAGTTAAAAAAGAGTTAAATGTGTAGAAGGCATGCAGAGCTACCAAGTGGCACAATCATGAAAGCTCAGAGCTTAGATCAATAGTGAGTGCTATAAGATAAAGACCTAGTTAATTCATAGAGATCGATATGCATATTTAGTCAAATTTTTTAGGGAGTAAAATATGAGGTCAATGTGTCCAAAGTTTGAAATATGCTCAGTAAGTGTAGGAATTTAAATATTTGAATTTGTGAGGGAAAACTAGTGCTTAGGTTTTGTGCTATAACTTTTGATATATACAAAATTTCATGGTGGTGTAAAAATTAAAGTTATAGAAGACTTCAAGGCAAATGCATAAAACCTAGTTAGAAGTTTTGAAATTTTTACAGACAAATTTATGGATCTTCAAATTTGAATATTTATTCATTAATAGTGTTATTGTGTATATAATAATGTTTGAGCAAATTATGCTTTAGTAGAAGAGTGTTTTGGTGGGAACAATCATCAAAGGATGTCTTAGAGATCATATGGAGTGGACCCATGTAATTAAAAGTGATATTATGTTCTTAATCTACTCAATAAAGTGCTAAATGGGTGAATAAGTCTCCATGAGACCTATAAGGGCTATTAAGGCCAAATTAAAAGGCACAATTGCTTAAGTGTGACCAATAATTTTTATGGCTAACCTGTGTGGATGGTATTGAACTATGTAATACGTCTTAATGGTTAAGACAAGTATTGTGGATGACATAGATGGTGATATTAAAGAAGAATTTTTAAATAGTAGAGACCAAGGTGATGGTTTCTAGACTTGATATGCATATGTTGAGAGAACATAAGATAGAGGCAAAAGAAAGAGATTAGATAGAGTGTGCTTAGTGGATAGACTAAAGTACAAAATAAATTGAGGATGAGTGAAGAATAATAGAGAGATCCAAAAGGGTGTTTGGATGCACTTCTTGTATAAGCAAGTTTGTGTGTGTGATGAGTTGAAAGAAAGGTGTTATACATTGTGTCTCCAATCAAATTGGTCTATAATGAGAATTATGGATTTTTTGATTTAATAAGTTGTTGTGTGGGTGCTCAACATCTAGAATAAGTGGATGCTTATTCATACATAGGGGTGGTTTATCTTTGTGATGCGGGTGATTTATTAAAATGTCTCTTGTTTTTTATCATCTTATAGAATAAGTATTCCATGTGTTTACAGACTTGAGAGTGGGTTTTATTTTTCAAGAGGGTTTTCCACGTAGATATTATGTTATGTGTGTGATCTTGACTCATCTTTTTTATTCATTGTTATGAACATACTGTATGCTTCATGAATGATTATGATCATTGATTAAGAGTTTGAAAGGATTACATTTAAATTTTGAAATATCTTGCTTCACTTATTCACCCCCTCTCAATGATTTTACCTCCAATAATTAGTATCAGATTAGGACCTTCATTGCAAGTTTAACCACTTAAAGGTGATCATAGGTACAATGAAAGACAATGAGGCTAAGATTTTTATTCAATGAGAACTAATATGTGCATTATCATAGCTTAAATGTTCAAGGAAAGAAAATGAATGTCTAAAAGAAAAGTTGGAAAAATTGAATAACATAATAGGGAGTAAAAATTTAGAACTGACTTCCTCTATATGTCATGAAATGCTTACAAGCATTGATAATGTGAAGACACAAATAGGAATAATAGAAGTAATAGTAAAAAATTTGTAGGTTATGGTTGATACAAATTTGAATCAAAATATGGATAAATTAGAAGGTAAAGTTATGACTTATATCGATTCTCTTTTATCTAAAGACAAGCAGAAATCCATCTCTACAAAATAATATATGGATGAGATGTCTTGGAGTATTGATGATCAAACAAAAGAGGTGTTTAACATGAATAGCTATAGTTATGTTTTTAATGGACACTGTTATACTTTTAATGAATATGGTCATAGATATAGGGACTAAACTTACTCTTTAAGGATAAGAAATGAGGTTTTCTTCTATAACTAAAATCAATAGGGACATATAGCCAAGTATTAAAAAAGGGACTTTTGTAAAAAGGACTTTTAACTTATTGACACCATCAAATGGTTCAAGAAAGATGAAACCAAGATTCAAAGAAATAAGGAGCAAGACTCAAAGGAAGAATCCATGTTTGTATAAACTACCTTACATACTGAAGAGGATGAAAACAAGAAATGGTACATAGACAGTGGATGCTTAAGTCATATGACAAGAGACAAGAGTAAGTTTATTCCTCTCAAAAAACAAAGTTCAAGTTTAGTAAGGTTTGGTGAAAACAACTCTACTAACATAGTTTGGAAAGGTTTTATAAGTTTGGATAATGATCATACTAGAAATGAAAATGTTCTATATGTAAAAGGTTTGAAACACATTCTTCTAAGTGTTATCCAAATGTGTAAACAAGGAAGTGTTGTGACTTTTCATGACAAAGGATGTGAGGTGAGAAGTTCCAAGTCTATAAAATTAGTTGCAAACATTCACAAGGTAGATAATAACTTGTACATATTTGATGAATCCAATACATAAAAGTGCTTCATGAATCAACTATAGGAAAGTTGACTTTTGCTTAGAATAATTGGACATATAAACTTTGATAATTTAGTAAGTCCTTAGTTCAAAAGGACTAGTGAGGCATATGCCTAAATTCACTAATATTCCTCATACTCTCTATAAGGCATTCCTTCATGGAAAATAATTCAAAAGAAGACACAAATCTAAGGAGCATTCTACTACAATACCATTGGAGTTTATCCACACAGAGCTTTGTGAACCTATGAGAACTCAAGAAATCTAAGGTAATAGCTAATTTATGTTATTAATTGATGAATTCACTAGAATGACTTGGATATTTTTTATTAAAGATAAATTATAAGCTTTTTGAAAATTTAAAGCATTCAAAGCTCTTGTAGAAAATGAAAAAGCATCAAGAATCAAGTGTGTAAGATCAAATAGAGGAGGTGAATTATGGTCTTATGAGTTTTATGATTTTTATGAGAAACAAGGAATTAGAAGACAATACTCTACTTCTAGGACACCCCAATAGAATGGGGTAGTTGAGAGGAAAAAAAGAACTATCCAAGAGATGACTAAAATCATGCTTCAATATTCTAAACTTTGAGATGGTTTTTGGGAAGAGGCTGCCAATACTTCTATTTATATTTTAAATAGATGCCAATTTAGAGAAAATGTTGATAAGACTCCATATGAGCTATGGAAAAATAGGACAGCTAATTTCAAACACTTTAGAGTATCTGGGAGCAAGTGTTTTATCAAGAGGAATGAAGAAAAAAATGAAAATTTTGAGACAAGATATGATGAGGGCATCTTCTTAGGTTAATCATCCATAATTTATGCTTATATATGTTTCAATAAGAGACTCCACAAAGTTATTTAAAGATCTAATGTGAGAGTTGAATATGCAGGAGACATCAAGAAGCCTAGCTTGTAGACAATCAACACTACTAAGGATGTTATTTTAAATAATGAAATCATACCTAATCAATCAAATGATGAAGATGAAGAACTAAGATAGGATATTAAAGCCCCTTCTCAGAGAATACAGAAAGATCATCCAATTTCCCAAGTTATTGGAGATGTGATTGCTAGTTTGCAAACTAGGAGGAGAAGGTTGATCAATCAAAATTAATAAGATATATATTTGTTAGCCATGATTGAACCTAAAACTTTCTTATAATCTAGTAAAGATGAAAATTTCACATTTTTTGTAGATGAGGAGCTTAATCAAATAGTAAAAATAAAACATGGGATTTGGTTCCTAGGTCAAAATATAAAAATGTGATAGGAAATATGTGAGTTTTTAGAAATAATATGAATGAGAAAGGAGAGGTCACAATAAATAAGCTTAGACTAGTGTGTAAAGGATATGCTTAAGTTGAAGGGATAGATTTTGATGAGACATTTGCTCATGTAGCACAAATAGAAGCAATTAGACTCTTTCTATCATATGCAAGCTTCAAAGATTTTAAATTTTACTAAATGGATGTGAAATTTGCATTTTTAAATAGAAACTTAGATGAAGAAGTTTATATTGAGCCACCTGAAAGTTTTTTAATGACAAGTAATCAAGATTGTGTTTACAAACTAAATAAGGCATTATATGGTCTTAAAGAAGCTCTTAGATATTGGTATGACAAATTAGACAAATATCTATTGAGCCAAGGCTTCAAAGTAGGGATAGTTGATAGTAATTTATATATCAAGATAGATATAACTCATCGATTACTGTAGTAGTCTATGTTGATGACATAATATTTGGTTTTGATAATGACAACATGAGTACAGAGTTTTCAGATGCTATTAAGACTGAGTTTGAAATGTCAATGCTAGGAGAACTTTATTTCTTCTTAGGATTATTAAATTACATCAAAGATATGATAAAAAAAATTGACATGTTAGATTTTAATCCAATGATCACTGGATGCAAGTTAAGTACACAATATAACTCACCAAAAGTTGATCAAACTTTATATAGATCAATGATTAGAAGTCTCTTATACTCTCTTGCTTATAAGTCTAATATCACACAAGCAGTGGGCCTTGTAGAAAAGTTTCAAGGTGATCCCAAATAATCTTACTTAGAATAAGTCAAAATGATCTTAATATATCTCAAGAGCACAATAGAGTATGGTTTATGGTACCTCAGGAGTAAATAATTTACTCTAAAGACATACATTGATGCAAATTGGGTAGGATATATTGATGATAGGAGTGCCAGTGGTGGTGTCTACTTTATGGGTAAATGTTTGGTGTCTTGGCTAAGCAAAAATCAAGACTCTGTATCTTTATCAACTACAAAATCTAAATATATAACTGTAAATTCCTATTATACTTAGGTAATGTGGATAAAACAAACATTGGAAGATTATAAGGTAAGACAAAATGGACTTTGTCCTATCTATTGTGACAATACTAGTGTAATTAGTACCTCTAAGAATTATGTTATGCACTCAAAAACTAATTACATTCCTATCAAATATCATTTATTAAGAGAATAAGTAAGTAATAAAACTGTAAAATTGGAATATGTGTCTATAAAAGAACAACTTGCAAATATTATGACTAAAACATTGACAAAGGCCACATTTGAGTATCTAAACAAAAATCTTGGGAGTTGTCTCCTTGTCTATGAATCATTAAAAGGTCATTTGAATAGGAGGAGAATGCATTTTCATATGTTTTATATCATGTAGAAGGCCTCAAAGTTATATATATGACAAGATTGGTGTTTTTCAAAGAACAGATGACATGAGATAGAGTATGATGTTAGGGGGAGCTTTCTCAGCTATATGAGCAGTTCATCAGGACCAAGGATCAAGTTAAAATCAATGCATGATAAAGGGGGAGCAATTATTTATATTCTTGAAAGTATTTAAGTATCATGAGCATCTTAAATAGATTTGAATGCATACATGATGTTGACAAATGATTGTTGTCATGTTGAGGAAGAGACCCTTTGTCATTAATGTCAAAGGGGGAGAAAGATCATAATGAAATCACTGTAAAAATAAAGTCATTCTGGGGGTGTTTTTCCATCAATGATAAAGGGGAATATTGTTGAGAATAGTCATTGATGTTAGGTTGTCATTCATGTCAAAGAGAGCATGTGATTCTAGTACATGAATGACAAAGAGGTTGTATTTGATATCTTAGAGAGAGATATCAAATTTGTAGGTCTTTAAGGATAAATAAGAAGTTATGAGGCATCCATAGATGTCTTGATGAAGCTCTAGTGTGTCACTTGATCATTTAGAATGAGAAATAGGCATCTTCTAGACTAAGAGAAGCTAAACCGTCATAGACCATCATGTAGAATGAATAAACCAGCAAGTTTGTACATTTATTTTTGGTATTCAAAAAGTCAACTGAGGTCAAATGATTTCATAGAGATGTTGTCTATAGTGATAAGAAGGTACCCTAAAGATTTGGAGTCCTGAAGTGTTTGTTATCTCAAGATATAAATCTTCAAAGTTACTTTAGAAAACTGTGATGGGCCAAAGACCATCAAGTTTAACTACATTGAATTTTGAGGTCAACTAGTCAGTAGATCTAACAATGTGTGTTAAATCATAGATTTTGATCCAATGGTGTACATAAAAGTCAATATGTTAAATAATGAATGTGTTAGTGACACGTGTCATATTCACATATCTTGGATATAAGATCAATGGTTTATGGGTATTTGTACTGTCAGAAGATTAGTGGTATGAGTCAAAGTCAAAGAGTGAAATGTGTAGAAGGCATGCAAAGTTGCCAATTGGCATAATCATAAAATCTCAGAGCTTATATCAATAGTGATCACTATAAGATAAAGACCCAGTTAATCCATAGAGATTGACAGTGTGTAGTTAGTCAAATTTGTCAAGGAGCATGAGATGAGGTCAACATGTCTGAGGTTTAACATATGCTCAATGACTATTGGAATTTAAATATTCAATTTTGTGAGGGAAAACTAGTGCTCAATTTTTATGCTATAACTTTTTATATATGTATAATTTCATGGTGGTGTAAAAATCAAAGTTGTAGAGGACTTCAAGGCACATCTATAAAACCTAGTTAGAAGTTTTGAATGTCTATACAGACAAAGTTATGAATATCCAAAGTTGATTATTTGTTTATTAATGGTGTTAATGTGTACAAAATAATGTTTGAGAAAATTTTGCTTTAACAGAAGAGTGTTTTGGTGGGATAAATCACTTGAAGATGTCTTAGAGATCATATGGAGTGGCCCCATGTAACTAAAAGTGATCTTATGTTATTAATTTGCTCAATGGAGTTTTAAATGGGTGAATAGGCCTCCATAAGACCTATAAGGGCTATTGATACCTAATTGAAATGTGTAGCTACTTAAGTGTGACCCATAGTTTCTATGGATGACCTGTGTGGATGGTATTGAGATATGTAAGATGTCTTAATGGGTAATAGAAGTATTATGGCTGACCTAGATGGTGATATTCAAGAAGACTCTATAAATATTAGAGACTAAGGCAATGGTTTATAGACTTGATATGAATATTTTGAGAGAGCAGAAGATAAATTCAAATGAAAGACATCAGAGAGAGTGTGCTCAGTGGATAGACTAAAGTACAAAATAGATTAGAGATGAGTAAAGAAGACTAGAGAGATCCAAAAGGGTGTTTGGATGCATTGCTTGTATGATCAATTTTGTGTGTGTGATGAGTTGAAACAAAGGTGTTATACATTATGTCTCCAACCAGATTGATCTGTAATCAAAATTCTATAGTTTCTGATTTAATAAGGTATTGTCTGGGTGCTCAAAATCTAGAACAAGTGAATGGTTATTCATACTTAGGAGTGGATTCTCCTTATGAAGTGGGTGCTTTAATAAAAGTTCTATTGTTTGTGATCATCTTATAGGACAAGTATTCCATGTGTTTTTAGGTTTGAGAGTGGGTTTTATTCTCCAAGAGGGTTTTCCACATAGATCTTGTGTTATGTGTGTGATCTTGCTTCATCTTTGTTATTCATTATTGTGAACATATTGTATGCTTTATGAATTCTTATGGTCATTGATTGATAGTTTGAAAGGATTACATTTATAGTTTGAAATATCTTACATCACTAATTCACCCCCCTTCTCAGTGATTGTACCTCTAACACACCTAGTTATAGACCTATCATAGGGCCTATTTGATCAGTTTCAACCACCTTATGCACAAAAGACGCACTCTTATAAACTAATTTGTGACCCTAAAATGTACTCATCCATCATAATATCAATCTCAATCATCATTAAATATGTTTAAAACCCTTAACACCATGGTTTATCCCCATTAGATAATAGTGCCCTATTGGATATGGGTGCACCACTTTATTGTCCAATCCCCCTCTCTTGTCCTCTTACCAAATAATGGATAATTTACAAAATTAAAATTTGTGGATTGCTTATGTCCCTAATAAACCCCATTTGAATTAATTTCAAATTTATTACTATATAAACACATTTCAAACCATTTTACCCTGAGGAAGCTTCCATATTGAAAAGTACTATGATTCAAACTACACACTGAGATAAAATTCCCTATTTCTCCCAATTTTGATTGTGTACAACCCTATAAACCTAGAGATAAGGTATGAATACATATCCAAAGTCACAGTTCATAGTTAAGTTACTTAATCACACCAGTATTGCACCAACATCTATCACTTTGTACTAGTTATTCACAGACCATCATAGCATAGGAGAACTACATGAAGTTTGATCCATCTTTAAAGTATTGGTATGCAGGTAATGCTTAATGCATGGGGTGTTGAGGTCATGACCAAATTCAATTGATGACCCATTTTTCTCTTATTGATTTGTATTGGTCTTAACATGTCAAGAAGCTAGGGTTTTGAAGTAAAAATAGTTATATAGTGGTCACCATAGCTAATTAGAAGCTCCCATATGGAAAATAGAGCATATAGATAAAGGTGATCAAAACCCATAAAATTTAGAGCTTAATTGTATATAGATAGGACTTGCCTTATAGAGCACAGGAGTGCCCCTCTCCTACCTATCTTAGGTCATTATTTTTTAGGGTTCATTTTAGTTGTAGATTTAGTTTCATTATCACTAGATCCATCCACCCTACCATTTTTAGCTTATGATTCCTCTTACAACATTGTTTTCTATTTAAGTCTTATTTTTCTATTAAACTTTTCTTATTTAATAAACTTTTAGATTTGGCAGGTTTCAAATTAGTGAATGTTTGATATTTTTAGTATTATTTTCTTGATTTTTCATAGTAGCTTGTCACTTAGGGTAATCTAAATATTACTAAGTTTTCCAAATTTGATAAAACATATTGATGAACTTGTGTTTTTACTAAATTTGATTCAAAACCCTAACTTAGGGTTCCTTATATTTTCCCCTTCCATTAGGGTTCTAGGTCTCAGTTTTCTTTATTTTCAAATCAATCGTTCCTCAGTTTACAAACCCTAGGTTTGTATTAGGTTTTCCTTCTAAAATTCCATCCTCTTAGGGTTTCATTGTAAATGTTGATTTCCTAATCAAGTTAGAGTATGTGTTATCATTTGTATATTTGTCCTCTCTTGTTATAATTTTAGTCTTTATAAAATTTAAAATGTCTAAAAAGAATCTCTTCCTCCTCTTAACCCTCAAGGTTGTGATAGCTACTTTCCCTCTAACTAAGTCCATGTTATCACTATCCCAAGAGGTAAGGTATCCCATCTTATAGTAATTAAATAAGGTAACCAACCTTTCCTTACTCAACCCCATCAACCTCCCACATCTCCTCTTCATGGTGTATGTATGCATGTTCAATGCAAAGTACCCAAGGTTTGTCCTTGTGAAGTTCTCAAGGATCAAATCATCATCATGGGCAAGTTAATATAAGATTTACAAAATAAAAATCATTTTTTAATTGAAAAGGTCATATCATTGGAAAATCATATTATATATGCACATGATCTAGATAATGATAGTGTTAATCATGTACTTGCATCTTTATCTAGAACTGTTGTACCGAATAATATTTCATATCAAAATAAAAAGCTATAATAGAATTCATCTACAATAAGTGATTCCAAAATAATACAAATGGATAATAATAGTTCAAGTGAGATTCTACGAGAAATTATTATAAATAATTTGATCCATCTACCTCCTATACATATTTTAAGGATATCAAAATACTATTATGAATATCATAGAATGTATAGGCATCATTAAAATCAATGTTTGGCTTTTAATAAGAAAATAAAAAAGATAATTAATAGTGTTGATCCTACAATTGATACCTATATCCCTAATGAAAAAAATGCAAGTAGAACAATTGGAAAAATTAGAAATAGTAAAAAAAGGTTAGTAAGTGATAAATCATAGCAAAAAAGGTTTAAAAGGCATAATTAGAACAAACAAAAATTCAATAAGATAAGTTATAACAAGAAATATTATAAACGGTATTTATCGAATACTTTCAACCCGCTAAAGCTTCTACAAATTTTTTTGATGGTGGTGACTAGGGATTTAGGTGGTGTTCTACCCTCCCCAGTAGCAATGGTAGTAAACAGGTTAGGAGAACAAATGATATTGAAGCCCAGTATAGAGGCTATCTTGGGATAGTGCATGGTTTCTTCGATAGAAGAGGAGAATCAGAGGATGTAAATCAAGAAGAGGAATGATAAAGCATCAACCAAAGTAAGAGATTAGGTACTATTTCAAAGGATTTGAAGCATGAGCCATTATCATATTTACTAGAAAAACATGTAGATAATGTTTTTGAAGAATCAGTAACTGATCAGGCTAGGGTTTCTTCAATTAAATCAATTGTTGTTAATTTTTAAAACCAAGCTCTGGAGGATATTTTAGAAGGTCAACAATGGTTCATGGAGAGGGGTTCAGTCTTCTATTTTGATAAGTTCTAGCCATTACTTTCATCCCTACACCAATGGCTATCATATTTATGGATATCTATGTTAGAAGACAATATGGAAATTTTTCCATTTGCCAAAGGTTTTTTATTATTACTTTTGATTCTTTGACTAATCAGAATAAGATTTTTTAGGTTAAAACATGGATCTATAAAAATCACATTCTATTCATGAAACCCTAGACACCTTAATTTAATCCCTTGATAGAAAATATTTCATTGCATCTTGTTTGGGTGAGATTTTCATATCTTCTGCTTCAATTTTGGTCTGAAACGAGTCTTTCAATTATTAGCTCTATGTTAGGTGATATGTTGAAAATTTATGAATCATCATTAAATCTTCTCTAGACTACTTTTTCTATAACTTTGGTGTGTTTAGACGTTTCTCATGTTCTTCCCAAAAGTATTGAGCTAAAAGTGCAAAATAGAAGCTAGTTTCATACCCTACATTTTGAAGGAATCCCTTTCAGATGTTGAAACTATTTTCAGGTTGGGCACCTCTCTGATTCTTGCCAAAAATTTAAGAATAAGTGTGACGGTTCTTGGGGAAAGGAGGTTAATGAGAATAATCTAGCAGTTCTTATGGATGTCCCAGCTCGATCAAAAGAAGAGGATTTAAAGAGGTTTAAAGGAAAAAATATGGACAAGGTAATACCGCTGGTAAGAACAACTCAAAAAGTTGAGTTTGTTGGTTATAATGGTAATAATGTTAATAAAAATGAAATTTAGAGAGGTAAACATAAGCAAAGAAATGGAATATTAAGTTCAAATTCATTCAAATTGGGTGATGATGATGAATGGAAGTTGGTGAAAAGTAGCAAAAAAAGCATCACATTCCTAGCTCTTAATCTAGGAGATCTATAAAGGATGAACAAAGTTATTATGGATATTCAATTTGAGTAATTTAGTTCTTAGGCTAAATTATTTTTACTTTTAGTAAGTGGAACTTATTGTCAATAAGGTGGATTTATGCCTTGATCATAATATCATTAATCCAGGCTAATTATGTTCTTTTGATATCTATTTTTATGGGTTAGGGACCCTTATTCCCTAGCATCGATCAAAAAAAAAGAAAGAGTATAAAAGGTGGTTAAACTTGGTTATCAAATGGTTGAGTTGATAAAAGTGTCTTTTTCTTGGTCTAGAAAGCTATGTTGGGGTAAGGATGGGCTCTAAAAAATTGGGGATTTTTCTTGGTTAGCCATTCAAAATAGGATTCTAACTCAAGATAGGTTGTGAAAAATAGTTTCCCAAGGTCCTTCGAGATTTTGTATGTGTAATCAAGAGGAGGAATTCATCGATCACTTATTGTTCAATTTCTCTTTTGCTAGGTGGTATCAGTCATGGATTTGTATTAAGTTCAATTAGATTTGGTCTAGCCTTCTTCTCTAGTAAAAGCCTTTGAATATTGGCCTTTGGGAGATGTTAATAACTCTCTATATAACTTGTGGTGAGTTAGTCTTGTTATCCTCATCTGGTCTATGTGTAAGGAAATAAATCAATGTATCTCTAAAAATAAATAAAATCTATTAGTTGGGATTCTTCATCAAATTGAAACATCTATTTTATAAGTTGTATCAGCTTAGGTCTACCATAAAAAGGGTTTTCTATCTAGTTGGGATCTTAGAATGAGTGGTAAATGGAAATTTCTCAAGATGCTCTTGTTAATGGGTTGATAATAAACAAGTCTAAAAGTAGAAAAGCAAGGTGCAAAGCTATTTGGGATCCTCCATCTTTAGGTTGGTTTAAACTCAATTTTTATGGAGTGTGTAGAGTTAATCTTGGGACTTCTAGTGCAAGATGTATGATAAAATACTATAGTAGATCCTTGGTTAGAGTTACCTTGGTTAAACTTATGGATGGCACCAAGAATGAAGCAGAGCCTCAAGCTTGGATTGTTAGACTAGAATTAGCAATGGAATGCGGTATTAAGTCTCTAATGGTGATTCAAGCTCTCACAAGTCAGCAAACTAAAGCTTGTAATCTCAATAATATTGTGTTTAAAGCTTTGCAGCTTCTTTGCATGTTTCATGAATGGAAAGGGGAGCATTGCTTCCATGAAGCAAACATGGTTACAAATTTTCTTGCCAATGTTGGGATTGATCAAGTAGAAGGGTTACATATAGATAATTAAAAATCAAAGTGGCTTAATATTAATGGCATAGCTCATATTGAGCTATAATCATTAGCAAATATGGAATTTGGTATGTTGATCAAAAGGATGTTGTACCATGATGATGATCTTAATGATAAGGCATGGGAATTGTCTAACAATTTTTGTAGCACATGTTAGCTAGATTTATGTCTCATATGCATTATTAACGATGGTAGAGATTTTTGTTAACACATTTATGTGGATCTCCCTTCAAGTAGGTATTGGATATCATCTATTAAAATGGACAAAGCTATGGTAGAGTTGGTCATCTAGTTAATGTTTGGTAATTACCCCAAGTGAGAGATGGGCTTTCTATGGGTGGTTTCCTCTTGTAAAATGTAGCATATTTTTTGGTCTTCCTGGATAGTTGCAGAAGATGTTTTAGCTTGCATTATTGGAGTGGAGGATATCAGCCATAATTAGCATTGGTGTGTCAATTCAAATTTACATGCTCTTTTCACCATTAACCTTCTCTTGTTAGTCTTTGAAAAAGGTATGGTTAAAGATTTGGTCAAATTTTTCATTCTCCTAGAGTATAGGAATAATATTCTTTCTAAGATAGATCTGGGAGATTTGGGGCCTTTCTCATAATTTCCTTTTACTGGTGAGGATGCATTAGGGTATATTCCAATTTCTATTTTTAGACTCTTAGAAGAAAGGTTTGAAAAAATTCTCACCTTTGTGGAAAAGTTAGATTCTTTTTGCTTGGATAAAGTGGAAGAGGTGGTGGAGAAAAATATGGTCCTTCCCAAGCTATCGAGTCTTCAAGATCCTTTACTAGAGTTGGATATTTGGAGGGCATCAAGGTGATCACTTAAGTGAGTGCCATCTATCAATTTTCTTCTCCATGGCTTTTGTCATGGGAAGTTCCTCATTCCATAATGGTTTGATAAATAGATGTCATGTTTTGTATAATCATCCTCTAAGTCTGGTGTTGTGTGGGGTGAAGGGGAACGTGAAAGAAGAGGTTTATTGAAGGGAAAGGTGTTTTACAAGGTGGAGAGCTAGATTAGCCTCTTGAGTAGCTAATGTCTCTGGAAAATCATGTCCTAGATAATGAGATTTTGTGTATCAGTTGGGATGATTCTCAAATGGTATTTTTAGAATAATCTATTCTTATAAGTTTTTTAGTTAGTAGTTAACCTACATTTCTATGTAAAATTTTGGTGTTTGCACTAATGTTATATTGTAATCGCTCGTAGTATTAATATAATACTTGAGGTCTTTTGGTCATATTTCTATTTTGGTCTTATGCCTTTCGAATGTATATCCTTGAGCCAAACTTGCAATTTTCTAATTTGATTTTTATGGGTAGGGGTCTTAATAACCCTAAGAACAATCTAAAAATAAATAAAGAGTATAAAATGCACAAGATGTAAAGGTAATATTATTTTAAAAAGAGCATAAGTTACACTACCAAATTCAAGATAATCATAAAAGTATTATTAAAAGAGATTTTTTAACAAAAGAAAGTCAAAAACATGAAATACCTTCAAAATATATAAAGGGGAAACTACATGCCTTCCCTCCTATTAGGACCCTTTCACTATCACTGCTTATATAAATGGCAAGTAATTCATAGATGTCAAGGTCATGGATTATCAGGAAATCAATTTTTGTTTTACATCATTTCTTAACTCTCTTGGAAAGAAACATCAACACTTGGATCAAACTAGTGCATCTATAACATGTTTGGGATCAATTATATTAAGAGTTTCATTTGCTTTAAAATATTTTTCTCTTAATTTTTGTGTTATGCAAATTCAAGTGACTAAAAATTTGTGCTTGGAGGATAATGGTTAAAATCAATAAGAGAAATGATTGATAAAAGGAAATGTTTCATATCATTTAAACATAAAGATAAGGTCACATACTTTCCTAATGAAGGAACATCTCTAGATAGAAAGCATACCTTAAACTAGCATACAATCAAATACAACTAATGGTATATCAATCAAGGCATATGACATAGTATATAGTGTTAAGGAGAAACTTTAAATGGTAATACAATAGTATGGGGAAGTTCCTTATTTATATCCATATAAAATAAACATAATAGTGGCATTCTACATGTTACAAATCTAGATGATACTCTTCATTTGTAAGAGATCACCATTCCTTTGTTCAACATGGGATCTATTGATGGTAACACTATTGAGGGAGTCATCGATTAGTATCCTTCTATCTATTTATTAGTTCATATATATGAAAAAATACAAAAATAATCCAACATTTTAGAAAATACCAAAAATTGAGACCTATTTATGCTTATATGTAATTTTTCATACATTAATTCATTTATGCACAATTATTTGATACTTTTTTTAGCTAGTTTTATATCATACATACTTCACTAGTGTATATGAGCGACTATGGTTTACACAAAACACCATTTCTAGACTTAGTTTTAAGTAATATGATTGTTACACATTCAAAAACTGAAATTGGACAAGAGCACCCTACTCTAGTGTCCATCACCCCATTTTGATATTTATCACTCACTAACATCTTGATATATTATTGGTTGTCTCAATTACTGAATCTACTCATGTTACCACTTAGCTCTTTTTTATCAATCACATATTATCATGTTTTAATTTCATGTTTCATTCTTAGCTTTGTGTCTTGTATGTACTCTATATTTATCATTGCAAACATTTGAATGTGGATTTTACATGTGTATCTAAGCCTTCATTCTTTATTTCTATGCATGTGAGGACATTTGAATATGTCTTTATGTGTGTATTATATTTGTATGTGAACATTTTAACATGTCCTTCTATGTGTCTCTAATTCATCATTGTTTGCTTCTATGTGTGTGAGTGGCATTTGAACATGTCCCTTGTATGTGGACTCTTGGCTTTATATTTCATGTTTTGTTTACATTGGGTGTACTCTTTGATTGTGTGCATCAGGGCATGACATCTTTCTTGCTTCTTTACGTAGATTCCAATTCCATAATGGACATCATGCATATAACCAGCCCTTCTAATTCCATAATCAATATCATGCATTTATACCTGAGTAGTTATATTTGGCAAAACATACTTAGTTTGATCACTTATCTATGTGCCTAAATGAATAACATCTATATAGACACTCTTAATATGAATTCTTGATCTTACATTCATTTCACATTAATACTATGCTCAGTTTATCTATATAGTGATGTAATGCTTCTCTATGTCATCATTATTACTCAGATCGAAGTTTTATGTCATAACAATTTATTGCATAACTTTTTTTTAATTTAAGTTATTGCATAGGATCAACAACTCACCTCAAAATATAGGACATTAACAAAGGTTTATCTTAGAGATTTGACCTCTTATATCATCACATAGACATAATTTGGTTGTTATTACATAGTTAACACCATTTCAAACTTAGAAAATGCACATAAACTAACTTTAGACAATAACACCCTATTGGAAAAGATAACACTACTCTCCTATCCTTCCCACCATTATTATCCAAATGCCTAAAAAATGGTCATTTCAATAATTTATCAGAATCTTAGTTTACCTAGGATAATATGCAATAGTTTTATAGATTTAGTTTCTAGAATTACTCAATTTTGTCTCAGATTTGATCAATTTGGGGGCATTATGCATGGAATGTTGTTCTAGGTTAACACATAAGTTTGCTCAAAATCATAGTTGTTATTACTCAATTTCAGAATCTATATACATCAAATATTAGTTTGAGGGCATGTATATGATGCATATCTTCCTCATTACTTAGTTTTTCACTAATTTTGTAGATAGAATGGAAAATCCATGTCATTCTCCATTTTGTATGCACCATACTCATATTTTACTCAATTTTTTTACTAGAATGGAACATTATTTTATCTGCAATGGTTAGTTCACTATTTTCACTAGTACTTACACCATTTTCTCACCAAAATAATATATTGGGATCTATACAGGGATTCCAAATCAATTCACTACTCTTGGCATATGATTATGGAGTCAATCACACCTTGAGTTCTTAATCGCACTTACCTATTGAAGAGTATTATAGCATGCACATTCCAATCCAAGCTATTTAATGTAAATAAAATATCCAAGGATCCTACCCTCTACAATCATGAGTGTTGTACCAATTTTTATACAAAGAAAACACAATGGTTCATGTACCAATCGAGTGTATTCATTCCTTATCATTCTCTAATTTTATTGTTTTTATATTTTTTATATTCATCTTAAGTAAAAGCTAATATTACATATGTTTCATTACAGACTTATGTGAAACATATTTTTTTGTTGTAGCCTGCATTCAAGATTATGTCATAGGTAATTTTAGGTACACACTTTTCCTTTTAATATAGTACTTTCATTTTTTTGTATTATTAGAATAAAAGGGGGGAAATTTAGAGACAAATTAGCATTTAATGAAAAAAATAGTGCACTTGTGGTCACTCCTTAACACACTTACCTTTGACCCTATCCTAGGGCCCTTTTGAACACTTTTGACCAGCTTACACACAAAATACTCACTCTCCTAAGTTGTTTAACAACCCTAGAATGCACCCATCCATCATAACTTAGCCATCAGTCAAGTCATACTATACCCTTAGCACCATTGTTTGTTCCCATTGGATAATAACACCCTATTGGATAGGAACGCACCACTCTATCATCTAATCCCCCTCTCTTGTCCTCCCACAAAATAATGGTTAATTTTCAAAGTTCAATGATGTGGGAAGGTTGACCTATGTCTCTAATAATTCCCATTCAAAATAATTTCAAAGATATGACTATATAAACAAATTTCAAACCATTTTTCACATAAAAGGCTTCCACATTGAAAAGTACTAGAATTCATATTGCACATTAAGAGTAAATTCCATATTTATCCCAATTCTTATTACATACAATTTTAATAGCCTATATCTAAATTATGAATAAATCTCCAAGGCCATAAGTCACAGTTAAGTCAATCCACCAGTATTTCACTAGCATCTAGCACTTTGCACCAGTGATTCACAAACCATCATAGCATGGATAACTAGATGAATTTTGATCTCTTTTCAAAGTTTTAGTATGTACACAACACTCAACACATGGGGTGTTGAGGTCATTTCCAACTTCAATCGATGACCCCTTTTTCTCCCATTAATTTGCATTGATCTTCACATGTCAAGGAGATAGGGTTTTGAATGAAAATAGTCGTATAGTGGTCTTCATAGTTAATCAAAAGTTCCTTCATAAAACACAAAGCATATATATGACAGAAAACAAAACCCAAAAATCTTAGATTTTCACTATCTATAGATAGGACCAGCCTCATAGAGGACATGATCACCCCCTCTCTCTTGTCCAACTTAGGGCACTATTGTCTAGGGCTCATTTCAGCTATAGATTTAGTTTCAAAATCATCAATTCCAATCACCTTGTGAGTTTTAGATTTTTATTCCTCCCATAACACCATTTTCTAACTAAGTCTTAGTTTTTCTATTGCACTTTTCTTATTTATCAAATTTCTAGATTTAGCAAGTCTCAAATCAATGAATGTTTGATATTTGCAGTAATAGTATTCTTGAGGTTTCATAGTGATTTTTCACTTCTATTAATCTACATATTGCTAAGTTTCCCAAATTTGTTAAAATAGAAGGCAACATGCCCCAACCCTCATGAATGTGGGGGAAAGTATGCACTATACTAACACAAATAACTATGCAGGAAAAAGAGAGAGAGAACCATGTGGGTAGGCTCTACTCAAATAAATCACTATGCATGTAAATGAGATAATCGATCAGGCAAGGTTCACTCAAAAATTAATTAACCATTTCATATGGCTTATAGATTCAATTGTAATGTTTTGCTTGAATTTAATCCATGTAAAAACAAAATGCATGATCAAAAGGGAATGAACAATGGTCATGATCCCATCATGTACATAGGTTTTGATTGTATATTTTTTCTCAATGTAGAATATATTGAATGATCAAAAAGGAATGGACCATGTCCATGCCCTCATCATGACTACAAATTTGATAAGTCTGAAATATAATGACAACCATATTCTATTAAATTGTAACTCTATTATTTTGTATGGCATGAACTAGTATTATGCCCTCTAAAACTATCCCAACTAATATAGAATGATATGCACCTATATGTTGAATTTGAGAACTTATACCTCAAATTTATTATTATAAATGTGTTGTATATTTTTCATGATTTACACTCTACTAGACTATAGAGACAAAATGAGGATTTACACTTTACTAAATTTTTGGAACCACATTAGCATGTATCTGGATGGTTTTAGTCCATGTTTTATATATCCCATGGGTTTGGTAGCCTTGGCATTTTAATACCACTTTGATGGTTACCAATTGATATCCTCATATATACTCACAGATGCAATAGTGGAAAATCAAAAATGATAATTACATTATTATATTACAAGACAGTTAAGTAAATAAAATAGTAAAGGAGGTTATTATGTTTATTTTTTTCCATAAGGGTTTCCAAGGTGAATCTTGTGCACTATAGAATCTTATGTGCATGGAATTTTTATTATTTGGTTAGCTTAAGGATTATGTTAGTAATTTTTTTCTCATTTTAATTTACTGTGTCTATTTTTCTCTTCATTTGGTAACAAAACTAAGTTTTAGATTTGTGTGAAGGGTTAAGATTTGTTTAACCTATGATAAACTATTGTTTTGGTGGGACCTCTATGTGTGATAATTTTTTCAACTAAAGGAGAATGAAAAGAAGTGCAAGGATAAAGATTTAAAAATTTTACAGTCAAACTTTTGAGTTGTGAAAGGTTAAGATGGAATATATTCTTATAGACAAAGGTCAGTTGGTTTTTGTATTAGGAATACAAACTGTGAGTATGAAGGTAGAAGATTTGGAAAATTTTGATAGGAAAGCAAAGATTCCATTCATCTTGTGTCTGTCATATTTAGTTTTGCTAAATGTCTTGATAGATAAAACTTCTAAAGAATGATGTGTGAATTTGGGGACTTCGTATCAAACAAAGTCTCTAGTGAACAAACTATTTCTCTAAAACAAGTTCTATTAAATGAAAATGAATGATGTGATTGTATAGATAAACATCTTAATGATTTTAATAATGTGGTAAGTTAGCTACTTTCTGTTGAAATTAAAATGAATGAATAATAGAAATGTATTACTTTGCTTTGTTCTTTTACTCTTGGGATAATTTAATTATGGCAATAATTTATATTGGGTCAAGATCAAAAATTAAGGACATAGTGGGATCCTTATTATCAGAAGAAATCAAGCAAAAATATGTAGAGGATTATCCAAAAAATATGCCTTGTTTGTAGAGTTCATTCCCAAGAAAAATCTAAAATAAATTTGGGACAATCAAAGTCTAGAGGTAAATCTACTACTATTGCAAACATAAGAAAATATATGGAATTATGGTAAAATGGGACATTTTAATAAAGACATCAAATCCAAAAAGGTTTAAAATGGTAATTCATATGATGATTTCTAGTCTATAGAATTAAATCCCTCTAGTGAAGACTAGGGGATTTATTATTGGCAACTTCAAGCTTGCATGTATATGATGGTGCACTATTGATTGATTTGGGTGCCTCTTTTCATATGACCCATCATAGAAAGTGGTTTTGTGAATTTAAAAATATCAACAAAGGTGGTGTCCTCTTAGAAGACAACTCAAGCTATAAAATCATAGGTCGAGGGAGAGTCAAGTTGAGATTTAAAAATGGAAGGTTTAAAACCCTCCCTAGTGTTATGTACATTCCAAGTTTGAATATAAACCTAATATTTGTAATTAAGGTGAATGATTTGGGTGTGTAGGTTGTATTTACTAATGAAAATTTTTAATATAGTTCATGGAGAAATGGTATTGGAAAGAAGAATTTGTACAAGAACTATTTTCAATCTTGAGGCAAGCACTATAAAATATAACTATAATATCTCTATAGTTCTTGAGGTAAACAATATTTCAGATTAGACTCCTACATCTCCTATAGAGGAGACAATGTTGTGACATCAAAGGATGAGACGTATTTGAGAGAAAGGCCTTAAAACATTATAATTTAAAGGTATGGCTGAAGGAATTTCTAACTTCCCATTAAACTTTGATTTTTTTTATTGTTGTATGTTTGGTAAGCAAACTCAAGTGAAGTTTCCTAATAGTTTTGCAAGATCATAGGACATTTTATATTGAGTGCATAGTGATGATTTTAGACCTATAAAGTTTCCATTGCTATTGGAATATCTATATTTTGTTTCTTTTATATATGAATACTTAATAAAAACTTGGGTTTATTGTATCAAGGTTAAATTTGAGGTTTTTAATAAGTTTAAGGGTTTTATGGCTCCTGTTGAAAACCAAATAGAGAATAATAATAAGGTATTGAGGAGTTAAAATGATGGATAATATTGTTCAAATTATTTCAAGTAGTTCATGTAAGGACTATGGAATAGAAAGGCAATAGATAACTCCATATACACCACAATATAATGGTGTTGTAAAAAGAATGAATAGGACTCCAATGGATAAAGTGAGAAGCATGCTCAATGGTGCAGGATGGAATGATTTTTTTGGGAAGAATAAATCACATCTACTTTTTATTTGATCAAAATATATCCCACATCAGTCCTAGTTGATAACACTCCATAGGAAGCATGGACTAGTAAGAAACACTCTCTCAAACATATTATTGTTTTTGGTTGTGGTGTTTGTATATATATTCTAAAACTATGAAAAAAAAGTGTTGGATAGTAAATTAGAAAAGTGTATCTTTATTGGTTAAGGTATTGGTGTGAAGGGATATAAGCTATCAAACCCTAAAATGAATAAGATTGTATAGAGTCACAATGTTATCTTTAGATAGGTAAAATGGGTTTCAAAATAAGGGAAACCAAAAGATGAACCTTAAAATAATAATTTTGAAAAAAAAGATGGAGAATAAGTTCTTGAATTTGATATAACTACAAAATATGAACCATAAAAGGAGTGCAAGAGGAATCTTTAGAGGAAGTTGAGGAGGAACCACAAGACATAGAACTAGAAACTCCAATTTTGAAAAGATCAGATCGGTTGAGAAGGACACATGATAGGTATAGTCATCATTATTTTCATTATTCATTCTTTTTATTAGTTTTATTTGTTACTAATGAAGAACCCAATACTGTAACTAAGTATTTGAATAATGCTTTGGAGGAATAAATTGAGTCCTTAGATAAAAATTAGACATGCAACTTTGTGAAATTACCTCCTAGAAGAAAATTTGTTGGTTGTAAATGGGTATGTAAGAAAAGTATAATGTATATGGGAAAATGGAGAAGTATAAAGCTTGCCTAGTAAAAAATGGATTCTCTCAGGTAGAGTGAATTGATTTTGGTATTATTTTTTATCTTGTTGCTAAATTATATTCAATTAGATTTATTCTAGTTATTACTAGTGCTCTCAAAGCATAAATACAACAAATGCATGTAAACATAGCTTTTTACATGATGAATTTGAGGAGGAAAGCTACAAGATATAACCAGAAAGCTTTAAGAAGAGGGAAAAGAGGATATTATATGCAAGATAAAAATTCTTTTGTATGGCTTGAAGCAATCATTAAGAAAGTGTAACAAAAATTTGATAGGTATGTGTTGGGAATTGGCTTGCAAGAAGAAAAGTTTATTCCTTTATTTATTTTATACATAAATGTGAAAATTTATTATCATGGTATTATATGTAGATGACATACTATTAATTGCTAATAATAATGAGATGATCAACCAAGTTAAGTCTCAATTATCATCTCAATTGATATGAAATATATTAGTGTTTTAAAATATATTTTGGGCATGGAAATTAAAAGGGATCGAGTATATAGGAAACTATGATTAAATCAAAGGAAGTAAATTGAGATGATAATAAAATGGTTTAATATGCCTAGAAGTAAGTTTGTTAGTACTCCCTTTCTTGTTGGTAAAATGTTATTTGTTTAAAAATCTCCTAAAATAGAATAATAAAATGAGGGCATGTATCTAGTCTTGTATGCTAGTGTTGTTAGTAGTTTGTTATATGAAATGGTTTGTACTATATCTAAAATTGTTCCTACAATGGGATTAGTTAGAAAATTTATGTCAGATTCAAGAAAGGAATATTGGATTTTGCTGAAGAGGATCTTCAGGTATTTATGTGGAATGTAGACTATACAATCTCCTATCAGGGTAATCTTGGTGAAAGTAAAACGTTAAATCTACATAGATTTTTGGACTCAAACTTGGATGGAGATATTGATTTTTGACGATCTACCAATGGGTATGTGTTCAACTTGTTTAGTGGAACTATTAGTTGGATGAGAAAATAACCAACTAGTGTTATGATATCCACCATAGAGGTTGAATACATGGTAGCTACTTAGGAAAGTAAGGAAGCAGTTTGGCTTCAAAGGTTAATTTTTATTATTAGGTTTATTCAAAATGTTGTAAGGATATAATCTAACTCTCAAATTACAATTTTTATAGCAAGGAACCTAGAGTATAACTCTATAATGAAATGCATTGATGTGAAATACCATTGTCTTAGGTAAATGGTGTAGGAGAAGAAGATATTATTAGATAAGGTGGACACAAGTGAGAACATTATTGATTCACTAATGAAAGATCTGAGAACTAATAAATTTTACAGGTGTAGAAAATCAATGGGCATAGTTTCCCTTAGTTGCTAAAGATATGGTCATGCAACCCCCTATGAAAAATATTCAACAAGTGGAAGATTTTTGGAAATGTGTTGTATATTTTTCATGATTTACACTCTACTAGAATTTAGAGCTGGAATGGAGATTTACACTCTACTAATTTTTTGGGGTCATATTAGCATGTATTTGGGCAATTTTATCCCATGTTTTATATACCCCATGGCTTTGATACACATTATTTTATAATACCACTTTTATGGTTACCTATTGATGTGCCTATATATACCATCACATGTAGTAAGAGAAAAGTAGAATTGAGAAGCACGTTATTATATTGTAAAATGTTTAATTTAATACAACAATAAAGGATGTTATTGTGTTGTTTTTTCATGTAAGGTTTTCCCGTGTGAAATATTGTGTATTATATAATCTTGTTTGTATGTAATTTTTATTATTCTGTTAACCTAAATATTCTTTTAGAATTACGTCTATTATTTTATTTTATCAGGTCTATTTTTCTCTTCATGTGTGTATGTGAAAACTTATAATCATGTTCATGTAAATTATTGTATAAATTCCAATTTTTATGAACCCAAGTATGTATGAATATATGTTCAAATGTCTATAAATTGAATGTGTATGTGTGTCATTTCCCTTATACTTCATATCAATGTATTAATATATGTCATGCATCTACACCATCTAATATATGAATTACTCTGAATCTCTAAAATTTGTGAAACATGTAATCTACTCTAATTTTATATTCATAGAATCTTATGACTCTATGACAAGCATATTGTAATTCCCCCCTTTTGAGATGAGTAATTCATCCTACAAGTCACTCATCTCAAAATAAGAGTCAACTATATCATGTCATGTGTAAACATAGCATCATGTAAATTCATTTGATTATTTGGAGAACATGTCATCATAGTAATGTATATATTGATCAAGTAATGTATGTAACATATGGAATGAAAGGTATGTATGTGTCATGTCTAGATAAATGTATCAATGAAAACACACAATAGGAGTGTAATTAGATTGTACTACATAGAAATAGTGCATGATATAAATCATGGCACCCCTCAATTTCACCAAGCTCAATACACACAAGTGTTAGTGCCACACATAAGGCAAAGGGTTGTACATAAGGGACCTAAAATGTTTCAAAAAATAATGCCAAGGGGCACACATTGGAGGACAAAAAAAATTTGTAAACAAGGGATGTCAAGAATATCACATCGATCAAGGCCAAGGGATGTACATAATAGTCACACACAAAGTAGCCTATCGTGTAAAAGATTAACAATATCAATGGAACACATAACAAGGAACCGGTCTACATCAGTCATATATATCAATGTTATATTACAATATAATGGCATATCATGTATCACTATGTAATAAAGGAGTAACTATCAAGGCACGTGTAATAAATATAGGTAGCTCAATATGGTAAAAGATTCATATAAATATTTAACTTATAATAGTGAAACATGTAGATCAAGATGCCCACAATATCAACATGGCCACTATGTAGATAGAAAATTAACATTTGTATGTCCATGTGTAACATGTATGTCTTGCATAGCACTCAAATACTGTGAAATGCATGTGTATGTAATTACTATGTTATATACCAAATATGTGATAAATACACAAGTAAATAGTGAAAACTAGAAAACATGTCATAATCAGTTTCTTATTTTAGATTTATTTAATTGTTTAGTATTTTTGTATTGTTTAATTATTTGATGTTTATATTTTTTAATATTTAAAATTTGAAGTTCAATGATTGAGCATCTTCTTAAGGATAGTTTCTACCATGAATTAAGATAAATGTTAGATTCACAAAGGGGCCTAAAGGGAAAGTGTGTGGGATTTATGCTTAAGGAATATGGTCTATTACATCACAAAGCAAATTTATGTGTTTGCATCAAGTGACTTGTGTTGATTAATATTATCAAAGTCTCATTAAGCCCCTTACCAGGCACTCCCCAGAGTGAATAATATGCATGAAAATTTGAGATAGTTGTATCACTAGGATGGTTTGTGGTGCAAAATTATAGACTTTTTAGCTTGATGCTTTGAGTTTCAAAGCATCAAGGTCAAGCATCAACATCTTGTAAGATTGTTATACCCCCATGAATTCTATAATGGAAATGGAATACCATCTCCATGTACTACATTATTGGACTACCTACCTCGTCCTACCATTATGTCATAATAATGGTGATTATGGACAAGTTAAAAAATGTAGCTCACTTTTCTCCAATAAAGACCACTTAAAATCCTACATCAATGGAAAGGATTTTCTTAGATGATATAGTTTGATTGCACAAGATTCCCCATAAGATTATTTGTGATTTATATCTTATTTATATGTCCAAATTTAAAACCACTCTACATGAGGAAATTTTCACTCAACTCATTTTGAATAATTCCTACCATCCTAAGACAGATGGATAAACAAATTAAGTCAACCAAGCTTTATAGGTCATGTTTCACTTGTATTTCATGGATTAGTAATCTTGTTAGGAGGAATAATTTTACCCAATGGATTTTCCATATAATAATGTCTACCACATTTAGATCAACATGGTGTTCTTCAAGGAACTATATGGAAGAGAGTGTGTGACCCTTATAATTTTAGATCGCTTAAGGATATAGTTGTTGTTAGTCCTACCATGTTGTAAGACATATAATGATGGGTAGTTTAGATTCAATGGTGCATTCAAGAGGCATGAGAATGGAAGAATAAGTACACTAATGTGAAGAGGATCGATCGACACTTCAAAGTGGATGAAAAAGTGGTTTTTATAGAGGGATCATAGAAGAGCCCTATTTGTTATGGGAAAGGCTCTAAGTTAGAACCTCACTTTGTTCAACCATTTCAGATCTTGGAGTTCAAAGGCCCTGTCGCATATCTTCTAGCCCTACTACTTATCCTATCATGTGTTCACAATGTGTTCCATCTATCTATTTTTCTTTGATATATAATTTATACTACCCATGTTCTAGATTAGATGAAATTGTAGGTAGATATGAACTGGAGTATAGATTTAGATCCCATGTAAATTCGAGCACACAAGATGTTAGGCATTCAAAGTTGAGAACTAGACTAGGTTAGGGTCAATTGGGATTGATATGATGAGATAAATACTAATTTTTAGGGTTTATTATACACACATATTTTAATGATTTTTAGGAGGAAGTTTTCATAAGGGGTAGAGAATGTGAGACTCAATTTTCATAATGCTAGTTTTTGGCCTTATATTATTTTGTACTTGTTCTTAAATTTGTGTTGTATTTACTATTTGAGACACAAGATGATTTTTGTGATATTATGTTAGTTATATAATTTATTTTTACATATATTATGTTCCTAATTTGTTGACATCAGTAGTACTCACATGCTAGTTTTAGATGATGTTCTTACTATATCTAAATGATTAATTTTATTTATTGATATGCATAGTTATGTGATCTTGATAGTATATCTAGTACATCTTTATCATGTTATTAAATATATGGTTATTTTAAATTTTACATGAGGATATTACTTCATTAGGATATTGATATGTTGTGTTTTTGTATGATTTTATGTATGTGTTTTGTGTTGATGCATGTTACTAGACATTATTAAATTATTTTTCTTTGAATATCTCATAAAAGAGAAATTTTACATGTGCAACGTTGTAAAAATTATAGGAGGCCATATGAGGGAACTAGGATTTTGCTAAGCATTGGTGTATTACTTGTATTATATGTGTAGTGTCTTATATGACACTCTTGATTAAAATTTAATCATAGTTAGGTTTTATTAGCTAATTTTTAACTTTGGAATTTTGGGCCAACCTGGCACTACTCACATCCCCTTTACCCATGCCTTAGGAGATCTTAAATTTTCTAGTTATTAAAAAGGATTAATAGAGAGTCGACTTGAATTTCCATTTGCCAAAACTCAAATGAAAAAACAAAGTAAAGCTTCGAAACTTGTATGAACTAAAAATTAGATATTTTGAGGTGAATTTAGAGCCTTTCGACCAAAAAGTAGGACTAAGACCTTTTTAAGAGTCCTAAATAATATTTTAATACAACATATGTCATGTTCTATGACATAGGAAGGAAGAGACATTTATTGAGCATGGAAGAGTTATGTTTGCCCTCTTATAAACCCTCATACTTTATAAGAGAAGTACATGGGAAGACTTTTTGAGGAAGGACCAAGGAAAGGGAAGGAAAAAATGTCACCTTACCATTATTCATGGAGAGAATTCTTTTTCCCTATAAGAGAAGAAAAAGTCTTCCTTGTAGGAATATTTTTCCATTATTTTGAATTTTTATAGTAGAGCTTGAGATATAAGGTAGAGAAGGAGCTTGAAGAAGAGAAGGATTCCTTGTAGCAAGGCATAATTTAAGGAGGTATTACTTATGATCAAGTTGAGGAACTAAGGTAGGCTACATCACTACACCCATGAATACATTTTTTTAATCCTCAAAAAATTCTATTATTCCCTTATTGCTTTGAGCTTTTCAAAGTTTTTTCATGGCTTTATGGCTTACCCCTTTCTAGTTGTTTGTTTGCCATGGTTGGGCCTTTGGACACCATTCTATTTTTGGTCCTCTAAGGGCTTGGAGATTATAAATCCCTCTTAAGTTTATTGTTTTTTCAATAGGATTTTTATTGATTTAAAATTTTATTGTTAAATTACCCAAATGGGTTTATCTTTTGGGTATGGTGTGTGCCTTATTTAGTAGAATTTGGGCATGGGAACAAGTTTCCTAAGTCCTTATACATGAATTTTTCCCATGGGTATTAGGTAATATGAATTATGACATTTTACAAAGTCCTCCCATAGCAATAGCTAAAGGGTTTAGGAAAGGGGATACATCCCAAATTCCTCTTTATCCCAACCCATTGAGTGGACAATAGTAATTCTTGTCCATGTGGGTGATTTATGAGTATTTTTATACTTAGAGATCTCTTGTTGTTGTCTTGTGTTTCAAGTGAATTAAATTTGTGTGTTTATTGAAATGGTTTAATGTATTTTTTGATTGGGTGTAGTAATAACCCCCAACTTGTAGTGAATTTTGACGAGTTAAGCCAACAAAATATGTTTATCACTTATACTTACCTAAACATTACCTTACCTCAACCTTGTTTGTACTATTACTCTTAGAGATTGAAGTACTTGGATTGGAGGATGTTTATGGTAGTCATCTAATGAAAATATTAATGGTTGGGAGTTAAACCCCTCCTTATTAGACTTGTGAGTTACTTTGGATCATGGAGCTTGGAGACTTATTCTCATATTATTCACATTAATTTTTATATAATTATTGATTGGTTGTTGAAAGCCATGAAAAAATAATTATTTCAGTTTATAAGTGTTGAGAAAGAGAGAGAAATTTAATTTTTTTGACCTTTCAATTCCTCGTGACCCTCCTCCTTATACCCTTGTTGAAAGAAGGGTAAATTATAATTTATGGACATTAATATTTCAAAGGATTATTTTAATTGAAAATGTTATGTATAAATTATATCTTGGTGGTAATAATACATTAGTGCAAATAAAAATGATTTGATTTTTCATTAAGTGTTTAAAATGATTTGCAACCCCTTAGACCCTAAAGGGCTAGTTTGCTTTCCATATTTTTTTATGAATAGAACTCACCTTAATATTCCAAAGATAATTTTAATGTGTAGTGGACTCTACCATGATTTTGTAACATTTCATTGAATTTTTTTTGGAGCCATGGTTTAATTTTAGCAAATTTTTGGTGTTGGAGGTCCTAAATGGCCTCAAATCCCTTTATAAATACACATTCTTTCAATAATTAATGTACATGATATGTAAGGTGTCAAGTTATACTTATATTTTTATATTGAAATGGAATTTTCTCATCCTAGTATTTCATTTCATAATTTTAGGGGTTGTTTAGAGCCCATGGAAAATTCCAGAAAAAATAGTCTATAAGGTAAAATTTCACATGCTCATAAAATTTAGGCAGTGACCTCCTTTTGTATGAATAGTTGCATCTTAGCACGTGGTCCCCTAGGTGACTATGTGGTGGGTAGTTCAAGGCCAAGGGGACTAACAGAATTGTCTAAGCACATATCTTAAGGACTGGGCAATCTTAATTCTTAATTGTGTCATGTGAGCACAAATAAGGAGGTTAAGAGGTGGGTCGTTAGTTTGGTTAGTATATTTTATAGACCATGGCTTAAACCCATGTGACTTTTTTATTAATTGTAGTTTTCTACCAAACCTCCATGACCACTTTAATCATTATTTTTTTATTATTAAATGTTTTATTAGTTTAATATTCCAATAACTGTCATATTTCTCTATATAATATTGCCTTTGTATTTTTTTTGTAAACTAGAAATTTTCCAAAAAATTGTAAATGTTTTGTATATCCATTTTAGGCAATAAGAAATCCTAGGGTAGAGTGAATAGAAATAAACACTCAAAAAATTCCCTCTTTTACATGGAAGTGGTTTTAGGTTCTGAAATACTGTACTTTATAAGCTAGGACCTAATTCTCAAAGAGAGATGATTTTGGCCTAAATGTCTTTTCTTAGAAACCCTGAGATAGGTTGACCTAAAAAGGAACCCCCCTTATTTTTCACCTTCTACTTACATGAATTAGATCTTCAGACTTGGAACTAAGAATAAAATCACTTTCTTAATAAACTTAGACATAGGTAGTCATTAATGGTTTTATAGGAGCTTGAAGATCCCTAGCATTATTTGCGATATTGTGAGAGATTAGACCTGTTGGAGTCATTCTAAGAAGCCTAGTACCTGTAAAATCTACCCAAACAACTATACATCGAGTTAGAAAGTTGAAATGAAATAAAATAAATTATGACAAAGCTTTGAGACCCCATTCATGGTGGTCATCCAAGGGTGAGGAAGGTGGAGACGGATGACTATGGACAAGCCATTCTCAAAACCTTCCTTCTCTTTTACCAAATCAAAATTTTGAAAATTTATAAAGTGAAGATTGAACCCTTTATTACCTTCCTTAAGGATTTATAGATTTTCTTCAATGTGTTGGATCTAATAGTTATGATAAGAGAGATTTAACTATTGACATGGAATACCCCATCCTTACAAAGCTAAACATAAATATTTTAGACCCTTTTTATGGTCACAAGAAATCTAGGAGATATTTTTTTTAAATCACTTTCCATAATGTAACTCAACCTAAAAATGGAATTATTTTATTACTTAAGGTGTGAACCAAGCCTTATGACTAATTAGAATTGTTAGGGGTCCCATTCAAACTTTGCTAAGAGTTAGGATGAATCGTTTGAGCCAATGGTTGCTTGAATCCACCTCATTTTAGTTAAGCATTAAGTATGGACCTTAAGTTAATAGGGTCATCATATCTATGGAGGTAGTTATAGTCTATTTTAGGACATGTAGGCCCATAATAGCAAGAGGGGTTGGCATGGTCACATAGTGACCATGAAGTTACATGTGGATTACAATCCATGCTTGTTTAGTTAAATGAGTTTTTTCTAATGAATTATGTGTCTTGTGCCATGAAAATCAATAACATGTTGGTAACATGGATGTGTAGAATGTGCATTATACATTCTCAAAAAAAAAATTGGCATGTTTTTGCTTGTTATTTTCATGCATTTTTTTTGGGGAATGACAAATGGATTTAGCAAATGATCTAATATTGATTCCCCAATTGCACATGGGCACATCATCAAGTATGTTTTTTCCGGAGCCCATATTGAGGACTTTAATGTCTATATAGTTTGTGGTTTATTTTGGGTGTTTTCTCTCTATAATTTTGGACATTATGTTTAAGTATTTGAATTCATAACACTCATGTAGATACTTGATAATTTTACATGGTGTTTATTCATGTGTCCTAAAACATTGATTATTTTTTTAGTGATTGTAGTTTACCCCTATAGTTTAGTAGAGCTCACCATTATTAGACCAGTTTTTAATTTTTGACTCTTGATTACAATCCACTTAGTCATTATAGTTATTTTTGAGTTCTTCATCAAATTGAGATTCATAAACTAGCCATTAGTTGGAGACATTCATTATCCACCATGGAGTTTCTTTTATAGTTTTGACAGGTTGACTACATAATTTAGAAGAATAATATCAACTCTAACATCATCCATCTTATTGATTAATTAATTTTATTTACTCATAGTATTCAACATTAAAAGGGGAATTGTTGTAGATAAAATTGGGGGAGGAAAAAATGGTGCAAAATAAGCAAGCAAATTTGTGCACCTTTGTGCTTAGAGGGGGTTATGGTAAGGGTAAGGAAAGTCAAAGATTTGTTGAAGTAGAAATAGAAAATTATAGTGATTCATTAGTTTTTGATGTGGAAAATGGAACATCGGATAACTCGTAAATCAATTGTATTAAAACATAGGAGGAAAGGAAAGAAGGCAGTCAAGAGGGACCAACACAGGGGACACCTTATGTAGCCATGGGGGTCAATTTCATCCTATTGGGATGTAGGCAATAGAGTGGTAGTCTTAAAGGGTTAGAATATTAGAGTCTTACCCTTCCTTTCATCTTTCATGATGGCTTGCACATCAACCTAGCTAAGGAGATCATCTGGTCCTCAGAAACCTTTTCCTAGAACATCTCTAATTTAGAAGAGTGAGCCCTCATCATCAAATATGTGTGGAAGTGGTTAGCCATTGAAGAAGTGGAGGCTTGGTTTAGTAGTAATTGGAGCCCAATTACTAAGGTTAGTTTTCTCTCTAAAGGTTTTTTAGGTTGTTTTCCCTTCCCCATAAAGCAAAGTGGATTTTTTAAACAAAACCTCATGGTATGCCTAATTTTGACACTCAATCAGATAGGATTGGGCACTTCTTAGTTTGGATTCAATTTTTTGGTCTTTTGATGGAATATTAGGGTAAAGAATGTCTTATGGCCTTATGATATCTTTTGGGGGATTTTTTTAAAATGGATCTAGTCATGAAGGAAGGGGTGTTGGCTTCATTTGCCTAGATTAGGTTTTTGATGGATCTGGATATGTAAGTTCCTACATCGTTCACATTAAAACTCTAATGGGTCTTTGGAAACAAACTTTTAACATTGAGAAAATCCCTTTCAGATGTTTCCTTTATAGGAAGCTCAGGCACACAAAAAAATTTGCAATGCTCTAAAGCGATCTCATGTGTTTGAATATTTTACCTTGAATAAAGTTTAGAAGTCTAAGTTGGTGCTTAACCCCTCTTTTCTTTAGATAAATAATGGAAGGTATTGGTCTAATCTAAACTAGGTAGATAAGGTGTCTGCCCTAACTTATGTTTTGGAAATTATTGAAATTGAGCCTTTATTGACCTCTTTGGGCAAAGGGGAGGAGTTATCTTCAGCTTCTATGGTTAAGGGGTGAGAGTTTATTTATAATCAATATTTAGATATTAAATATCTCCTTTAAAATGCCTCTCTTTTTAAAGTCACTTCATAGACCACCTCTTTGTCATATTAGTCAGTCAATAAGATGCATGTTGGGGTCAAGGAAGATGAGGGTTTATTTGATGTTGATGAATCTTAGTCAAAAGAAGAGTTGAACTCTAGAGAAGTGTTTTGGATCACCCTATCCCAAAGTGATATTTATCAACCTAATTAGGGCTCTTCAAAAATAAATGGTAGGAAATATTTTAAAGATAATGTGGAAGTTAAAGCATTGGATGGTAAGTAGGGCAGATTGGAGCAATCTTTTGATTTTGGATTATGGGGGGTGGAATTCCCCTCTTTAGATCAATGAATATTCTTTCTTTTAATGTAAGGGGATTGAATGCCCCTAATAAGTGGTGTTTGGTGAAGCGTATGTGTGGTGAGAAGAAACTAGATATTCTTTTAATTCAAGAATCCAAGTTGAGTTTATCGGAGGTAAAAAACTTTTTGAAATTTAACTTAAAGTTTTTAGAAGGTAATTTTATTGAATTAGTGGGTACCTCTAGGGATTAGGCATGGTGTGGCCTCCCTTTTTAGTTCAAGTGACTTACAATGGGGTTTATCTGAATTGGCAACTTTGTCGAATGGTTAGCTTCATCTCATATTTAATTTTTCTCTTGGTAAATGTCTATGGTATGTCCATGCCAAATCTCAAGAAGTTTCTCTAGTATGAGATTTTTACTATGGTGGCTCCTTTTATGGGGGAAATGTGGTTTTTGGGGGTGATTTCAATTCTTTTCTTTTTGTAGATGAAAAACAATGGGGCCTGGTGCATACCTCTAAGTCTTAGTTGTATTTTCATAACTTTGTTGAGATCAATGATCTTCTTGATTTGGTTCCTAAGGGAATTTTACATGGTTCAATAAAATATTAGGTGATAATAGTATAGCAGAGAAGCTAGACCATTTTCTTGTTTTAATTTTCTCAAAACTAGCCTTTCAAAATCTTAATTTTACCCTTTTCAAGTTTGGATCACTTTCTAGTGGGATTATTGATCTATGTTGGTTATGTTTCGATGCATTTTCCTTTCAAATTTTAACTCATGTGGCTTTGTGGCCTAGTGCTTTTGGATTTGATAGAGGTCTGGTGGCATAATAAGCCAATGAGGTTTGGATCCAAGATGTTTAAAATATGTAAGAAGATTCAATTCATTAAGCAATGTCTTAAGTAGTGGAATGTGACTAGTTTCAAAAAAAATAAAGAGAAAACCAAGGTTGAGTATGAGCTGGCAGAAGTCAATAAGATAGTAATGTCTTACGAGATGAACACCCATTCCTTTGAATTAGAAAAGTGGATTTCTTTGTAATATGAGGAATTGCTTCTGAGGGAAGAAGTCTATTATAAACATAAATCTATGGAGGGTTGGCTAAAATATGGGGATAGGAACACATCCTTTTTCCATAATTCCTTTAGGATTAAATAAGGAATCTCTCAGATTTCTAGTATCTCTTCCTCCATTGGGGAATTTTTAAATGTTAACTTCGCCATCAGTAATGAAATGATGTTTTTTTCTTGTACCTACTCTTTGAAGAGGAAGGGTCTAATCTCATTGCTCAAAAATAAAATTTGGCCTTCATTTCCAAAGTGATTTTTGCAAACCATAATGAAAAGCTTTTATCCTCCTTTTATATGGAGGAGGTTCACATAGTGATTTTTTCAATAGACAAGGACAAACCCCCCATGCTTGATGGCTTCCCTATAGCTTTCTTCCAATACTTTTGGGATATCATGGGTCAATATGTTCTAGAAATGGTGGAAGAATTGTGTTGTAAAATAAGGGTTCTCCTAAATTAGAATGTCACCTTCATTTCCTTGTTCCATAAAGGTGAGTCTTAAGCGAATTTTGGGGACTTTAGACCTATCTCATTTTGAAATACTATCTATGATATTATATCTAAGGCCATGGCAATGCACTTAAATCCGCTTCTCATTATTGATTTCTAAGGAACAAGTTGGTTTTATACTAGGGAGAAACATTCAAGGAGGTATCATTATAGCACATGAAATTATTCATTCTCTATCTTATAATCATAGGAAAGGCATGTTGATTAAGTTGTATATTATTAAATCATATTATAGTGTTAATTGGTGTTTCTTAATAAAAAATTTGTAAAATTTTGGCTTCAGCAAAGATTAGTGTGATTGGGTGTTCAGTGGTATCTCTAGCCCAAGTTTTTTGGTTCTGGTCAATGGTATTCTGATTATTTTTTTTAAGCCTCTTGGGGTCTCCAAAAAGGGGATCCTTTGTCTCCATTTATCTTAGTCATAATGGATAAATCCTTGGGTATGTCAATCAATCAAGCTCTCTTGGATCACTCTTTGTCAAGCTTGAAGGTGATAGAGGATCTGGAATAAGTTTCTCACCAATAATTCATTGATGACACTTTCCTGTTCAACTAAGTTTCGGTCAGAGAAGCTTAGGTGTTCAAATATATTTTATCTAACTATGAAAAAGATTTAAACCAGGTGATAAATAAATTGAATTTCTAAATGTATTTTTTTAATTTCTCTGTTCACCTTTAGCAAGAAATCTCTAGGTTTCTAGGTTTCAAAATTGGCAAGTTTCCTAATAAGTACTTGGGATTGCCTCTCTTTACTGGTCAAGGTAACAACTCTCTATGGAATAATTTGATTAGATATTTTAGGTATCATTTTTCCTCCTATAAATTTAAGTGGAATTATTTTATATTTCACCTAACTCTCATCAACTCTATTCTCAGTGCTCTCCTAGTTTGCTACTACTATGTGCTTCAACCTGTGGCCTAGGCATTCAAAATTTAGAATCAGATTATGAAATAATTTCTCTGGCAAGGATCAAGTGATCAAAATAAAATTCATCTTCTCAAATGGGAGAATGTGTGTAGTGTTAAAGATAGGGGGGTTGGGGTGAAGAGTTTGGAAATGTAGAACTTGGCTCTTAGAGCAAATTTAGTTTGGGGAATGTTTTAGTTTCCTGATTCTTTGTGGAGTAGGCTCCCACACTACAAATATTTCAATCAAGAAGACCCTCTTAGAATTGTTTTCATTTAAAAACCACCATGTGGTTATTACATTTATAATTTCATGCTCAAATGTCATCTAATCATTTTTAATCATCTCTCATGGTCAGTGAACAATGGTAGATGCATCAATTTTTGGCAAAACTCATGGAGTGGTCATAAAACATTGATAGAAATACAGGAATTGGGTGAGTCTATGTAAATTATATAGTTGTATTTTTGGAATGAGGTGGGCTATTATGTGGATCATTTGGTCAGATCTGGCCCAGTTGGTTGCAAATGGAAAAATTGAGATCAATTGTTGCTACCAAAGGCTTAGTCAATTACTATCTTCGATCCTCAATAAAATAAAAATATTTTCAAATCAAAAAGAGGATATTATTTTTTGGATCAAGGATAAATTATTTGTTATTCTATAAATCTTGGTTATCAATTTGGGGTAGAGATGGACATGATCATGGCCTGGGATTGGAAGCTTTGCTGAAGTAAAGAAGGATTGCAAAAGGTAGGGGGCTTTTCTTGGCTGCTAACTCAAATCGGCATTCTAACCTTTGACTGATTGTCTAAAATTGGATTTTAGGGTCCATCCTAGTGTAATTTTTGTAAAAACATAGAGTAACTAGTAAAACATCTCCTATTTGATTACCCTTTCATGAATTGGTGTTGGGTGCGATTGTGTGGAAAATTGGATTAGTCTTGGGCTTGGCATGTATCTCTTCAGGATACTTTCTCTTTTTGGATAGTAGGTGAAGAAAAAATGATTTATTTTATCCTTGGAGATTCATCCTGTCTATTATTATTTGGTCAATCTAGAAATAAAGTAAAAAATGGATCTTTAAAGGTATGGAGTGCCCATTGTATTATGTTATTCATGAAGCTGAGGTCTCCATATTTGAAGTAGTTTTGGCTCAAGTCAAGAGAAGGAAAGGTAATATGTCTACCTGGGACATGAGAAATGGGGGTTAAATGAAAAATGATCATATTCACCCCATTAATAGGTCGATGGTAGTCAGTAGTGGCAAGCTTAGAAAGGATAATTTCAAATGGGTGCCTCCCCCCAGGTTGGTTCAAATTAAATTTTGATGGAGCCTCATGAGGCAATATGGGGCCCTCTAGAGTGGGATGTATTATTCAAGATTTTAGTGTTTCTTTAATCCAAATAGACTCAATCAAATTTTTTTATGGAACCAATAATGAATCTAAAGCTCAAACCCTGGTATCTAGTCTTGAGATGGCTAAGCTTTGTGGTGTATCTAATCTTTAGATCAAAGGAGACTCCTAGAGCATCACTCAATCTCTAAATAAATTCCAAGTGAAAGTGTGGAATCTTGAACATATTCTAGACAAATCATGGTCATTTTTAGAATATTTTCATGAATGGAAGGTTGAGCATTTTTTCTACAAATCTAATAAATTTGTTGACACATTGGCAAACATTGGCATTGATCAACCTATGGAAGTTATGACAGAAAATCATTTTGAAGTTTGGGATGAAAGGATGGGAATTGATTTAATTAATTTTATTTGATGGTTAATTCCTAGTTCCATCATTTCTTTGTCATTATATCCTAGGCACAGGTGATACTTAATCTCTGGGGTGGTGTCTTTTTTAGCTGGTCAGGTTGCCTTATTGAGTCATCTTTCTTTTGATGATTTGTTGGGTGTTTGGGGATAAAAAGTGAGTACCTTTCTTTCTTGCATTTTATTTTTTATTTGGTTGGAGATCTCATGTTGCACTTGTTGGTTGAGGCTTTGGCTCTACCCTTGATGGTTGGTTTCTACAAGTCTAACACGGCCTTTGCAGGTAAGGTATCTCAAGGAAGATTGTTGAAGATTTTCTAGGTGGAGTCCAAAGAAACTCTTAGGACCATTCAAATAGTGATCAGGGATGAGTTTATTTATCATAGCAGGATGGTGAAGGTAAATTTAATAGTGGCATCTCTTTTTACTAGTAACATTTTGTTTTTGGTCTCAAACAAGGATGATGTAAAGGCATTGGTGGATTTTTTTGTGAACCTGACTTTCTAGCTGTAGTTAGATGAAGGTTTAGATGAATTCATGGTTTGGAAAGTCAATTCTCTTCTATTTTTAGGTAAATATTGTCTAGGGATGGTTCCTATGGCTATTTTTAGGGAACTAGATTCAAAAATAGCACTTCTAAGTCACTATATCCAAGCATTATAGGTAGATGTGCGGGCATATCTATCAGTTAGGATATGGGTACCCCCTCTACCTCTAAAGGATGAATTGTCTCCTATGCTAGCCTTGGCAACAATGCATTCAACTAGGCACTCTTGGGCATAGATTGATGTTATCAAGCTTCTGGCATGACTAGTTTTTCATGGTATTGTAACACCTCCCTCATGGTTGGTCAAGTAGCCTAAGATTATGGTTTCTAGGTCCATGCAATCTTGCTTGTTAATGGGCAAATATAAAGCAATGATGGATAGTTTTTTAGATTGTTGGGATACTCTTGATTCTAATCTAGTGATAGTAAGGTATGCCCTAGATAAGCATCAAGTGATGGTTGTTCTTCTTCAAGGTATCTTTCCATTATTAATATTAATTCTGGATTAGGTAAACTTTTTGTGTAGTAGGGTTAGTTTTTATTGTGATTATATTTGGTTTTTGTGCTTGGCCACTCTTTTCAAAGATTTTTGGTCCTAGGCCAAGTTGGGATTTTGTATTTTATATGTTGTATGTAAGCCTTCTAGCTGTATGGTGAAATAGCTTAATCTTTGTCGATTTTTTTAATAACCTCATTTTATTTTAGGCAAGGATCCCAAATCCTTGTATCTATCTAAAAAGGGGGGGACTTGTTGTATTGCTCTATTGGTTGATCTATATTTTTTTGAGTCATTTTTACCAAGCAGGTGATATGGATTGTATATGGGTACTTGATCAGATCTTTATTGTCAAAACCCATTCTAAGAGATTTTTTGTAACGTTCCCCAAGGAAATCTCAAGGGGGGTGTTGGCATATGAAAATACTCCATGTTTTATTACTTATTTTTAATTTTATTTACCAAGGTATGCACATTAATTTAGTATTATGATATTAAAAAATCAATATACTTGTCCATTATCTTGATAAGTCACTAGAATAATAGTTAGTCTTAGTTGGACTCGGAATATGTCTGAGTGTTATTGATGAGACTTGTATCCATTTGATTTAGAATTAAGTTGTGTAATATTAACTTATATAATGTCTTCTATTTTTAGATTGATCTCCTTGTCTCTTTCCAACCTTTTGTAGTTCCATTCTATCTCTTTCTAGTTTTAAATAGAGGTAATGTACTCACCTTATTTGTGCGAATTTTATAGTTTATTTGGGTGTAATACAAAATCATGTTATCTTATCAATTTCTTGTGCAAAGCTTCAATGTGAATATATGTTATTTGTGTCAAAATATTTTTAATCAAGGGTCACTCCTGATGAATCCAACAAGTTAATGTAATATTTTAACATAATTGCTAATTTTATTTTATTGAATAGTTACAAAAGATCAGTGAGTAAAGGTAAAATCCTAATAGTTTTGTAAGTATAAGAATTATTTTTGTCTCAAGATTTGTAGATAAGTGTGATATAAATTTCACACCATTGATAAAATATTCCTTATTGTAAGGAAGTGAAGTAATGTCTGAGTACAAAGGACAAGGATAGAGCTAACAATCTCTAGAAAAAATCAGCTTATGAACCTTCAATATATTTATTTTCCTAAAACAAGTTTATTTACCCCACCTTTAAGATCATCAAAAGAGAAATTTAAATTGTAATTTTACAATTCTAGTTGTTTAAAACAATGTTTGAGTTTTTTTTTGGGGGGTGAGGGGGGGAAGGCGGGGGGGTTATTATTAAAAAATAATAATTTTTCATTTTTTACTAAATTTTTTTATTATTTTCATCTTACATTCATTATTCTTGTTATCTTGAGCAAGCCCTAGTAGATTTTCATTTATTTGTGACACATTTTATGTAAAAAAAAATTGTGATCATTGATTTAGGTTTGCATCAGATTTTTTGCAAATGCAAAATGCATCAGTTCTGATGCAATGTACATGAATTTTGATGCAACATTCTTCAAGATGTGACTAGCACTAAAACTATTGAGGAAAAAGGCTACAAAATTAGTAGTTTTTCTTTGATGACACACATTGAATCAAGCTTTGTGTCAACAACATATGATTACATATTGGACCTTTTTCTTTATCTTTTAGCCTCCAAAAAATGAATATTAATTATTGCATTTTTTTTATTAAATCAAATGTATCTTTTGCATTACAAACTTGATGATAATTAAAATTATATCAAGAAAATAAAGTTTAATAGGCAGCCTTAAAACCCGCACATTTGAATTAAATCTAAGGTTAAGCTAGCCACCATCTTTTTAAAAATAGACCCTAATATTAACCATTGAAATTCAAGTTCATTAAAAATAACTAACAAAATATCTCTTCATTTATTTTTTATTTATATTTGTTCAAAAAAAATTAAAATGTATGTGAAAATAGTAAATTGTCATTGGCGCGAGTTCTTTTCACAACAAACACTTATGGGAAAGGAAATAGATGGCAAATGATGAACGTGGAAAGAACTAAATTGTGACTACATGATTGCACCTATGATATTTATATGCAAAAACTATGAACTATAAGTGATTTAACTAAACTTAAAAGGAAATATGAGTTTTAAAACTTGGACATATGTCAAAGAGAATTTAGTTTCTAACATGTGAAAATACAACATCCAACCATGCACATTTTTTTTGGAGTGACTTATCATAATGGAAATACTTCATGACTTTGTAGTATGTCATATTATTTCTTTTCAAATTCTTCTTCTTGGAGTGATAACTATCATCTTATCCCATAATATTTTCTTTCAAAATTATATACATACATGCATGCATCAATATATACATTCAATAACAAATGTATATACCCTACAAAACTAAAAACAAAATTATAAATATCAACACAATAACAAAGGCCACCATGACCACAACAAAAAATGCATACCACTTTCATTATAGAATTAAGTGGAAATTTTTGAAAAAAAGTCATGTATTCAAGGCAAAAAAGAGTGCTAAAATGACTAAAATTTAATTTTCCTAAAAAAATATTTATTTCAGAAAATTATGTTAAGTCATTACGATTGTTTACAAAATTATAAGATTAGATGTTGCCCACGGCATCATGGTCATAATTATTTTAGGTTTGGAAATACCCTCTACCAGCGTTGACACTCTTGAAAACATTCTACACCAACCAAAATTACATAAGTTTCACAAGCTCGAGAAGTCAAGTTTTGTGAATAAATTTCCCTATACGATAGATACCTAAGATATTGTGCACAATGTAAATTCGACATAATAATTAAAGTTCTCTCTTTGAGCCATGGCTAAATTGGATGCACATTCTTCCAGCAATTTTAGCCTTCCTCTCAATTTTTAGTACTAAAGGATGTATCAAAGATAACTTATATAACTATGAGTAGCTAAATGAAAAGTAACCGACTAAGATCTTAGCAACTGCAATAATTATCTCTTCTCTCAACCTAAATTTATTTTTCTTCTTTTTCTAGGGATAATTTTAAGGGACCCATAAAAGTTTACTATAAGAACTTGAAAAATCCTAGATTTTAAATATAATTTCATTAGAAAATCTTTGGCAAAATTGCCACGTCAATAAAAATTGAGTAGAAATTTCTATTAACTCTTTAAAAAAGCTTATAAATAGTTATAAAATAAGTGTCATATTCAAATCAATAAATAATGATGAAAAATACAAGTTAAACCCCTTTCCCCAAACACATTCATGGGGCAAATAACATGGTAATGGTTTGAATCCCTTAAAAGATAAGTAGAATTCATTAAAAATGTAATAACATTTGCATATATGTACAACTTATATTTATTACTTGGATTGTACTTCATTGTTGGCTACTTAGACTCCTCCTTGGCCTCCTCTTACAATTATCTTTCATTTCATGATTCTCATGACATGTAGGGCTTGTATTTCTTACTTGATTGTACTTCATTATTGGATACTTAGACTCCTCATTGGCTTCTTCTTGTAACTATCAGTCACTTTGTGATTCCCATGACCACAAAGGATTAAAAATATAAAAGAAATGAAATAATATGAAAATATTTTTAGGGTTTTGTGGTTATAGGGTTTTAAGCAATTTGAACCACTTATGTAGATTTATTTTATAAGAGGTAATTTGTGTTAATTAAAAAACTAATGGAGAAAGAGGTTAGAGAGTGAGAATTCTAAAGTCAAGATCTTATTTATAATACTTTTTTTTTTAACAATTAAATTTATCCTCCTTTTTAAGATTAAATGTATCTTTTTTAAGTGCTAAATTTGATGGTCATATTAAATATAAATTGAGTACAAACCTCTATAAGTCTCTCAAAAAACCAACCAAATAATATAATAAACTAAGTATATCAAACATTATGACAAAAAATCATAATATAAAGTACCAACTATAAGGCCATAGGGCAAGACAACTATGAAATTTGAGGATCGCATAATTGAAATAAATATTCAAAATATTTTCATAGTTTTAAAATTATAAACTATATAATAAAGTCTATCAAAATGTCTTAGCCACATCCATATTGGCCTTTTAAATATTTTTTATTTCAATTAACAAACCATTTCAACTAGAATATAATTATTACCTTAAATATTTAAAAATAAAATACAATATGTTCATGAGGCTTTGTTGTGTTTATTCAGTTTATTCTTTGTGTATTATTTAAAAGAAGTATCTTACATGTCATTATTTATCAAAAGAAATGAATTTCTTATTTGTTTAGAATAAGTATGTGGTAAAGACCAACTAGATAATATAATAAATCGAGTATAGCAAAAATAGTGACAAACATTTAAAGTGTAGAGTATAAACCAACTATGTGGCCATAGGACAAGACAACTATGAAAAGTGAGGATGACATAACTAAAAAAATATTCAAAACATTTTTATTATTTTAAAATTTTAAACTATATAAAAAGGTATGCCAAAATGTCTTAACCATATCCATATTCGCCTTTCAAATACTTTTTTTATTTCAATTAACAAACCATGCCAACTGGAATAGATTTATTATCTTAAACATTTAAAAACAAAATATAGTATGATCATGAGGATCTGTTGCATTTAGTTTATTCTTTGTGTATTGTTTAAAAGAAGTATCTTGCACATCATTATTTCTTTAAAAAAATTAATTTATTGTTTGTTTAAAATACGTATGTGGTAAAGACCAATCAGATAATATAATAAATTAAGTATAGCAAAAATTATGACAAAAAATCAAAGTATAGAGTATAAACTGACCATATGGTCATAGGGCAAGACAACTATGAAAAATGAGGATGGCAAGTAATTATCTTTAAATAAATATTTTTCAGTGAATTTATTATTATATTTATTCATTGCACTAATTTATACTTTTTGCATGTTGATATATTCATAAATATAATGATAAGTTCCTTGAAAATCATTTCTTTAAAGATATTTGCTCAAAACACTATGTATATTGATTTTCTTAGAAATTTTGTGTATATTTGCAAATCTTTTCCTTAAACTCAAAATCTATGAAAATAATATTTTTGAGTTAATCATAAATATAGCTAAAATGATCATATAAGGCTTTGTTGCATTTATTTATTTTGTTTACAAAAAGTATCTTGCATGCCATTATTTCTCAGAGGAAATGAATTTCTTGTTTGTTTAAAAGAAGTATGTGGTACCAACTACATAATATAATTCATTTTGTTATGTGCATTGCTTAAAAAAAGTATCTTGCATACCATTATTTCTTAGAGGAAATGAGTTTTTATTTATTTAAAATAAGTATGTGATAAAGACTAACCACATAATATAATTAATTTTGTTCTTTGTTCTTTGTTTAAAATAAGTATCTTGCATGTCATTATTTATCAAAGAAAATCAATGGTAAAGACCAAACAAATAATTTAATAAATAGAGTATATAAAAAATTGTGACAAAAAATTAGAGTATATAGCATAAGTAATAAATCGACTATGGGTATAAATCAACTATGGGTACATAAAGCAAGACAAATATGAAAAGCAAGGATAGAAAGTAAATAACTTTAAAGAAATACTTTTCAAGAAATTTATCATTATATTTATTCATTTCAATAATCAAGATAGATGACTATGCATGCAAATAACTGCTCTCAGTCTTATGTTTAATTAAGAGAATGTGTCTATAATAGTTGTAAATTTTATTATAGATATGCATATGTCTTCGAGCATAAGTAAATTTCTCAAATACATATGTGATGGTTTCTCAATTTTTATATTCATTAATGCAAGCTATTAGTAGAAGCGATGCTCTGGTAGTCAAAAGATCAAGATGAGAGGTTGGAAATGAAGGTGTAGATAATTTCTAAGTTAGCTTCCTTGTGATTACAATTACAAGTTCTAAATTTGTGTTCTTTTATTTTGAAGACTGAGAGCAATTATTTCCATGCATAGTCATCTATCTTGAAATGAATAAATATAAGGTAAGTTTCCTAAAAAGCATTTTTTTAAGATAGTTACTCAAAACAATGTCTTTTAAATGTCTTAACCATATCCATAATCAATAATGACCTTTCAAACATATTTTTATTTCAATTTACAAACTATGCCAACCAAAATATAATTATTACCTTAAATGTATTGTCCTAAGTCACAAGTGGTTCTTAACACAGTTATAAAACTGAGTAAAACAAACATGTTTTTCCTTCTATATAGTTTTAATGACTAAAAAACTTAATAATAAATAACTAAAACTATAATTATAAACTTTTAAGTTGAAATTATTACGTCTTCTAGATTTCAAAGCTTAAAAAACTAGGCAGTGTTAAAAGAGGTTAATGACATAAATGACTTCACATCCCAAATTCTCACACCTAATGTATATTTTATTTCTAGCATTGAATGCAATGCAGGTAGAATTAAATCTACAAGGATTGATGTTGGGATATTACCTCATTTTTTAGTGAATTGGTGTCATCATAATGAAGGGCCAAGGCAAAATCTAATGTTGGTCCAATATGTCAATCGTGGGATTAATAGAAGTTACTCGAATACATATGTGATATTTTTCTCAATTTTTTTAGTCATTTATGCAAGCTATTAGTATAAGTGAGTTTGTTGGCCCAATATAGATACTTATAGCTCATTACACTATAGACGCATCAAATAAGTTTGGTATAAAATAACAAGGGAACACCACAATATACTTATGCATCTCTATAATAGAGTTTGCAACTGCTATAGACATGTCCTCTTAATCAAACAGAACATAAAAATACATCTACTTGATATAAAATAATAAGGAAACACCATAATATACTTATGCATCTCTATAATAGAGTTTACAACTGTTATAGACATATTCTCTTAATCAAATAAAACACAAAAATACACCTACCTGATATAAGATAATAAGGGAACACCAAAATATATTTATGCATCTCTATAATAGAGTTTATAATTGTTATATACATGTTACCTTAATCAAACAAGACACAAAAATACACCTACTTCATATAAAATAACAAGGGAACACCATAATATACTTATGCATCTCTATAATAGAGTTTACAACTATTATAAACATGTTCACTTAATCAAATAAAATACAAAAAATACATGTTTCATATAAAATAACAAGGAAACACCACAATATCCTTATGCATCTCTATAATAGAGTTCACAATTGTTATATACATATTCTCTTTATCAAACAGAACACAAAAATGCATCTACTTGGTATAAAATAACAAGGGAGTGCCACAATATATGATAGATTTCACCAAGATCTCTGAATAGTGATCACACGTTGAATGTCAAATTACTGGAGAGGTAGAATGAGAGCTCCAAATATAAAAAAAATTATAAAAGAAAATGTTTGTATAAGCCACTTTAGAAAAAAAAAAAATACATATAGGGTGAGATTAGGTCATCAAAAAGGTAAAACTCTAACTCATAATTAGAACTCACTTAAAGGTAAATGACTTAATTAACTAACCTAAGTAAGCTAAAAAGATGTTTAAGTAAAACCACTAGGTGTAAAAATCTCACACTAACACCCCTCCTGAACCTTAGCTTAGGTGGGTAGAATAATTGGGTCCCGACAATGAGACTTGATGAGGTACCCAAGTACAATACAACTCCCATAAACTAGGGTAAAGGCGAAAACCCATAGAAATAAAATTCCTTCCCAACAGAGAGCATAGAAGAGAAGAGGGATAAAAATCCCCACTAAGGTCTATAATTTAATATAGCCATCTGATGTCCCCTAGAGGAATGCTCAAAAGTGACTGTAAATCAGAAGTAGATGCAATGAAGACTGGAGTATCTTGGAATAATGAGTTTGTCCACCAAGTGCCTAATGGATTTTCAACCAAGGTATAATTCTTATGAAAAGAAATATCCACATACTATGAGGTATGTGTCCAAATTGCTCTATGCCAAGATGGTAAAATAAAATTAGAGGCATAAAAGGTCTGTAAAATCTTGTGTAACTATGGAATGGACTGCCTGATGTCTAATGTGTCTTGGATCAATAGATCATTACCCTATAATGTCGAAAGTAGACCAGAGGTGGGTGGGTCAATAACTAACTCTTGAATATTTGGAAGGTGACAAAGAGATGGTGAAGGTATGTTCACTTCACTATTGTAGTCATTTATAGAAGAAGAGTTATCAATATCAAAAAAAATCTCAGGTTCAGAAGTGTCATCAAGTACATGTGAGTTTGAAGAGGAATCTGAAGAATCTAAAGGAGAGTCAAGAGAAAAGTGTGAGAAGCTATATAGTTGAATTTGGTGATCAACCATTCTTATATCTAAAATAATATCACTGTGTAACTCCCTGATGTACATTGAATCTAGAGAAAATTTAACTCACATACCCAAACCAAGGTGAGTGATATGGTAGACTAACAAAAGATTAGTTGAGAGTGAGGGTAAACTTAGAACATTATTGAATGTTCCACCACTCAATTAAATATACCCTCTCTCAAGAACCTTTTTAGAAGTTTTGTCACCCAATTATATCGAGGACATGTCATATGGTTCTAAGGAACTGAACTCAATCTGTGAATAGGCCATGTGATGTAAAGCACTAACATCAATGACCCATGTAGGAGGAGTTGGAGGCACAACTACAACTAAGGATTTGCACTTATGTTTTCCCTTTTTATTTTATTTTGCCTTTTATTTGCTAGAGTCATTTTCCTTATTGGATTCATGGGTTGATGAAGATGATTTGATAGAATCTGGAACACCTATGTTGTTCTGAATAAGAAGGCTAGTAAGATGGTTAATTTGCTTCTTTAAATAGTTACTCTCATCATGCTTACCTGAGAAATGGCCACATTTGATGTAATCTTTCTTAAGATTATGACTGAAAGAAGAGGTCACATTGATTGATTTGGAGGTGGAAAAATTTTCACCCTTCTCATCCTTTTTCTTAATCTACTTTCTCTCTCTATTGTTAAAATCCTTTATCTTTCTTAGCAACTAATGCATGAGATTTAGATGACTTCACTTTGCCAATATTTATCAACTTATCTTGCTCTCAAATCAAATTAATAACAAAGGTATCTAAAGAAGGAATCTTCATGTGGTGTCAAGAGCACTCTTAGTGGCATGAAAAGTATATACAAACACGAAATATTTAAGACCTAGTTTAGAGAGTATTGACAGAACAAGTTATTCATCTTTCTTGTCAATTCCACATGTTTTCAACTGTAATCTCAAAAGTCTGAACTTGGTGAAAAAATCTTGAAGAGTGTCAAATTCGTTTGGGTTCAATTTGATGAGCTCATTTTCTATCTCATGTCCTCTCATCACATCCTGCACTCCAAAGAGATTGGACAGTGTGGTCCACACTTTAGTAGGTGTTTTGGTAGATTCAATGTGAAAGAGTAGATTTGAGAAGATTGAGAGACATAGTAGTCCACAAACTTTATCACAACAGTTAAACCATTTAATTTTTGCTCCAGCATCAGTAAGTTTAATCTCAGTGCCCATTATAATTTGATGGTAACCTTTGGATTACAAGATAATTTCTATTCCAGGTTTCCATTTATGATAATTAAATGGTGTAAGTGGACTTATTGAGAATAAATCTATAGTGCAAAAGTAAGTATTTCTATAGTAAGTAAAGAAATTATGCAAAAAAAGAAATATTGAATGCATAGTAAACACATAAGTACCCCCTTAGAACTAAAGTAATGATTCCCCCTGAATGTCTCAAATACAAGCACACTCATATAGACATCAGATTCAACCAAAAATATGTCTTGAGAAGTAGGTGCATAAGTACAAGGAACAAGAAGAACATCAGATACAACTGATTATGCATTCAAGAGTGTACAAAAAAATTTAAAAAAATATATAGTTTTGAAAGGCCAAATGATAGGTCCAATGTGTAGAGCATTAAAAATAAGCACTTTTAAATAAAAATGGCACTCAAAAAGGAGTTATCAATCAAAATTTATGGCACTTACAAGTTCTTACTTCAACATATTCCTGAACCCTTTCCAAAAATTTAAAAAAAAGTACCAAAAATCCAAAAAAAGAAACAACTTAAGTCTATTTTTTCACTACCTTTCACCTAAAATTTGATGATTTCTGGAACATCACATGCTTAATTGCTCAGGGTTTCAAACAACTTCAACTTCAGGTTCTCAAACTACTTCAACTTATAAAAAGTTATAAGCAGTTGACTCTGAAAAACCTAATTACTTCTCCACAATGTATTTTAGGTTCTTCAAGCTCCTTTATTTTGGGTTCTTTCAACTTTTTTACTTCAAATGAGTGATAATTTATCAACCTTTGAAAACCCAAATGGGTCTAACTAGAGTAAATCAAGTTCTTCAATCTGCACAACCGATTACTTATAAAGCAAGTAATGAGTAATAAGTAGTTGACCTTTAAAAACCTAAGTAGGTCTAGCGAGTAAGTAATCAAGGTTGAGAAACCTAATTAATTATAATTTGAAGCACTTGAAAAACTCAATTTGGTCTATGATCAAGTAGTCAAGTAGTCAAGGTTGAAAATTTTGATTACTTATAAGTTATCGCCTTGGAGAAACCTGATCACTTCCAAGTAGAAGCACTCCAAAACACTGATTAAGTAAAAGCACTATAAAAGCTTGATTTGGTCAGCAAGCAAGTAGAATCACTTTAGAAACCTGATTTGGTCTATAGAGAGTAAATCAAGGTTTGTAGGTTGGATTACTTCGATCGTATAGACGGTGACCAGATAGAAGAAATCAATTGTTTGGAAAATTCATGAACTTTCTCAAAAAAATAAGAATAACCCATTTTAGATCTCATAAAACTCAAAAAATATATGCAAAAAGATTTTTCATCAAAGCCTTCTAACATGAGTTTCAAGGTAGTTTTCAAAAAATGCCTCCAACGTCAAAAATGGCAGTCGTATAGTATGACAAAATAACAAGGTGAATGTAGAAGGATCTTACCAAAAGAGACAAATGCATGAGGCTATCAGGAAAGCTCAGGTATCATGATAGATTTTGCCAAGATCTATTAATAGTGGCTATGCGATGAATATTGAATTCCTGTAGAGACAGAATGAGAGCTCTAAAATTAAGAAAAATCCACACAAAAAATATTTACATAAGCCACTTTAGGCAAAAAACAAAGTGCATATAGGGTGAGATTAGGTCACCAAAAAGGTAAAACCCTAACTCACAATTAGAACCCACTTAAATGTAAATAACCCCTAATGACTTAATTAACTAACATAAGTAAACTAAAAAGATGTGTAGGTAAAACCACTAGGTGAAAAAAACCTACACTAATAATATACTTATGCTTCTATATAATAGAGTTTATAATTGTTATAGGCATGTTCTTTTAATCAAAAAGAACACAAAAATACATCTACTAGGTATAAAATAACAAGGGAATACCAAAATATACTTCTTCATCTTTATAATAGAGCTTACAAATATTATAAACATTTTCTCTTAATCAAATAAAACACAAAAATACACCTACTTGGTATAAAATAACAAGGGAACACTACAATATACTTATGCATCTCTATAATAGAGTTTACAACTATTCTATACATATTCTTTTAATCAAACAGAACACAAAAATACACCTACTTGGTATAAAATAACAAGGGAACACCATAATATACTCATACATCTCTATAATAGAGTTTACAACTATTATAGACATGTTCTCTTAATCAAATGAAACACAAAATTGCACATACTTGGTATAAAATAATGAGGGAACACCATAATATACTTATGCATCTCTATAATAGAGTTTATAACTATTATAGACATGTTCTCTTAATAAAATAGAACACAAAAATACACACTTTTCTAATCAAGTATTAACACTTTTCCATCAAAATTAAAGTCACCAAGTATTATTTATCAAAATGCAATCTGGCTACATGAATCCATGTAAAATTATTTGGGACCACAAAATTTGTTGTCTTTCCTCAATCAACTTCAGATTTCAGATGCCTAGATTTCAAATTTCAACATGCCAATTTTATTCATTTTATTCTTGATAATTGTTATGTGCATTCTCATCAAAATTTGTTGGATTTGGATCTTGTACTGCAGAATTCTCTAAGTATAGTGTGTTTGAAGAATTATTAGTTAATTTTCTTCTTTCAGATGTAGACTACCAAATTGTCAGAGCTCTATCAAACAAAAAATCAAGGACATTATATCTAGTTGTATAGATCCTCAAGCAAGTCTCTAAATTCTTGTCAAGCTTGTTTCTTAACTTTGACTTTAAAAATCAAAATGCACTAAAAGTTCTCTCATATTCCACTAAGCCCAAAATCATTGTTTGGCATAAATTAGCAAGATTAAAATATTTTGAGATACCATCACGTAATATTTCACTCAAGCTTAAAGTAGTCCATAGTCTAGTAATTGATCCATTTTTGAAAACATTATCCACAAATTTAACTTGTCCTAAAATTATTGTGGCAAATCAAACAAACTACTCACTTAGATTTGACAAATCTAAAATGTCTTCAATTTGTTCACCATTAACTTCTACACTCTTGCAGAAGTGTTGGGCCAAGATTTTGATTTTATTATAAAAATCTGATGAGCTAGCATTTTTTTAATAGTGAGGGTACTCCACAGCCATGGATTTCAGTAGTTCATCTCAAGGATAATGATCTCTAATTTCTGAAGAGAGACATTTTTCAATTTATTTCAAGGTGGACTTTAAAGAGGATACAACCTTAAGAAAATTATCCCTTGTAACAAGAAATTCTTTGAATCTATTAGATCGACCAAATGTGTCAAAAATGTGTAGGAGTATTTTACATTCTCACACTTCTACACATAATATCCATCTTCATTAAAATGAAAATAGTTAGCACTATGTTCAATATTTGTCATCAAAATCCAACTTATGAACTTTTCCCTTGTAAATTAATGTTGTGTTAAATACAAATTATCAAAGGTAAGGCATATTAATTTTATCAACTTAAAATATTCATAAATATATATTGTTCTTTTTTTACCTTTCTTTATCATTTAATTCACTTTATCCAATATGGGTAAAAAGATGCATAAGGTCAATAATGTCTCTATATCATCTAACTAAAACAAAATATCTAGAGCTTTATCTATTGTGTGGTGATGTTCCTCCATTATTCCCATCAATGGCTGATAATCTGCATATACTCTATGTGTTGGTCCACAAATGAAAGTCCATCAAGTATCAACATCCTTAAGTAGTTTGTTTCCTTGTGTTAAACCTTCAGTAAAAATAGACTTGTACAAAAGTATGAATGGATTTCATGAATAAGATCTTCAATTTTTGAGACTAATGTAAACTTGCTCATAATTTTGAATGTCAAATTCATTATATGTGCCATGTAATGAATATCAATCACATATGGTGTAAAATACATTTTTATCCTTATACAAATATCAATTTTTTAACCTTGAATAACCTATGCTCCATCTTCCCCTATACAAACAATCTTTCTTGCAGTTGATAAATCATCCATGCCACCAACCTCTTTTAAATTATTCTTGGGTAGTTCCAAAAGGTCTTAAAAAGTTACATTTTTTTTTAATTTTATGAATGACAAGGAAATGAGGTTGATGAACATGACTTATAACAACATAAACATGCATACACACCCAAGAAGTGTTATCAAAGGCTATAAATTTATCCAATGACAATGCTACGTATATTAAAATCCTTATCATCTCTTGAAGGTCCTCTTTTTCTTCTTTGACAAGATAATTATCCCATTCCCAACGACTAGTAACTAACCAATGAGTATTTATAAATTTTTGGATGCTAAAAAATTGTAGCATGTCCTTATATCCTAAATAATCGATCATTAGTCAACCATTGTTTAAAATGTAAAAAACAACACAAAGTTGTATACCCTTTGACATTTGATTGATTCTCATCATTTTTACAAATAAAGTTGTAATGTTTCTTCCACTTGCATGAAGTTTTTATTGTTTTATTTTGTATTCATCATATTCACTCACATACCTAACATGAAGAGACTCTTCTTTTATTCTCCATCAGATCACTAATTTATCCTCTCCATTTATAATTTTTTATCGTACTTTTTTCCCACATGCTTCTCTATAGTATCTCTTTTTAGTTGCAAGCATTATCCCTCCCTAATTTCTAACTACATATCTTGCATCTATACTCTTTCAGTGGCTCATTAGTGTCTTCACTTAAAATAAGTTTGATGAAAAGATATTTATAAACCCATTCAACTTGAAAACTCCTTGAAATTTTTCATTCACCTAACTTCCTTTTCTTAGATCTATGACGAATTTCATGAACTACTTGTGAGGTTGAATCATCAATACTTTCAAAACCATATTATCTTAAACTAGTTGTGTCATGATCATTGACATTGTTACTTTCATTCACTAATTGAAAGTGATCAAAACTTTTTTGAACATGATCTTGATCATGAGAAATAATGTTTGGTTTTGGTTGATTTTCTAAACCAATATTTATTTTTAAGGGTTGTTCTTGTTGATGTTTATCAAAATATGACAAGGTATTTTCCTTTGATGAACCCCCTATTAATTTCCTAGCATTCAAATGAGGAATAGACATTTTACAGATCAAAAACCTTTCAATGCCAACTTTATGAATCACCAATGCAAAACACTCCCTTCAATGATGGAATCACTATTTCACTTTTTGAATTAACTTATGAATTGGCAGTTTGAAAGTTAGCACCTAAAAATAGGTAAGGATATCAACACATTTATTTATAAAAAATGAAAAATGAACTGTCAAAATATCAATTTAAAAATTATATTATAGACATAATCTAAATTTGCACAATCTATGAATTTATAAATTAAAACTTGAACCAAACCAAAACTCACTTAAAAATTCAAAACATGAAAATAGGGGCCAACATAAATTTATAAGGACATGCTACAATTTTTTAGTGAATATTTTGATGCACTTTGGATCTTTATTTTTATGGTTGTAGAATAACAGTGATTCTAGGAAGCAACAAATATTTTTAAGATGTGCATAGGGGTGTTTATAAATTTTGAGAATAATAATGAATGATGCATTAATTAAATATCTCAATTATCAAAAATATGTATATGTGAATTAGATTTCAAATCATATAATTTAACCTATCCAACAGAGTAAAGCTTATTGAAGAGGCAATCTCTTGAAAGAGATTTCTAATTTTATAAAAATGTTTTATCAATGAAAATAAAACAACGAAAAGAAAAACATAATCATTAATATAACTAAGAACAACTAAAACAACAAACTAACATACTCATAATTTAATATCAAATATCATAATTTAATGTCAAATATCATAATTTAAAGTTCAATCTTAGATCAGTCTTTTGGGATACTTACAGATGTTTGTTCTCAATTTATACTAAGCACTGCACATGATCTTATCGTATTTACTCAATTTTTTTTAGATATGTCATCCTCTCTTTTCATAGTTGTCTTGTCTTATGGCCCCATGGTTCATTTATTATTAATACTCTATACTCTAATTTTTTGTCATAATTTTTGTTATACTCAGTGTATTATATTATTTGGTTGGTCTTTATCAAATACTTCTTCTAAAAAAATAAGAAATTGATTTCATCTAAGAAATACTCTTTTTAAACAAACAAAATATTGATTTCTTATGGTAAATATGGCATGCAAGATACTTATTTTAAATAATGCACAAAGAACAAAATAAATAAATGCAACAGAACCTCTAAGATCATTTCAACTGTATTTCTAACTAACCCAAAAATACCCACTTCACAGATTTTGAGTTTAAGGAAAAGATTTGCAAATTTACATAAAATTTCTAAAAAAACATGCATAGTGTTTTGAGAAAATATCTTTAAATAAATATATTTCAAGAAACTTATCATTATATTTATTCATTTCAAAATAGATGATTGTGCATGCAAACAACTACTCTCAATCTTCAGAATAAAAGAAACACAAATCCATACCTTGTAGTTACAATCACAAAAAAACCAGCTTAAAAATTGTTTGCACCTCATCCCAATCTTTCGACTACCAAAGCTTCACTTCCACCAATAGCTTGCATCAATGAATATCAAAATCAAGAAACCGTCAGCAAAAATCTTTAAAGATATAATTTTTAGGGAAATATTACATTTATTCATTTCAAGACAAACAACTATGCATGCAAACAACTACTCTTAGTCTTCAGGACAAAGAAACACAAATTCATACTTTGCAATTGTAATTATAAGAAAACTAGATTAGAAATTATGTGTACCTTAGTTTCCAACCTCTCATCCCAATATTTCGACTACCAGAGCTTTGCTTCCACTAATAGCTTGAATCAATGACTAGAAAAATCGAGAAACCATTAACAAAAATATTTAAAGAAATATTTTTCAAAGAACTTATATTTATATTTATTCATTTCAAGGTAGATGATTGTGCATGTAAATAACTACTCTCAATCTTCAGAACAAAGAAATATAAATTCATACCTTGTAGTTGTAATCACAAGGAAACCAACTTAGAAATTGTCTATACCTTTATTTCCAACCTCGCATCCCAATATTCTGACTACCAGAGCTTTGCCTCTACCAAGAGCTTGTATAAATGATAATAAAAATTGAGAAATCAATACATATGTATTCGATCAAAATTTATTAATCCCATGGGTGACGTGTTGGACCAACATTAAATTTTACCTTAAGCCCCTTAATATGTCAGTGCCAATTCACTAAAAAATGGGATAAGATCTAAACCTCAATCCCTGTATCTTTAATTCCTCTTGCACCATATTTAATGCTAGAAATAAAATAAATTTGAAAATTATTTATTATTAAGTTTTTTAGTTATTAAAACCATATAAAAGGAAGAGCATGTGGTGCTAAAGAATATTCAAAATATTTTCACATAATAAATATAATTATTACTTTAAGCTTATTGTGTCATAGTTTGTCTTTATTATTTATATACATACATACATGTCTAACCTATACATGTCATGTATAATTTCTTGGAGAATCAAACCCATACATATATAGTAACTCTAAAAAATATCTGTCCCAAAATAAGATCGAGTATAATCTATAAGGCGAATCTGTCTCAAACTATGAAATTGTATAAAATTGAGGCTATTTGACATATGTATATTTTCTCATAATTAGTCATTTTCAAAATCAAAAAAAACCTATTTATAGGCATTTGGCTATGAATAGCCACTAAAATTTTCCCTACCTTTGCCTCCTTTAATTAGAAGATATTCAACTTTTTTTGTGTAAAATGATAGATTAATGCATCCCTGATATTTACAATTATCTATGCAAATCAATTAGAAGTGTTATAAATAATCTAAATTATGACTACACAATGACTGCATTGCAAATTCTAGTCACTTCCATCAGTGTATTCATGGGTCTAATAGCAATGTTACTATAAGAATCTCATAAATTTGGTTGTACAACCAAATATGGAAAATATTGTAGTTGTTTGCAAGTGGACTAGCTCTTAATTATAATATTAGAATTGATTGTGCAAGTCAATAAATATGTCAGTAATGTAGATTGTGTCAATTTGAACCCTGTGAACCTAAATAGTTTAGATTAAATGATTCTGGGCTCAATTGGAACTAATATCATCATTGATTGATCTAATTATTTAATTGGATCAATCAGGGATGCAACTTGGGTCAATTTGAGCCTCATGAACCTAGTTTAGACTAAATGATGTAATTTAGGTCTCAGTTCAACCCAATTTTGTCATTGATTGAAATATTTAATCAATTGGATCAATTAAGGATGCATAGTCGATGAATTTGAGCCTTTTGAACCTACTTATGATTAAATTATGTGATTTGGGACTCAATTCTCACCAATTATTATTGATTGATCTAGTTATTCGATTATATCAATTAGGGTTGGTGATTAGGCTAATTTGAACCCCATGAGCATAGTCCTAACTAAATAAAGTGATTTGGGGTTCAATTCGCACCAATTTTGTCACTAAATAAACTATTTAGTTGATTTGATCAATTAGGGAGTCAAATTGGGCCAATTTGAGCTTTGTGAACCTCGTTATAACTAAACTATATGCTTTGGGGCTTAATTTTCCCTAATTTTGACATTGATTAAACCAATTCTTTAATTGGATCAATCAAGGATGGATATTGGGCCAATTTGAGCCCCAAAAACCTAATTATGACTAAATGGTATGATGTGGGGCTTAATTCTCCCCAAATTTGTCATTGGTTGAACCAATTAGTCAATTAATGAATCAAACACAGATGCAACTTAGGCTGATTTGAGCCCTGTGAACCTAGTTACAACTAAACAATGGGATTTGGGGCTCGGTTGGCCCCAATTATTTATTTTATTAAACTAATTAGTCAATTGTATCAATTAAGGACATATATTGGGCTAATTTGAGCCCCTTGAACCCATGTATGACTAAACATTGACATTTAGAGCTCAATTCACCATAATTTAATCACTAATTAAATCAATTAGTTGATTTTATCAATCAAGGAAATAAATTAGGCCAAATTGAGCCTCATGAACTTAGTTGTGACTAATGATGTAATTTGGGGCTCAGTTCACCCAAAATCATTACTAGTTGAACCAATTAGTCAAGTGGATCAATCAAGACATATATTTCACCAAATTAAGCCTTGTGAACCTATTTTCAACTAAGGGATGCAATTTTTGGCTCAATTATCCTCAATTCCATCACTAATTGAAAAAAATAATAAATTAATAGATTAATCAAAGATGTAGATTGAGCTAATTCAAGCCTCGTGAACCTAGTTGTGACTAAACAATGTGATTTGGTAATCAATTTACTCCAATTTCATCATTAATTGAACCAATTAGTTAATTAATGGATAAATCAAAGATGAATATTTAGCTACTTTAAGCCCTACATACCTAGTTGCTACTAAATAATGTGATTTGGAGCTCAATTCACCCCAATTTCATCAATGATTGAATTAATTAGTTGATTGCATCAATCAAGGGTGTAGATACAGCTAATTTGAGCACCATGAACTTAGTTGTGACTAAATGCTGCAATTTAGAGCTCAATTCTCCCCAATTTCATCATTTATTGAAATAATTAGTTCATTGGATCAACTAGGGACACATATTGGTCTAATTTAAGCCTTGTGAATCTAGTTGCAATTAAACAATATTATTTAGGGCTCAATTGGCCCTGATTTCATCATTAATTCAACCAATTGGTCATTTATATCGATCAAGGAACAGACTAGGCCAATTTAAACCTTGTAAACCTAGCTAGTTGTGACTAAACAATATGATTTGGGGCTCGATTGGCCCAGATTTCATCAATGATTGAACCAATTAGTCAATTGGATCGATCAAGAATACAACTTGGGCTAATTTAAGCCCCATTTTATGAGTATTATATGTTGATTTAGAGATCTAAATACAACTAACTACCCCTTTTTTTTGAGATTTTATTGATATCCACCTTCATTTTTTTCTCACACATAGTTGATGCCTTTTTCAATAGAAATAGGTTTGCTAACCACTTATAGACACAAAATAATGATAAATAGTGCTCAATGTTATGCATTTTTTCTCAAATTCACCTCAATTACATAAATGAATTAGGATTGATTAACCTCAAATTCCCACCTACTTTAAATAATTGACTAATTGGGTTAATAAGAGGCGTAATTGGGTCCACTAATGATAACATGTTGAATTTCAATAAGAAAAGAATGATATGTTGATGTTGGAATATATTAATAAGGTATAATATTTGATGTTAGGGTTTTGATTCTCATCAAAGTAGCCTAAAGATCAGAATTGTGAGAAATGCAAAAAAGCATTGACATTTGTTCACATTTATCATATTTAAAAAATGAATAAAAAAAGCTTTCTCCTTAAGCAAATTTTTATGCACAGTGTTTTTTTAGCCTAACACAATGCCTGATGTTTTTAATAACACATACATTAGAAAAGGGGCCTCTAAAGTTAAAAACAAAAAGGCGGGAAATGAATCTTTTATTCTATTCCAACTACAAAAGTGAGGATGGTCAAAAACTTTTTTTGATTTGGAAATAGTTTAATCTATGATTATTTATAAAGATAATGATAGCAAATGGAAGCCAAATAAAAACCAAACATGAGTAAATGGAAGAAAAAATAAGGTCATCCCTCAGATTGGTGCACTAATCAAGAAGAATGCTTAGGGGACATGCCATGTCTATTGGTTCAAAGTCATCTTCCAAACAAGTGGAGTATACAGTAAGTTAGCATATTATTTCAAACATGCCTCTTATTAGTCTCAAAGGGATACTTTACATTTCACTTTGCTTTAGCATTTCACTAAACTGTGTAATATTTAGCCAATCAAATGGCATTGTTATATGTGCATTGAATTTAAACCCTTTCGATAGTTAACTTGCACATTTTTTAACAAAATTTAGTAATAAAGTCATTTATTTATGTGTTGATTGATGGAAAGTTTTGAGGTGTTATTCACCAGTCCAAAATAGTTGACATCATTAGAGCATTTTGGGATGACTTCTAAGGATAGTCAATAGTGTTATATAGTCAACTTTCATAATACCTACACCAATTTAACACTTTTCATTGAATGATACTAGGTAGCCTATTTGTAAAAGAGCTCCATCACACATTAAAAAATGTATTATAGATTTTTTGGGGGTTTTGTACATTAAATGAAGGTTTGACGTGACCAACATGAATTTAAAATATTTTTGGAGTTGGATTTTGCTTCAGGGTTTCCCTTTTGCATCATAAATATCATCTATAAATTCATCCTTTGTCACCTGTTAAGTTGTGGAGCTAAAAGCTTCACCAGGATGCAAACAAGAGAAGTTACGGAGGATGCAAAGTTGCGGGGAGTTGCAAAATCAGTTGCACGAAAACCGGCGTCGATCTGATCAACTGACGTCGGTCAGACAGCAAAGAGGAAGCAACTGGCGTCGGTTACCAGTCGGCTGACATTGGTCATGGAGGAGCCGACGTTGACAGCTTGTGCGAGAACAGGCAGTTCGCATGTTGATCCCGGAGAGTCTATTTTTGGACTGGTTGTTTGCATATCAAAGGCTAGTTGTAGTCTCGAGTTGCGTATCTAATTATTGTAATTAGCTTAGTCTAATTATTGTAAGCATGACATCTATATATGGACTCATGGGCTGTATTGTAAATTTGTAGCTAGTGAGTAAGAGAGAAATAAGCTCCTTCAGAGAGAAGAGAGTAATGGTGTGTTCCTCCTAGTGCCACAGTACCAAGGTGGGTACTGGATTGGAGAATCAAAAGGGTTCTTCGTGTGTGTATGATCTTGGTCAGCATGTGGGCATGACTTTCTATAGGAGATCTACAATGGTGAGTAAGGTCTAGTTATTTGCAGGTAGCAGCAGAGAGCAGGAGATCTACTTGGAGTACGGTTGTGTACTTGGTGAACTGGCAGCGTGTTACTGACTGGTTGGAGAGGTGAACATCAATTCTGTATTAGAGTTGATTGTTGTGACCAAGAGAGAGAGGGAAGAAGATCTTGAGGTGTGGCGAACCTTTGAGGTGGAAGAAGAAGTGGCATCTTCTTTATTTTATATTCTTCTGAGTGATTATTAATACAATTGTGTATTGTCTCTCACTTCTTGTGTTATTTCATATTTCTAGTTACTTATTGATTCTAGTTAAATTCCGTGTTTAGTTGCTAGTACAAGAAGTAATCATATGTGCTCTAATTGGTAGAGCAAGATCCTGTCAAGTGGTATCAGAGCCTTGGTTGTAGGTTCAAGAGCTGATACCAACAAGTGGTATCAGAGCTTTTGGTTGGGTTGACTAACAGGTGGTTTCAGATCTGGTAGTGTTTTTGATTACAGGTCACTCACAGAGGTTTCAGATTGAGTGGGAGTATAGCAATGGCAGAAGAAAGTAAGCTACGAATGGAGAAACTGAATAGCATGAATGGTCTGATTGATGGAAAGAAGGAGCAGGTAAAAAGAGATCGTTGGTCGGTAGAAGATCAGCTTGTGGAAGCATATGTTGCAGGTAATATTGCACAGGATGTTCTGGATAAAGTGGAATCTTTGTTTATAGATTTTTTTGCCCCTTTCCATGCAGCCCAAAATAGAGCATCTTTTCATGGGTATGTCTTTGGAGACCTTGGAGAGACTTATTTAGGGGTTGGAGAGCCTTGTCAGATGATTGACAAAGGGAAAGTGATGCTGAAATTGCAGGCGGATGACACACAGTGGTTGAAGGAAGTCATGCAGGTACCAGTCTTGGAGATGAGTCTAATTTCTTCAAGAAATTTGGGTGATGAGAGATGCACTATAACTCTCACAGCGGATACACTTGAATTAGATGGTGGTAAGAAATTAGGTATCCTTTATCTATCTACTTATATTGTTGATTCACCTTCTGTTGCAGAGATGTGGCTTCATAGGCTTAGTCACATATGTAGAAGGAGAATGCAGGTTTTGAAGCAGAAGTCAGATGTTTTTGACAAGCTAAAGAACTAGAAAGCCTTGGTGTTCATGGAGGAGATGACGGACAGAGATCAGGTGAGGAAACTAAATTATTCTGAGCAGAGTAGGGTTGATTTGATTAGGATTTTGATCCATGGAGAGCTCGCGGGTAAAAAGTTATCACTCACAGACGAACACAGGTACCGGCATCGGTTAGATAGTAATCGACATCGGCAACAAGAAGACCGACGTCGGTCATGAAGGAACCAACGTTGGCAGAAGGGACGCCAGCGTCGGCCAGAGAAATGATGTCGGCAGTCAGGGTCAGTACAGGGAGCCGACATCGATCAGAAATAGACTGGGAGATGGCCAAGATCGGTCACTGGTACGGATAGTGGGCGGACAACAAGTCTCAAACGCTCATGTTGAGGTCAGAAAGGGTAAGTGAACCTCATATTCATTGTTCACCTTCTTTATATTGCTTATTGATGGTCAAGAACTAGGGAGATGGAAGAAGCAATGCAGGTAGAGTCCAGATACAGTGGGAGCTTGGCATGGATGAGGAGTGTGAGTCCTTGGAGAAGAACCAAACATGTATTTGTTGGTAGAGTTGTCAGTTGAAAGTAAGCACTGAGAGACGGAATGGATTCCCATTTTAAAGAAGAGAGTGGATGGATACATGAGACAGAAGGCCAAGGCATATGGTCTTGAAGAAGCTGCAGGACAGTGGTACAGGTTTTGACAGGTGGATGACTAAGCATGGCTTCAGTCAATGTCAGTGTAACTATTATGGTTTTGTCTTACCAAGTGGATGATGAGTCATGACATCATTCTATTTCTGTATGTGGATGGTATGTTTGCTAGCAAGATTGTACATACAGGGTGTTGCTGAGCTAAGGGGTAAGATTAGTTCAGTGGTTTGTCATGAAGAATTTGGAGCAGCAAAATTCTTTGGCATAAGAGACATAGAGATTTGATCTCCAGTGGGAGCTGATGTGAAGACGGTGTTGGCAGGGTTCATGATGCAGGTTGCAGAATCAGAAAGCACACCAAGGGCTGAATAGTTCAAGCTTAGCTTAAAACAGGGTTCAAAATCACATGAGGTTTAGTGTAGACCTGAGTTTTCCCAAGCAGTGGGGGTTGTCAGAAAGTATGGAGCCAATTCAGGGAAGGAGTACTAGAGGGCAGTTCAGTGGGACTAGCAGCAGGGATACTTGTTATGCAGGGTCAAGTTCTTCACTACATGGATATGTAGGTTCGGATGTGGCAGGTTACTTTGATGACAGGTGTAGCATCACAGGTTGTGTGGTGGTTGGTCTTCAGGGTTGATCTTGAAGAGGAATACAAGCCAGGGAATAATTTAGACAGTGTACAAGTACAGGTACAGGTGCAGCTATTTATCTCCAAGTGGGAGCTTGTTAAGTTGTGGAGCTAAAAGCTTCACCAGGATGCAAATAGGATAAGTTACGAAGGATGCAGAGTTGCGGGGAGTTGTAAAATCAGTTGCAGGGAAATCGGCGTCGGTCTGATCAACCGACGTCGGTCAAACAGCAAAGAGGAAGCAACCGGTGTCGGTTACCAGTCGGCCAACATCGGTCATGGAGGAGCTGACGTCGGCAGCCTGTACGAGAACAGGCAGTTCGCATGTTGATCCCGGAGAGTCTATTTTTGGATGGTTGTTTGCATGTCAAAGGCTAGTTTTAGTCTCGAATTGCGCATCTAATTATTGTAATTAGCTTAGTCTAATTATTGTAAGCATGACATCTATATATGGACTCATGGGTTGTATTGTAAATTTGTAGCTAGTGAGTAAGAGAGCAATAAGCTCCTTCAGAGAGAAGAGAGTAATGGTGCGTTCCTCCTAGTGCCACAGTACCAAGGTGGGTACTGGATTGGAGAATCAAAAGGGTTCTTTGTGTGTGTATGATCTTGGTCAGCATGTGGGCATGACTTTCTATAGGAGATCTACAATGGTGAGTAAGGTCTAGTTATTTGCAAGTAGCAGCAAAGAGCAGGAGATCTACTTGGAGTACGGTTGTGTACTTGGTGAACTGGCAGCGTGTTACTGACTGGTTGGAGAGGTGAACATCAATTCTGTATTGGAGTTGATTGTTGTGACCAAGAGAGAGAGGGAAGAAGGTCTTGAGGTGTGGCAAACCTTTGAGGTGGAAGAAGAAGTGGCATCTTTTTTATTGTATATTCTTCTGAGTGATTATTAATACAATTGTGTATTGTCTCTCACTTCCTGTGTTGTTTCATATTTCTAGTTACTTATTGATTCTGGTTAAATTCCGTGTTTAGTTGCTAGTACAAGAAGTAATCATATGTGCTCTAATTGGTAGAGCAAGATCATGTCATCACCGAGGTTTACCTTGTCCCACCTAAGACCTACAAATATTTTGAAGGGATAAGTTTTTCCACAAAGAGAGTATCTAGGTAGCCACAACACAAGGATTTCATTTAATCTATTTCATAACTTAATTTTAGCAGTTGTGTATGTGTGTTATGGATTTGAATCAACTTTGATCTATTGTGCAACCTACTAAAACCTCATTTAATACTATAACAATACTTACAAATTTGTGGTGTTGTTTGTAAGATTAATGACCATTATTTTGTCTTTTTTAGTAGCATCTCCAATAGATCTTTCACATAGGGAACCATTACCTTTACCAATTGCATATGTTCTAAATTTTATAAATTCCTGATACCTTGTTCCATGTTATAAAAAGAGCATATATAGTAGGTTTTTTGGATCCAATTCATGTGTATACTCTACCAAACCCTTCTAAGGTAGCATTCTTCATTGAAAAACTATATTTTTGGAGTGATTGGTATTGTTTTGAAGCTATGACAAATGTTTTGAGTTTTCTTGTTTAGTTAGATTTTTTTGTTTTGTAGTGTTAATCTATTTTCTTTTATTTTTTCTCAGTTTGAGGCTATGATACTTAAGTACTTACAGAAAAACCCGTATACCTTATCTAAGTTTAACAAAGAACACCTTCAATTACAAATAGACTGAAAAAAAAATGATTAAGGTGGTTAAGGTTTTTAAACCATGTGGTCTTGAAAGCATGAAGGAGATATACATTGAAGATACCCATGTTGATTATGACCTAAATTCTCTAACTGCCAATGTTCCCAAATCCCTATCTCTACACCCTATTGGCATGCCCCTTGAGTATCGTATTTTTTCTAAAGGTTTAGCAAAAAAACCCCACTTTGTTCAATGAGAAAGGGGACATTTAGCTAAACACAAATGGGGATTTGTTTATGGAGTGTTTTTGGTAGGTGATCAAACACCTTGCTAACACCAAAGCCCTCACGCACCTTGATTGGGCCCCACTCCCTATTGAAGGCAAAAAACATGCATTTTAGCTTTTGACAAATGTATGTAAGATAAATCTCATTGAGAGGAGGACCCATATTTACATGGGGAGTGCATTGAGAATGGCAAGTGATGCAGCATATAGGAAAAAAAAAAAAAAACACAAATCTCATTGTAAAACATTTTTGCACCACATGTTACACTAAAGAGGAGTGGAAATGTATGTTGGAAAATATAAGGGAAATAAAAAAATGTTGCAAAAAACATTTAAAAATGTAGGTATATGAAGGCTACAGAAAAAAGGTTCAAACAATCCATGTTACTCATCAAACAAGAAAAACAAGCGTAAAATGATTGTTTGTTGAATTTATAAGTTTTTAATAGTTTCTCTTTATTTTGCATAATTTAATTTGAATTTATTATATATTTATTGTTGAATAACTGATGAATTTTGTTTCCAATGTTTTCCCAACATAAGATATTTGAACACAACCTAACTAGAATGGGCATTCAATATATCAAGAAAATAGTTTACGACAATATGTCATAATGACATATGTAAGTTAATTTATGTCAGATAGTTTTTAGACGATACTCCATTTTTATTCTTTGTTATTTAAATCTAAATATGACAATAGTTGGGTGCACATTTTAAGTCTAATATAAATTTATTTAATGCTCGTGGTTTATAAAAGTTTAAAATTTCTTTTGAGCACATTAAACAATTTTTTTTATTTTTTTATCTAGTTTTCATATGTTATTTGTTTATTATTAATTTTTATTTTGCGTATATAATTTAAATATATTCAAATTTATTATTTGAAAAAATATAGTATAATGTATTTTTTATATATAGTTATTTAAAAAAATACATGTATCTGAAAAAAATATTAATCAAATCATGACACAACTATGGCAATGGGCAGAATTTTGAATTACTATCACAAACCCTGACGTACATATTTTGACATAAAACATCATACAAATATTCATGTCTAACAAATTTAAAAAATCCATACACGCATAATAATTTTGAAAATCTTGATGAAAAAAACTTCCAAATATGCCTTCAATACTATATCCAAACGAACGCTACTTGTTAATTTCCATCAATTTGAGTGACGTAAACTGTGTCAAGAAATTTTTTTTAATAATACCATTTGCATAGTTGAAATACACGCAAAAATACTACCATTTTTTTAACAATAATGAACAATGCACAAATAATACAATATAGAACGTCCAATGTCTAGCCACTTTCATGACATGATATGTACAATGCATCAAGACAAAACTCACATGTCTATATGACATGAAAAACCAAACACAAATGGTCGCACGATCGCTACGCTAACCTATTAGCACCACTTGTTTAACTTGCCTACAAACCCTTTCACAAGCCTAACATTGTCTATGCAACTGGATAATTCTTCGGCTAAAGGTCCAGACTAAATAAAACGTTAAAGAAATGTTATTCTATAATTAATATGAAGGTGAATTTATTGTATAAATAAAATGTTAATGTCCAAAAACATTTTAGAGATCTCTTAAGAAAGGTTGAAGATCATATTATTTTAATAATATCTTGGTAAATTTTTAATTGGATGTGACACAATATTTTTAGGTTAAGGTTTTTTTCATATTAGGAACCTGAATCCGTGTCAAGATCAATATAATATCAACGTTTTCATTTTGGTTAATTAAAGATATTAAGAAGAAGATATTAAATAGTTTTGTTGTTTGTTTCATGAATACAAATGATAAACGAGTGTTGAGCAAATGCTTTCAATCAATCATTCTAAATAATTGAAATCCAAGCTATTTATTTTAGTTAGCTCTCAATAATATCTATTTTCAATATAATCTTTGGAAATTATATGAAATCCATGGAACTAGATTTAAACCTTCATCAAACCATAGTTGATTGAGCTCGGCATTGCATTTGGAAATAAAGCTTGTATGAATGTTGTTCAACCATGAGCAAAATAATTCAACTCTCCTAAGTTAATAAATATAATTGTTAAATTTATTTAAAGATTTTTTTGTTTTTGTTTTTTCTATTTTACAAAGTGAAGTATCACTACAAGCCAAGTAGCAAATTGCAATGATTACTGATTTTTTTTATTTTTTTATTTTATTGGTGTTTTGAATTTTTTAAATTGAAAAACGTACTTTTATTGATAAAACAATTTACAGTACAATGTTAGTCATTAAAAAAAGATGAGTGGAAAGAATCACACTACAAAAGCCAAGCTACACCAGCAGGCAATATAACAAAAGGTAGCAAGAGAAAAAAGAGGAAAGAAAACAAACGTGGCCACATCCCATATCCACAAGATAGTCTTTTTTGGTTTTTTTTCGAAACTCAATCCAACGCCCTGGGCAACCAATATCCATCAAGTTAGCAATAACTATCAGAAGTGCATGATTGTACTGAGATTCAAATTGATGAGGTATGTTTGTAGTGTTGATATTGAAGCATTTATATTGTCATTGATGTCAAAGTCAAGTTGAATGTCCTTCATGACAAAAGATAGAGTTGATGTCATGATTCGTGAAGTGGTGTGTGACTATGAAGCTTTGTTTCTCTATTGAGAGAAATTTTTAAGGTACCCTCATATCCTTTCTAAGGTTTTTTGACATATCAATATCATGTTCAAAATACAAGAGAAGCATCATGCTTGAACCCTAAGTACTAAGAAGCATACAAGGAAAGCACATGGGTCAACAAGTCCTTGCATACCATATGAGGTCTTGATAAAAAATTATAAAGTGATAGAGCTCATAAAGTCTATTCATAATGTACTTGTCTTCAAGAAATCATGTTTAAAGTAGGACATCATTGAACTAGCCTATTTGTGTCCAAACTCTAAGCACCAGGTGTCTTGAGTAGTATAGTCTAGCTCTGTGAAGAAGATATATGCATGATGCATGATAATTTTTTGTGTTGTGGGTATGTATAGGAATGATTAAGTATTCTAAGTTTCTTAAACATGGGAAAGAGGCAAATAAATCTTTAGATAAGGTCAAAGGTCAAGTTTTCAAGCTTAGCCCATGCATGAAGAGACCTAGTGAGGAGATACAAGTTTGGTGCCTTAGTAAGATAGGATTTATATGATTTATGTGAGCAAGTTTGATACTGTGAGAGCATGATATGATGTTTTATAACATGACAGTAGAGTGTTGAAGACAATACGAGAGGTTTCATGTTGTGTTCATAATCCAGATAGGACTGGTAGTCTAAGACCTAAGTGTACAAACTGACCTATAATGGCCTAATGAGGGTTCAAGTTATTTTCAAGGATGCCATAGCTCTTGATATCATTTAAAAATATGTGATAGGTCATGTTAATCATGTTGACCAAGTTTGAATTCAAAACCTAAAGAATAAAGCAAGAAATTTGATGGTACAATTGATTGTGTGCACTAAAAAGGGTGTTGCAGACCTAAGAAGAAGTTTCTCATGCTCATTGGCATGTGCAACCTTTGAATGAGAGCCTAATAACTTCATGGTATTTGGGTAATGTCCCTATCTTGAATTTATTGGCATTGGTTTTTGAATTAATGGGAAATTCTTCATGAATGATTGCTAAGAAGGTAAGGCAATTAAAACCCTCCTAAAACCCTTACAAAGACCTGATAAGAAAGATGCAATCAATTATGGCTCAGAATGATCTATTTTACCTTGTTTGGTGTTTTTAACATGTAAATGACACTTCAAAGTTTCCTTAGGTGTTTTTTTTTCTAACAGTGAGTAGAAGCTATAGGTAAACCCTTATTTTCAGCATTTTTATGCTACAAGCAGGGTTGACCAAGTCAAAGCATGAAATTGGATGGAGGATTATGTGAAATAATTATAATTTATTCTCATTCAACTTTATGAGTAGGTTCCTAACCAAAAATATGCAAAACTAGTCATGGAAGGTAGCCTATCATTAAATTGGCCTAATGAGCAGAACAGTGAGAACACTAGGCGAGAATGAGAATGAGATTAGGGATTGGTTATAGAAGACTAGGGATTGATATTAAGGCATGGGATAATTATTCAATACCTATCCCTCATATCCCCTCGGTCTATAACTATTGATGATGCTTACACCTATGCAAAACGTTGTCATCAAACTGGTCGGTATAGTACAATGGAGTCTGTGTAGAGTGACATAGTGAGATTGGTCTATAAGACCAATATTGATACATAACCATGAAATTTAGCTTACCATATATGTTATAATCATGATAAAGGTTCACAAAAATCAATTTTAAGACCACATAAGTGTCCCCATAAGTTTTCTATAAGTTGATTTTCTTGACTGTGTTTTTGGTCCTACAAGGAACTTTTCTATGTGTGTAAAAAGGATGTCCCTAAGTCAATTTTCACTAAGATGAATGATCCAAAGTTATTAAATTTGTTATAAATGACTAATAGGATCATTTTAATGTATTTTTTTCCATTGGAAGTCCCTGATCAATCTTGGAAAGTCAAATGATTTTGACTGTGTATTGACAGTGTTTAGTGTTTTTGAGTAAGTCATCTACAAGAGTGTTCTTGAGGCCGTCTGGCATGTGTAGTGGAGACAAAATATTTTTGGGAAGTTTTTAAAGTATTTATAATCCTGTTCATATGATTTTATGCATGGGTTATGTGATAAATTTTTGTATTTGGTTCAAATTTGCAAGACAGACTTATGGGTGGTGAGAAGGCCTATTGGTGAGGAGACCTAATTGGTAGGTCCAAGTAGTTAAATGGGACAAATGGAGTTGGGGACCTAATGTGAACTTATCAGTGGTATATTTTAGTCATTTATTAAGTGTTTCATCCATTTTATAAGACAAGGAGTGTTCCTAAAGGTCATAATGGTAATGTGTGGATAGGACAAACCTAATTGCATTAGGTCTCCATTAGGCCTAATGGAGGTTTTGGTACTTATGGACTATGGCCAACTTATGCAATGTTTGTTTCACCTTTTAAACATGTATGGTAAGCTATTCCAAAAATATTTCATGTATTGAAAGGCTCTTGGTTGACTAATATGGGTCAGAGCAAGGGTCAAGTACTTAAAAAGGCTTAATAGGCCTAAATTGAGTAGTTGAGATGTTGAGCTATTGAGCGAAGTATATAGTGTTTTTGAGAATAGGTTAAGAGATTGAAGATCATTAGGAAGCTAAGTAAAATATTCAATGAGTATTTCAATTTTTTTCTATAGGTATTAAGGAAGGTCATTTGACCTATTTTTGTTAAATAGAGGGTTATTTGAACGAGAAGGCCTAAGAGGTTGTTTAATTGAGATTAAAGAGTAAAGAGTGAAAATAGAAGAGGTCATCATCAGTTGAAGATTATAAACACATTTTCTAAGGTGATTATAGATTAGAGGTGACTTGGTTGGTTCTCAGTTACCTAGGGGGTTGGAGCCTCCATTCAATATAGAGGTTGCAAAATACTAGTTGAGTGGGTGCTCAACTAGGTAGGGGTTGAAGCTCATTGTGAAATTGGTGCTTCATTGATTTTTGGATCTTGACATTATAGGAATATATTCCATGTGCATGCTTTAGTGGGTCTTATCCCCAAGAGGGTTTTCCACATATATTATGTGTTCTCTCATGATATGTTTGTGTGGTTGTTTGCTTATGAATTGATCTTATATGTGAAATGAATGCTTCATGGAATGATGAATTGAATTGAGTAATATATTATTAATAAAATGATTCACCCCCCCCCGCTTAGTATCTACTTCTAATAATTGGTATCAGATCTTGGACCCTTGAGTAGACCTAATGATATAAGGGAGATCTCTAGAACATAAAAATGGATCTTGGCAATGAAAGTACTTTCTATTACTATAATGAGAACCTACCCACAGTCAATGAAACAATTTTTAAGTGTTTTTCAAATTAAAATTATCACATGGAAGAATGTACTCAACTGAGAATGAAAGTAAAATCCTTAGAGACACAAGTTGAGCAAGCTACTATCAAGATGAGGACTTATCAAAGGTATGAAGAAAGTATTGGAAAACTTAATGGTATCTTAGATAGTCAAATATCCTTTTATAACATGAGAGGTCTTGCCTTCATAAAAGAACAAAAGGAATTAAATAAATTCCATGCTCCAATAGATACCAATCAATCAAGGAGTGATGAAATTGGAAGAATCAAGACCTATGCAAAAGCTACCAAACTTGAAGTTAAGCATCATCAAGTCAAAGAGATCCTTGCTCCATCAAGTGTCATAAAAGGAAACAATGTTTCATTTTATATTCATCAAAAGACAAAAAAGGTCAAACAACCACAGTATGTGGACACCTTCATTGGTCACTGTTTCTCTTGTGGTAGATTTCGACATAAAGTTATTCATTAAGATTGAAAAGTATAATCCATTGTTTTAGTTGCAACCAAAGAGGACACATTGAAAGAGTTTAAGACAAAGTTTATCAAGAAAACCAATCATGTTGAGAGGTTATAGAGTCATGACACTAAAGAATGGATCAATAAAGTAGACCCTATAAAAAAGAAGCAGAAAGATAGAGGAAAAGAATCTATGATAGCCCAAACTATTTTTCACACTCAAAAAGAATATTTGAAATGGTATATAGATAGTGGTTGTTCAAGTTGCATGATAGGATATAAAATCAAGTTCATTACCTTAAATAAGAATGCCTTTGCGTTAGTAAGGTTTCTGGATAACACATTGCTAACATAGTTGGGAAAGGTGCTTTGATCTTGGATAATGGGAAGACCAAAACAGAAATGGTGTTATATGTAGATGGTTTTAAACACAACTTGCTAAGTGCAAGCTAAAATGATACCCAAACAAAGATTGACGTGATCAAACAAGAAGGACAAAACAAGCATAAGAATATCATGGAGGAGGTTCAATCCTACAAGGACATGAAGATCTAGGAATCTCCTGAATTTATGTTGTTCTAGCTCTTTAGAGCAAAAGTGACTCCATTAGGCTTCATGGAGGAACTCGACTAGCAAGCTAGAAGAATGAAGGATGCCTGGTCATAGAGGGAGTTTTTTTTTGTCTTAGGAGATCTTCATGTTCTAGTTTCATTCAAAGAAATCTGTTATGAATATGAAGTCAAGAGACAAGTCACAAAAAGTTGGTATGATGACTTGATCAAACCAAGTCACAATTTTAAAAATGTCTTGAATTTTCATGGAGAAAAATGGAGTCAATCATGTCTCATGAGTAGGTATGTGAACCTATTTTGTGCTAAAGAAAGGTTTGATGAAGTTTGTTTGAAATAAGATTTGTTGTCCTAGGTCCAAGGATCAAATAGTTGCCAAGAAGGTGAAACTTTGTCATTAATGTTAAAGGGGGAGAAAGTTCCTATTTCAAGTTCAAGTATTAGAGAATGATCTACTATGATTAAGAATGTTTGCCATCAATGACAAAGGAGGAGATTGTTGAGGTATGTTCCTAGTGTTTGTATTGAAGCATTTATATTATCATTGATGTCAAATTCAAGTTGAATGTCCTTCATGACAAAAGACAGAGTTGATGTCATGATTGGTGAAGTGGTGTGTGACTAAGAAGATTTGTTTCTCTATTGATAGAAAATTTGAAGGCAACCCGGTATCCTTTATGAGGTTTATTGACATATCATTACATGTTCAAAATACAAGAGAATCATCTTGCTTGAACTCTAAGTACTAAGAAGCATAAAAGGAAAGCACATGGGTCAACAAGTCCCTGCATACCATATGAGCTCTTGATACAAAATTGTAAAGTGATAGAGCTCATAAAGTCTATTGAGAATGGACTTGTCTTCAGGAAATCATGTTTAAAGTATGACATCATTAAACTAGCCTATTTGTGTCAACACTCTAAGCACTAGGTGTCTTGAGTAGTTTGGTTCAGCTCTGTGAAGAAGATATATGCATGATGCATGATAATTTTTTTTGTTTTGGGTTTGTACAGGCAGATTAAGTGTTATAAGTTTCTTAAACAAGGGAAAGAGGAAAAGAAGTCTTTAGATAAGGTCAAATGTCAAGCTGTCAAGCTTAGCTCTTGCATGAAGAGACCTAGTGAGGAGATACATGCTTGGTGCCTTAGTAAGATAAGCTTTATATGACTTATGTGAGCAAGGGTGAAAATGTGAGAGCATTATATGATGTTTTATAACATGAGGGTAGAGTATTGAAGACAGTACAATAGGTTTCAAGTTGCATTCATAGTCCAAATAGGACTAGGAGTATAAGACCTAAGTGTACAAAGTGACCTGTAATGGCCTAATGAGGGGCCAAGATATTTTCCAAGGATTTCAGAGCTCTTGATAGAATTTAAAAAGGTGTGAGAGGTCATGTTAATCATGTTGACCATGTTTTAATTCAAACCCTAAAGAAGAAATCAATAAATTAGATGGTAAGGTTGATTGTGTGCACAGAAAAGGGTGTTGTAGACCTGAGAAGAAGTTTCTCATGCTCATTGGCATTTTCAACCTTTGCATAAGATCTTGAGAACTTCATGGTACTTGGGGAAGGTCCCTAAATTGAATTTATTGGAATTGGTTTTTGAGTTAAGGGGCAATCCTTTATGAATGATTGCTAAGAAGGTAAGGTAGTCAAAACCCTCCTAAAACCCTTACAAAGACCTGATAAGAAAGATCCAATCAATTATGGCTCAGAATGGTCCAGTTGACCTGGTTTGGTGTTTGTAAAATGTAAAGGACTCTTCAAAGTTTCCTCAGGTGGCTTTTTATTGTCCTGATAGTGAGTAGAAGCTACAGGAAAACCCTTATTTTCATGCTTTTTTTTATGTTACAGGCAGGGTTGACCAGGTCAAAGCATGTAAGTGGATGAAAGATGATTTTCAAGACTTATATTTTATGCTCATGAAATTTTTTGAGTATGTTGATGACCAAAAATGTGTAAAAATTCTCATGGAAGGTAGCCTATCGCTAAACTGACCTAATAAGTAAAATAGTGAGAAAACTAGGTGAGAATGAGAATGAGATTAGGGATTTGTTACAAAAGAGTAGGGTTGGATCTTAAGACATGGGGTAATTATTCAAGACCTATCCCTCCTATCCCCTTTGTATATAAGTTTATATGATGCCTAAACCTATGCAAAACATTATCATCAAACTGGTTTGTTTGGCACAATGGAGTCTGTGTAGGGTGACAGTGAGATTGGTTTGTAAGACCAATATTGATACATGATAATGAAATCTATATTTAAAGAGATGTTCTAAGGATGCTAAAGTACACACAAATACATTTGAATATCACATAAGTTTCCCCACAGGTGTTCTATAAATTGATTTTCTTGACTATGTTTTTGGTCCTACAGGCAACTTTTTTATGTGTGTGAAAAGGATGTCCCTAAGTCAATTTTAACTAAGATGAATGATCCAAAGTTATTAAAGGTTTTTTAAAGGAATAATAGAATCATGTGATTTCATATGTTCTCATTATAAGTCCCTGATCAAGCTTTTAAATTCAAATGATTTTGATTGTGTATTGACAGTGTTTAGTGTTTTTGAGTAAGTCATCTACAGGGGTTTTCTTGAGGCCCTCTGGTCTATGTGGTAGAAATAAAAGCTTTTTGGGAATTTTTTCAAGTCTTGATGTTCATATTAATAAGTTTTCATGCATGGGTTATGTGAGAAATTTTTGTATTTGGTTCAAATTTTCAAGATAGACTTATAGGCAGTGAGAAGGCCAATTCGCGAGGAGACCTAATTGGTAAGTCCAACTACTGAAATGGGCCAAATTGAATTGGGGACCCAAGGTGAAATTATCAAGGGTCTATTGGAGGCATGTATGAATTTTTTCATCCATTGTCTAAGACAACAAGTGTTCCTAAGGGTCAGAATGGTAACGTGTGGATAGGACAAACCTAATTGCATTAGGTCTCCATTAGGCCTAATGGAGATGTTGGTCCTTATGGACTATGACCGACTTGTGAAAAAAAAAATTCACCTTTGAAAGGTGTATGGTAATCTATTCCAAAATTATTTCATATATGGAAAGGTTCTTCCCTGACTAAGATGGGTGAGAACAAGGGTCAAGTACTTAAGAAGGCTTAATAGGCCTAAATTGACTAGTTGAGATGTTGAGCTATTGAGCGAAAGATATAGTCTTTTTAAGAACAAGATAAGATCTTGAAGATCATCCAGAAGTTGAGCGCAACATGCCATGAGTATTTAACTATTTTTCTATAGGTATTAAGGAAGGTCATTTGACCTATTTCTGCCAAAGAGAGGGTTATTTGAGTGAGAAGGCTTGAGAGGTTGTTTGAGTAAGATTGAATGGTAAAGAGTGCAAACAGAGGAGTTCATCATCATTTTAAGATTATCAACACGTGTTCTAAGGTGATTCGAGATTAGAGGTGAATTTTTTGGTGCTAAGTTACCTAGGGGGTTGGAGCCTACTTGCAAGATAGAGCTTGCAGAAGACTAGTTGAGTGGGTGCTTAACTAGGTAGGGGTTGAAGCTTTTTGTGAAGTTGGTGCTTCACTAATTTTTGAATCTTAGAATTATAGGACTGTAGTCCATGTGCATGGTTCAGTGGGTTTTATTCCCCAAGAGGCTTTCCCACATATCTTTTGTGTTCTCTCATGATATGCTTGTGTGGTTGTTTGCTAATGTATTGATCTTATACGTGAAATGAATGCTTCATGGAATGATGAATTGAATTGAATAAGATATTTTTAAGAAATTGATTCACCCCCCCTTCAGTATCTACTTCCAATAATTTTTATTAGAACTTGGACCCTTGAGTAGACCTAACGATCTAAGGGAGATCTCTAGAACACAAAAATGGATCTTGGTAATGAAAGTACTTTCTATGACTGCAATGAGAACCTACCCACAGTCTGTGAAACAATTTGTGAATGTTGTTCAAAATAAAAGGATCACATGGAAGAATTCACTCAACTGAGAATGAAATTAAAATCCTTAGAGACACAAGTTGAGCAAGCTACTATCAAGATGAGGACTTATCAAAGGTATGAAGAAAGTACTGAAAAACTTAACAGTATCTTGGATAGTCAAAGATACTTTTATGACATGAGAGATCTTGGCTTCAGAGAAGAACAAAAGGAATTCAATAAATGCCAGGCTCTAATAGATACTAATCAATCAAGGAGTGATGAAATTGGTAGAATCAAGACCTATGCAGAAGCAACCAAACTTGAAGTGAAGCATCATCAAGTCAAAGAGATCCTTGCTCCATCAAGTGACATAAAAGGTAACAATGTTCATCTTATATTCATCAAAAGACAAATAAGGTCAAACAACCATAGTATGTGGACACCTTCATTGGTCATTGTTTCTCTTTTGGTAGATTTGGACATAAAGCTATTCATTGTAGATTGAAAATCAGAATTCTTTGTTATAGTTGCAACCAAACAGGACACATTGCAAGAGAGTGTAATACAAAGTTTATCAGGAAAACGAGCCATGTTTAGAGGTTATGGAGTCATGACACTAAAGCATGGATCAACAAAGCAGACCCTATAGAAAAGAAGCAGAAAGATAGAGGAGAAGAATCTATGATATCCCAAACTACTTTTCACACTCAAAATGAAGATTTGAAATGGTATATAGACAATTGTTCAAGTCACATGATAGGAGATAAAAGCAAGTTCATTAGCTTAAAAAAGAATTCTATTAGGTCAATAAGGTTTTTGGATAACACATATGCTAACATAGTTGGGAAAGGTGCTTTGAGATTGGACAATGGGAAGACCCAAACAGAAAATGTGTTATATGTAGATGGTTTGAAACACAACTTGTGATGCAGGGGCATCTTAGGAATGCCCAAGAGTTGGTCTAGGAGTCATGAATATGAGTTAAATTTGAATTTGAAGTTTTCCTTCATTTTTCTTATTTTGAATTTTCAAATGTCTAATGAGGGATTGTGAGTGTTCAAGGTGATCCAAATGAATGATTAATGATATGTCATGTTTTGATAGACCTATAAGGTCTCTTGAAAGGTTCTAGAGTGAATTTTAGTCATGTGTCATGTTGAAAGATTGAGGTGGTAGTCTTGATATTCACCACCCTACGTGAGTTTAGGAAGTTGAAGAGTTTCTTGATCCAAAAAATAGTTATTTTTTCTTCTCTTAGAGTTCATTTCATAGTGAAAAAGGTTATATAGTGCTTTGATAGTTCATAGGAAGCAGGAGATAAGGAGAAATAGGGGCAGACAAATATTGGAAGAAGGAAAGTTTGCCAAGATAGGATCTAGGACTGTATGCATCCTTTTGTGTTTGATTCCAGTGAGTATCTGCATATGTTTACATGATAATGAATTTGCTCTTATAACTGTGAACAAGAATATTCATGAAGAATTTTGCTACCATGTAATTATGTATGTTTTGTGTTTATGAATTGAGAAAAGGCATAAGCTAATGATAAAGGATTTGTTTGGGAATGTTTATGAAGAATCTTGTGTTTGGTAGGTGATTTTTTGTTTGTGCTCAAGATGTTCTTGGTATGGTATAAAGTTACCTTCCTCACATATATGAATGAGTGAATGGTTGCATAAACAGTCAGACCTTGTTCCTATATGGAAGGATGTGCTTGAACTTTGTGGTTGTGATGAAGAAGTGAAATAAAAGGGTTGTGTTTAAAGTTTCATATGAAATCAATGAATCTTTATTGTGTCAGTTAAAGAAGTGTGTGACTCAAAAGGTTATTTCTATTCATTTTGTAACGAAGAATGCCAACCCTTGTTTAGATTAAGCCTATGCATGCTTACACATATTGTTATCAAACCAAACATGGAAAAGAGATAAAATGGTGAGATAAAGAGCAAAGTTATAGATGTCAAAAGGCGAATTGAAATGTTAGATATGTGATTTAATAATGTGTACTGTTGATAACACTTTTTAGAGTTCACAGACCCTCAAGAACAAACACTCAGACCCTGCAGAAACTATTTGTAGTCACAGGTTAATCAAAACTTAAGAGTAATATTGAAAAGAAGATTGTCTGAAGGAAACCAAGGTTTGGAAAAGCTAACTATGTGTCTCACAGGGTTATAATAACTCTTACATCAAGTTCAAATCATATTGAGAACGTGAAAATCAAATTTATTTGGCTCTCGGGTCTTGCAAACCCCTACAAACCCTGAGCTAAGGTTTTGAGAGAAAGATGATTGAATAACCCGTTCCAACTAGTGAAATTCCCTAAAATTTCATAATTAGCAAGGTCTTAGTACCTATTAAGAGATTTCATAGGTTTTGGAGTGAATGGGTATAGTTCCATACCGTTTCTAAATCTTTATGAGCAAATAGGGTTAGAAGAGCCTAATTAGGCCTAGACAGCAAGCTAAAGAGGATAGTAAAGTGACTTAAAAGGAAAAGTCAAGTGGTGAAACTTTATGTGAGGTAAGAATACAATAAAAGGTGTTTAAACTGGGTACTATTTTCTCATAGTATGTTTATACACATCCATACAAGAGGAAATTCTATAAAAAAAGGCTAGTAGTTGTGTTGTAAGACAAGGCAGAGTTGTATATGAATGTCTTGATGCATTGTGGAAGGCTACGAGTGAGTTGATAGGTCTAGACAAATAATGAGGAGCACCTCTAAGGTGAAAATAACCATGACCATTGAGAGTAACCTCAGAAACATTGCATGATGAATGAATCATTGAGTCATTGTCAAGGAAGGAGATTTGAACAAAGTAATAAGAGATTGCAAGTTTGTGAACAAAGATTGCTATTGCAGGTAAGAGAGATTGAATTGAGCACTATAAGGAACTCCATTGAGAATTGAGTAAATGAGTCAAGCAACATATTGAGTAAGTTGTCAAGGAAGAGATGTTTAATAAAGATTAAATTCATAAGTTGTCCATTGCAGGCAACAAAAATAGAGAAAGAGCAGAGATAGCTTTAAGCTCTGCATCAACTTGCTAAGTGCAAGCCAGAATGATACCCAAACAAAGATTAAAGTGATCAAGCTAGAAGGACAAAGCAATCATAAGAAGATCATGGAGGAGGTTCAATCCTACAAGGACATGGAGATCTGGGAATCTCCTGAATTTATCTTGTTCTAGCTCTCTAGAGCAGAAGTGACTCCATTAGGTTTCATGGAGGCACTCAGCTAGCAAGCTAGAAGCATGAAGGATGCCTGGTCATAGGGGAGTTTTTGTGGTTTTAGGATATCTTCAAGTTCTAGTTTTAGTCAAAGAAATATGTTATAGATATGAACCCACGAGACATGTCACAAAAAGTTGGTATGATAACTTGATCAAACCAAGTCACGGTTTTGAAAATATCTTGAATTTTCATGGAGACGAAGGGAGTCAATCATGTCTCATGAGTAGGTATGTGAACCTGGTCTATGATAAAAAAAAAGTTTGATGAAGTTTTTTTTTTTAAAGTTTGATGAATTTTTTTTTTTGTTAAAGTTGTTGTCTTAGGTCCAAGGATCAAATAGCTGCCAAGAAGGTGAACCTTTGTCATTAATGTCAAAGAGGGATAAAGTCCCTGCTTCAAGTTCAAGTATTGGAGAATGATCTGTTATGATTAAGAATGTTTGCCATCAGTGACAAAGGGGGAGATTGTTGAGGTATGTTCCTAGTGTTGGTATTGAAGCATTTATATTGTCACTGATGTCAAGGTCAAGTTGAATGTCCTTCATGACAAAAGACAGAGTTGATGTCATGATTGGTGAAGTGGTGTGTGACTAAGAAGCTTTGTTTCTCTACTGAGAGAAATTTTGAAGACAACTTGGTATCCTTTTTGAGGTTTGTTGACATATCAATATCATGTTCAAAATACAAGAGAAGCATCTTGCTTGAACTCTAAGTACTAAGAAGCATAAAAGGAAAGCACATAAGTCAACAAGTCCCTACATACCATATGAGGTCTTGATACAAAATTATAAAGTGACAAAGCTCATAAAGTCTATTGAGAATGGACTTGTCTTCAGATATCATGTTTAAAACAGGACATCATTGAACTAGCCTATTTGTGTCCAAACTCTGAGCACTAGGTGCCTTGAGTAGTCTGGTCTAGCTCTGTGAAGAAGATATATGCATGATAAAGTTATGTGTTGAGGGTCTGTACAGGTATGAGTAACCATTATATGTTTCTTAAACATGGGCAAGAGGCAAAGAAGCCTTTAGATAAGGTCAAAGGTCAAGTTTTGAAGCTTAGCTCTTGCATGAAGAGACCTAGTGAGGAGATACAGGCTTGGTGCCTGAGTAAGATAAGTTATATATGACTTATCTGAGCAAGGGTGGCAGTGTGAGAGCATGATATGATGTTGTATAACATGAGGGTTGAGTGTTGAAGATAGTACAAGAGGTTTCAGGATGTGTTCATAGTCCAAATAGGACTGGCAGTATAAGACCTAAGTGTACAAAATAACCTATAATGGCCTAAGGAGGGGTCAAGATCTTTTCCAAGGATGCCAAAGCTCTTGAGAGCATTTAAAAAGGTGTGAGAGGTCATGTTAAGCATTTTGACCAAGTTTGAATTCAAAACCGGGAGAAGAAATCAAGAAATTTGATGGTAAGGTTCACTGTGTGCACAAAAAATGTTGTAAACCTGATAAGAAGTTTCTCATGCTCATTGGCACGTGTAACCTTTACATGAGACCCTGAGCACTTCATGGTAGTTGGGGAAGGTCCCTAGCTTGAATTTTTTGGCATTGGTTTTTGAATTAAGAGGAAATCCTTATGAATGATTGCTAAGAAGGTAAGATAGTGAAAACCCTCGTAAAACCTTTACAAAGACCCGATAAGAAAGATTCAATCGGTTATGGCTCAGGATGGTCCAATTGACCTAGTTTGGTGTTTGGAACAAGTAAAGGACTCTTCAAAGGTTTTTTTAGGTGGTTTTTTATTGTCCTGATAGTGAGTAGAAGCTACAGGAAAACCCTTGTTTTCAAGGTTTTTGATGTTACAGATAGGGTTGACCAGGTCAAAGCATGCAAGTGGATAGAGGATGATGTGCAAGACTTATAGTTTATGCTCATGAAAGTTTCTGAGTAGGTTGCTGACCAAAAATTTGCAAAATCAATCATGGAAGGTAGCCTATCGCTGAACTAGTCTAATGAGCAAAACAGTGAGAAAACTAGGTGAATGAGAATGAGATTAGGGATTGGTTGCAAAAGACTAGGGATGGATCTTAAGGCATGGGGTCATTATTCAAGAACTATCTATCCTATCCCCTTGGTCTAGCAATGTTGATGATGCCTACACCTATGCAAAAAGTTGTCATCAAACTGGGATGTCTAGCACAGTGGAGTCTATGTAGAGTGACATAGTGATATTCGTTTGTAAGACCATTATTGATACATGACCATGCAATCTATCTTTCTAGAGATGTTTTAAGGATGCTAAAGGTTCACACAAATCCTTTGGAAGATCACAGAAGTGTCCCCACAGATGTTCTATAAGTTGAATTTCTTGACTATGTTTTTGGTCCTACAGGGGAACTTGTGTGTGAAAAGGATGTCCCTGAGTCAATTTTCACTAAGATGAATGATCCAAAGTTATTAAAGGTGTTATAAAGGACTAATAGGATCATGTGAATGCATTTGTTCTCATTATAAGTCCTTGATCAAGATTGAAAACTCAAATGATTTTGGTTGTGTATTTACAGTGTTTAGTGTTATTGAGTAAGTCATCTACAGGAGTGTTCTTGAGGCCCTCTAGCATGTGTGGTGTAGACAAAAGCTTTTTGGGAAGTTGCTCAAGTCATGATGATCCTATTCATATGATTTAATGCATGGGTTATGTGAGAAATTTTTGTATTTGGTTCAAATTTGCAAGACATACTTACATGCAGTGAGAAGCCCTATTGGTGAGGAGATCTAATTGGTAGGTCCAAGTAGTGAAATGGGTCAAATGGAGTTGGGGACCCAAGGTGAGCTTACCAGGGGTTTATTGGAGGCATGTATGAAGTGTTTCATCTGTTGGCTAAGACAAGAAGTGTTCCTAAGGGTCAGAGTGGTAACATGTGGATAGAACAGACCTAATTACATTAGATCTCCATTAGGCCTAATGGAAGTTTTAGTCCTTATGGACTATGACTAACTTGTGCAATGTTTGTTTCACCTTTGAAACGTGTATGGTAATCTATTCCAAAAGTATTTCATGTATAGAAAGGTTCTTGGCTGACTAAGATGGATGAGAGCAAGAGTCAAGTACTTAAGAAGGGTTAATAGGCCTAAATTGACTAGTTGAGATGTTGAGCTATTGAGCAAAGCATATAGTGTTTTTGAGAATAGATTAAGAGCTTGAATATCATTAGGACACTAAGCACAACATGCCATGAGTATCTAACTATTTTTATACAAGTATTAAGGAAGGTCATTTGACCTATTTCTACCAAAGAGAGGGCTATTTGAGCGAGAAGATCTGAGAGGTTGTTTGAGTGAGATTGAAGGGTAAAGAGTGCAAACAAAGGAGGTCATCATCAAATGAAGATTAGCAACAAGGGTTTTACAGTGATCAAAGATCAGAGGTGACTTGGTGTTAAGTTACCTAGGAGGTTGAAGCCTCCTTGCAAGATAGAGCTTGCAAAAAACTAGTTGAGTGGGTGCTCAACTAGGTAGGGGTTAAAGCTCCTTATGAAGTTGGAACTTCACTAATTTTTGGATCTTGACATTATAGCACTGTAGTCCATGTGCATGGTTCAGTGGGTTTTATTCTCCAAAAGGGTTTCCCACATATCTTTTGTGTTCTCTCGTGATATGCTTATGTGGTTGTTTGCTTATGTATTGATCTTATATGTGAAATGAATGTTTCATGGAATGATGAATTGAATTGAATAAGATATTGTTAAGAAATTGATTCACCACGAAACCCGCAATCACCCCCCTCCCCCGCCCCCAAGCTCTCAATAACTACTTCCAACACAAATAAGGGTTTATCCTTATCAAATCTAAAAGATTTGGATTCATGTAATCTCTTGATGTCGGCCCCTATAGTATTATCTGCAAATGTTGTTTGGCAAAAAGAATTTGCCACTGTCAATTCTCTAAACTCTGAACTTTCTTTCTTCATTGTGCCATCTTTAGATTTTTCCGTACCCTTGGTTGGATTAGTGTTCATACAATTGCCAACGTTTAGAGTGAGAAGAATGATCCTTTTTCTTTTTTAACTGACTTGCATAAACCCTGAAGATGGTCAATTTTGTGGCATAAATGGCATCTAAAGGCAGGTTTTCATTATCCAAAGTTTGGAGCCAATGGGAATTATCATGATTCAACTAGATTCTATCTGAGAGACCTTTGCTAAGGTCCACCTTCACACAAATACAAACATATGTATACAATCTTGCTCATATCGCTCGGAGTTCATCTTGATGAATCTACCAAATGAGTTACCAATAGCTTCACACACTGAAGGGTCCCAGTAGGGAACAGGGAGATTAGAGTGCCGAACTCAAATCAACATTTTGGACACCACAACTGTTGAGGGATCAAACTCAAGGAACCAAGGCGTAACAAAGAGCCCAGCGCTTCCCCAAAACTAAGGTCCCTCCTTAAAAATTCTCTGATAATTCTTAGATTCAACAAACTGAACTATGAAAAACCCTTTGGAGCAAAAATGGATTGCATAGTCTTTGCCCTAGGTGGCCTCAATTCATTGTGTCGAATCTTCTAATAAAGGCCAAAATCCATTAAATCTACAAATAATTGCATAATATTTAAATTTAGAGATTAAACAATTTACCTCAAAAAGAGAAATCTCCACTACATGTACTTCATCTGATTTATCCACAATGTACGAAGTGGACACACTAAAGGTGAAGTTGATGGGGTCTTAGGGCGAGCAATGTCCGTGATAAAAACTAGAACCTTGATTCATTGAAACACCAGTGGCAAACCGTCTCAGTGTCATACCACAAAAAGGGGTTAGAAGATCGCTACAGATCTACTATAGGCTCAGCATCCATTGCAGGGCACTTCACCCTCTGCTAGTCACTTGGGGCTTTTTTTCCTTGGATCATCACTCATCATTTCAATCCTTTTTCACCACCGTCTTTTGGATATTCAATTATAACTTCTAAAATATAAATAAGTTGCTTATTTTCATTTAAGTGATCAAATTTAGAGAGCCAATACATGAAAAGAAAATTCATGCATAATTAATAATATATACAAGTTAGAGTGAAATCCATCAACAAGCATTAGAGTGTTATCATTTTAATTGACCATCCTTGCAGATTTTTTATTTTTTTTAAACTTGTGAATCATTTACATAGGGAAGTTGCAGCACTTAATGCACCCAAATTAAAAGAAAACTTTATGGTGCTAAATAATAATTAATCACTTAAAAAGTCGAGATAAATTGTTTTAACGCTTTCATGCTGAGTCTTGTTCAGAGAACTTTTAAATTGATATGGAACTAACCTATCATAATAAATTCAGTGAAAATAGTCAGTCTGTCGATAGATGATAAACATAAAACCCCAAACATGTTTAGACCATTTTCCTGACACGATCAGATTGCAAATCGAAGACACTACAGACTAAATGAACACACTTGATACTAGATAATATTTCTTTGGAAGATACGATTGCTTCTCATTGAACATCAATTTTGTTCCCAGAATTTTTGCTGTAAGGTTCCAGTATTATTGTAATGAATAATACAAAGTCGAAAGAGCAGGAAAGAATCCGAACTGTTGCCTACTAGCATTTAAAACTCATTTACAAAGGTACATGGCAACTAAAAGCAAAACTTAACTCCTAAAGATTGGTCCTTATACCAGACTTTCTGTATGAAAACGAGATCGGGTGCGTTGGATTGGAGGTCTTCTAACAATGAAACGAGCATAATTCAAAAGCTTCCATACATTGTTAGTCTTTTAGGGGTCAGACACAAATGTATTGCAACTTGTTTCTTTAGAGCATAATACTTGCAGAAGAAAAGTATCCTAAAGCAGGAGAGGATTGAACGTTTGGATTTGACCCAAGTTCAGATTTACACCGAGTAGCATCTTAAAAGTACTTTTAAAATTTATATTGGAAAAAAAATCTATGAGTTACGTAAAGAATATTCATTCTAGTAACAACTCCAGTGACCCTCAAATTCTCATTGTCCCAAACTTATAGCACATCGTCTGCTACAAAATTGTCTGCTTTCATCTGGGTAAGACGATTTTGGATATTCCAAAAGATGGGCTTATATCTGCATGCAACAAAACATTAAAGAGAAGATAATTTGTTAGAAATGATTTCCTTGCAGTATATGTAGTAAATGGCAGTAGAACAATTGATATTTGCATTGACAGAAGTACCAGGAAGGTTGCAAGATTCGTTAAATATGAATCAAACAAAAACAAGGTTGTCCATCCAGCTAACACTCAGTTTCATAGATTGCTGAATATTAATTAAACACTATTTTCAGGTAGGAATAAAGAACTTTACAGCCAAGTAAGGCTATTATATGCTTGAACGGTGTGCTTTAGTTCAGCTAATAGCTGCATAACCTGTGCAGCCAGTGCTTCAGATTTTGTCTGTGCCTTTGCTAGTTCTCCCTGAGCATGATATCAGAAAGCCAATTTCACATAACCCCATTAAAAATTGTCCTTGGAGCATAATCAAGACTTGTTACAAAATAAACTGGTCTAACCAAAATATGACAAGACAAGCTAGAGCATTTGTCAATTAACAATATGACATGCAAAATAATCAAGGACTTTCAAGCAAACCTTAAGTTTCAAGTTCTCAGTTGCATATGTTCCATGACCATTCACACCATTCTGTTTGTCGTCATTAATTTTACTCCTTGATTCTGCATCCTCGATATTCATATATTGGTTAGCCTGTTCTGTTCTCAATTCACCCAGCATGATACGCAACTCTGCATTCTGCCTCAGACATTCTTGAACCTGCAACATAATACACATGGTAAAGATCAATGACAAAAAGACTAATTCATCACACTATGTGTAACTTGTAACGTCCACTGCTAAAGCAGCATTTCTTACAAGGTTAAATAGGAAGCCTTTCAATTTAAACATCACCATATTTTTTGTCCTCAAATAAAATGGTTCTACAGGAGACGAATGGTAGGAAAACATTTACTTTTTGACACAAAAAATAGTATTTCACATACTCCATCACATGCATACATATATTACAAACATTGTAGTGTACAGGAAGGTGTGCATCTTCAACATGTCTGGATGTGTCTCGAATGAATTTCATTAAGCTTTCTACATATTGTTGCCAAGAATTGCAAAGAGATAAAGAGTAACTACTTAAAATAGAAAAAAGAGACAAGGAACATGAAGAATTTCCAACAGTAACACTCAAAACATACTAGGAACACAAAGAGGCCACGTTTAGTGCATAAGTGATCAAACAGCTTTACTACATGATAACAATAACTGTTTTCTTAAAGATATCATTTCTGAGGTTAGCCTTTCCTTAAGCATAGACTTGCAAATACATAATAAAAGCTTCCATCCTTCTTCTCTTCTATGTTTATACCTTTGATTTTTCTTTCACAAACCGTGTCCACCAGATATCCATGATCTAGACAGATTTCACTCTTAGCAGTGATTTGCTTTTTACTAAATCACTAAAACCAATATGAAGTCACTAGATCCAATCAATCCCAAAGGTAGTTAGCTATCACTGAAAAAACACAATAATAGCCTATTGATTACAATATTTGATTAAAAAAATTGATAGATTTGTGTCTTGTCTATTCCGATTATATTGTGCTTTAATTATTTAAACCCAGCTAACTAGAAGCATGCCCTCCAATATCAGATGTTCTTGGCAGATAACATTTCTCAGTTTCCCCAGAGAATTAGATTTGATGACCACCAAATTTGCTTCATATGTCATTGATAGTTCTTGATATTTTTCACTTCTTAAAATCCAGAGGCTGTTTCAGGATTAACTGACAAGTAACTCTCATTCAGGTAAATACCTGCCGCCTAATCCTCCTCAATACCCCTGGTGTTGTGTTGGCCAACTTATCATGAGGACGTTCCTTGAATCAGTTGAAGGTCTTTTATAGATATGGAGGATAACCAGCCAATTATAGGCATCAAAATAATTTCAACTGATAATGCTAATGCCTCTGGTAGTGGTTCTTCTTCTGCTACTGGTACTTATCAGCAGATTGGGCGCAGATTTCAGGATATGGCACTGCATGATGCACAGAGTGTTCTTCATGATTATGACTAAGGCAGAGGACTATTGAGTCAAGTTTGACTCCTAAACTTTGTACTTCAAAGCTTAATATGTTATTTATATGATCTACACTGGATTCAACTGCCTGTGTACTTCAAAGCTTAATACGTTATCTATACTGAATTCAACTGCTTATAGCCCTTGAGTCTTGACCCTTCACATTTGTGTACTTCGATGTGTAAATATTCCAATTTTTTTTTTTTTGACAAGTAAAAATTTTATCAGATGGTCTAAACTGAGTTACACAGCGCAAAGCTTTGAAGATCAGTATATACAGAGGTTAATTCTCCTCATTGTCGTCCCCGACCTCTCCAGGGCAGCTCCTCAGGTTATCGCCACCATTATTGTGGCAAAGCCAATACTGTACACAATTTTTAGTGACAGCGGTATCCACCACCATAGTGTTGATATAGGTGTCGATTGTATCTAACTCATTGGTGCTGAGCCTAATAGCAGCAAGCCCCTGACTATGAAGCTTAGATCTTTCATTCACCCTTCCCCATCCTCACGAATGCAAAAAAAATGGTCGTTCACAGCTTCAAGCAGGTTGTAATGTGCCATAAAGGAGTTACTCAATTTGGTGACATAGACTTGAATTTACTTGCACTTCTCATGAGATTCTTTTCGTTGGCTGAAAAGTAGCTCATGAATATTGGCTAACAGAGTATCTTGGTTTGAAAAAGGAGGTGTTTCTGCTGAAGCTCATCAATCAAATCTTTTGAGGCCTTTGTTGAGCTTAGCCGAGTGACTAGGGAGGTATCAGGGGCAGCATTGAAGGCTCTCCATATTCCCACATACTACGCTCTTGGGAGAACACAGTTTGCAACCATGCATCAAGTCGTTGGGCCTTTTGGTTGGCCTATGCTCCTCAATGATAGCTTTCCTTTTTGGTGGCAAAGTATTCTCCATGAATTGGGTATCGCCTCTATTAAAATCCACAAGTACCCAACCAAAATTCATAGTAAAACGGCATTTTTTCCCCAACCGAGTAACCGGCTAATGTACCGCAAAAAGATTAGCGGGTAATCATTCGCGCTTTAGTGAATAATTACCCACAGTTACTCACCAAAAACCACAAGTAATCACCTGCTACTTGGATTTTATAACCTCCATCCAAAAAAGACATCATTTTGCTCATTTTGTCGCAATTTTATAGGTTTTTTTCTCTGATTTTGCAAATTTCTACAATTTTCTCTAATTTCGTTATTTTCTAGTGTTTTTGCTATGATTTTGTGATTTTCTAGGAGTTTATTTCTCTGGTTTCACAATTTTCTAGAATTTTTTGCTCTCATTTTGCGATTTGCTGTTGTTGGTGATGATAAAGTAGCATTTCAGTTTATTTTATGAATTTATATTTTTATAAAGTAGCGCCAAAGTTGCCGAGTAATTGTCGAGTGCCAAGTATGGGTCAGAATTTTGGGCTGCTGAGTATGAGTTTTTAGACTATGGGCATCACTGAGGTTTGGAATGCGCTGGTTGTGGATCACCTTGAGTGTGACATCATCATTGCCATCCATGTTGTTCGTGCCAAGATGGCTGCGTGAAATGAATTTCTTGCCATTGTGTAGGACTGTGTGGAACCGACAAACGTGACCATCAGCATTATGCACCTGAGCATGAGCACTGGCATTCTCAACGTTCTCTCGAGAAGTCTCAACATTGATGGCATTGGGATGATGCTCGGGCTAGTCATTAGTGATGGAGTCATCCTTGGCCATAGTGTTCACATTGTCAGCATTAATTCTGCACTTCATCTATCTAACCCAATCAGAGATGGGTGAGGGTTGTTAATATTAATGCCATCAAAATGCTCAGGGTCTTCCTCTGCCGCATCGTCATTATTGACAGAGAATCTTTTGTGTCTCATATTGCGCCTGGGCTAAGTGTGTCAACTGTTGAAATGCTGACGAGTGCATTCAAGGTTCTCATTGTCATTCTGTCAGAGGCGATCAAAGCCCCGACTGTTGTGCAAAAAGATGAGTTTTAAAATAACGCCAAACACCATATTGATAGTAACAAGGATGCCAAGGAAGGGGGAGAAGAAGATGAGAGGGAGCACAGAGACAGGCGACAACAGAAAGTTACAAATGGAAGCAAAAATGACAGTGAGAAGAGAGAAGACAAGTGGTTAAAAAGAATAGGACGTGTGTACAAAGGATCAGAAAACTAGATTTGTAACAAGGAAAGAGAGTAGGAGAGAACAAAAAGAACAACAAAGGTAAGAGTGTAGATACGAATAAAACATGCCCAAATGGGAAGAAAGAACTGCCAACAAATGATCCGAAATTTGATCATGTATATTATCCAATTCAATCAGTAAGACAATCGACTGTCAAACATGAGTAATTTGCAACATGCTGAGTTTTGGAAAAATGCTAGTTTTTGTTGTACGGGCTAAAACAACATATGGTTGGCATCAAAAGTAAATTTTGAGAACATATTTGAGTTCCTCTTGAAAAATTAGACAAGTTCAAAACTAACGGCATGCCCTTTCAAGTTCGTATGCAAAAATTATGGCCTTCGGAAGTTAATGGGCTTTCTTAGAAGTCAAACTTCAACGTCAAACTGTCAAACTCAGGAGCTAGCTGTAGAACTCCGGAGCCACGTGTATATGGACGTTTCCAATGTTTCTCCTTCTCTTTGGTGGTTCAGTTCAGCTTCTTGGCAGGTTCTGAAGCTGGGAAAACATAAATAAAGATCTTGGCAAGGCAGAATACAATCAATAGAGATTAGAGAACAATCACAAATATATCAGAAGGCAGCAAAGCATTAAATCCCAGCATCCAAGTGATGCATATGAGGAATGTATTAAATTGTTCCTTTATCAACTCATTGTTTCCCTGTATGTGAATGAGTGGAAGACTACACAGCTGAGATAGCTGAGTTCAGTAGTTTTTCTTGCTTGAAAGGCAAGTCTAACACCAAACATTGCAAAGATCATTACGAGTATAGGAGCCCATGCGGTTGGTTTTCCTTATAAACCCAAGAAGGCAAAAGCTTGTAAACAACAGAACATAGTGGAGAAGAGGAAGAATGGCTTCACTCTTGCTAGAGTTTTTTCACATTGAGTTTCTCCAGCGTATGTCTTGTGTTCTCTCTCTTTGTTGATGTATTTGTTTCTTTTGTTTGGTTGTTTACATTCTTTGCCATTAGGCTAATGCAACAAACATTTAAGAGAGCTCAAGACTTGTTCATAAAAGTTAAATAACTTCACATTAATATTGCACTTCTATGCAAGCATTTTCATTGCACTTCTAGGCCTCCTTGATTGAGTGTTATATAAAATCAAAAGGTAATTAAGGATCTTTTGACTCTTGTGCACATGGGAAGTGGAAGACAAAGACCACTATTGTTGATTGGTCTCACATGTGGAATGGGGCACCATATTGGTGGCACATGATGGTGGCCTATTCAATTCAAAAGTGGGAATCAACTTTTGCCCTTGCACATGTGGGGGACACAAGTTACTATTGATCACTATTGCACCCACTAGGAGTATGGCACATTTTTCACCTTCTTTGGTGTTTCTCTCTCATTTCTTCTCTCTTGCATGTCTATTAAAGGATGTTAATCCTTTTGTAATTGTATGCTTGGATATAGCACTTTGTAACAAGCTTGTATGCTTGGAAGTTTAACCCTGAATGCTTTGTATATGCTTTGTAATTGTAAGCATTGTAAAGGAGTTGCTTGAGGACGCTGATTGTGAGAGGAGGTTTTGCTGAAGTTAATAGAAGTTTGGAGGCTGCCATTGCCCCGTGGTTTTTCCTTGCACATTTCAAAGTTTCCACATAATCTCTTGTATAATGTGTTATTCTTTGTTCATCGTTTTGTAGCTTGATTTATTCCACATTCTTTTCTTGCACGGTTTGGATATTTTTTTCCTAACATAAGTGTGATAAGGCATTCAATAAACTCAAAATCCTTCTGATATTCTAAGTAGTAAATGTAATTGTGCAAATGCCCTCTCTCTTGAACGAAGTTGTTTTGAACAAGCTATTAGAGTATTAGACATATATGCCACCTTTTTGAAGCCATATATGGTCGTAATTATATCACTCTTATTCATAGGTATTGAGAAGATGTTAAATGTTTTACTTACATGAATTTTGAGTTGGTGATCAAATATCCCTTAAGGTTGAGCCAAGATTAATTACGTAAAATTGATATATCAAGAAACCTTGTTCATAAATATTCTTTACTTCCTCAGTCATATAGAATTCTTAATATGTTTTTTGTGAGTTTGCTTAAGAAACACGTTTAAAATGATAAAATGTGATTGAAAGGAGAATTATAACTGCTACGTCTAATTGTGAATTCAAGACTGAACCTGAAGAAATTATTGACAGAAGAACTAGGGAATTATGAAATAGAATCATTACTGAAGTTAAAAACAAATGAAACAATACATTCGTAAACAGTGCAACGTGAGAAAGAATTGAATCTATGCATAGTCAATAAGCACATTTGTTTAACTAAGCACTATTAAGATTTGTGATGCAGATGATCCCCAAGCACCTGAGGACAGAAGCTGATTTACAGGGGAAGAATATTATGACTACTTAACCGAGATGGGATAATGTTAAATATACATGACAGTCACATAAAGTTAAGCATAAAAAGGGTTAAAAGTAAAAACAAGAAAAAGATGATATATAAATACCCGACAAAGTGGGTGGATATTATTAAAATATAATGATGTAAATAAAACAAGTTATTAGAAGGTGTGTTGGTTATAACAACTTTTGATTGTTTTAAATATTGATTGGAATTCTTGGAAAAGGGCAAGCAAGAAAGTAGACAAAAAATAAACTCAAGATGAGAAGCGGAAGACAAGGAGATTGTGGGCATTGAGACAAGGCATACAGGGTGTGTCCAAGAGGGGGCACAGGGTACATTCCTGATGATACTAGCCAGGGCTGAGTCACTTAAAATTTGACAAGATCCCTCTTTGCACCACTAGTGTTGCTTGTGCTTCCAAAGCTACTCTAATAGGATTGTCTTTCAAAGAGCCCAACCAAGATATGTATTTGGACTCTTATTTAATGAAAGAGAATTTTCCTGTGAAGTGTGTGATTGTTGAATAAGTATCTATATTTTTGCTGTGTTATTTTGATAAATTGCATTGTGTTATTTTAAATAGCAAATAAAATGGATATACTATAATTATTTTATGTGAATTGTAAGTTTGGAAAAATAGTGCATTACACTTTGGGTGCGGGACCCTGCTAGGATATTCCACCATTTTCGAGGCCTCTTTTACTGCCAACAGTGTGTCACCTGGAACACGAGGGCCCAAGGAATAAGTCCCCACTTTGGAGGGTATGTGGGTTATGGGAGTGGACCTAGCTAGATGGTACCATCATTGTTATTTGTGTTCAATGTAATGTGTATTGCCTATCATGTCTCTTAAATGTGTAGCCCTCGGGTGTCAGCCCCCCACCAGAGTGACTATTTATCTCTAGAATTGTGGGCTTTGGGTGTGGGACCTTGACAATATCATTACTAAGGTCTCTTTGGTATGAAGGATTAGATATGACAAAACCAATCAGACCCCCAAATTAGTAAGTCCAAGTCCTAACAAAGGACAATGATAAATATGAAGACATCTATCTATGATAGATATATTGGCGTTCATACTCTGGACCGATGCTTATGGGTCTAGTTATACTCAATATGCATGCATTCTACTCAAGCGATGGTACAATTTGATTTTCTAACTACACATTCTAATGTTCAGTGCAAGAAGTGAAGAGACAAACCCAAATAAATCCCTTTGGATATCAAATCAAATTCAAAATGCAGCCAATTGCGTTGTGCATTATAGATGTTAAATGAGGCTTAAAACTCTTATTGGCAACCTTCCAATAACTCAAAATAGAGAACATTGAAAATAAAATCGAAACAAACTCTTTTAAAACCCGAATTAAAGACTTCAGAGTTCTATAACTTTCCCTAGAAGTATTTTTTATCAAAAAATAATGAAAGATATGTCAAATGCATACCCATTAAAATATCCAGCCAAATTAAGTGAGTAAACTACAAGAAAGTAAGGGAATCGGTATTGTTCTTTCCAAGAATGTTAATATCCATGCTTTCCCTATAATAAAAAGGAATAGAATTACAAAGTAGCTTATTAGTCATATACCTGACTCTCCCACTGAGCAGCAACATTAGTCATGTCTTTCATGCCAGCCGAGAGGTTTTCATTCTCCACAAATAGCCTCTCTATTTCCAAGGATTGAGCATCAATCTACAGTCATTCAGTATGAAATAACTAAGAAAAACACATTTATATATCAAGGTATTAGTAATATAAATGCAATCATTCTGGGTTTAACACAACCAGGAATACTAACCTCGGCTAGAAGCTTTTGTCTTCCACTCTCTAGCCTTTCCACCATCAATGCAAGATCACGAAGTTGCTGATCATGCTTCCCTTTGTCTTGCTGTCAATCAGCATTAGAAATTAAACATGAAGACTCAATTTGAAGAACCTCTCATCCCCTTTTCTTTGTTTACAAAAATTCAAATATTAGCAAGTTTCTGTCTTGGAATGTTCATGAGAATATCAAGAGTATAAACCATGCTTATAGTTGACTAGCTAAAAGCAGCCAAGGAGATTATAAAAAATTCATTCATACAATACCAGAAGTTTATAAATATGCATTTATTAAAATAAATATTTATGTAATGCCGTAAGTGTATAAACATGCAAGTCAAACCGATTGTATATTGAAACTCAAAATAAGGGACTTCTGATGCATGGCTGCCAAAATGCTCATAATGTGGCAAAAAGATACGCAACTCCATCTGGCCAAATTGATGCCCATAAGCCTAAATAACTTACTATGGCAACTCAATGATAATCAATAAAAAGAGAGAATCATTTTCACCATTATTATCCATCCAAGGTATATTTCGTTTGATTTTCTTGATTTCTGTACTAAAATCTGAATTCATTATGAAAAAGTTGAAAAACTGGTCTGCTGTAAAAACTTTCATATAGAATGTTTCTTGTGCGTCTTTCAACATTCTTGTCTCTTTTTTGGGCATATCTTGTAACTATGACTTGTTTCTTCTAGTGGAATTCTATTGTGGTGCTAAATCTTCATCTATATATTTCTTGACCTCTCTGAAACCTTAATTTTGTAGTTGAAAATAATATATTTATATTCTGATTGGAATTTCTTATGACTTCTTATACTGTTTAATGTATTTAGTAGTCCATCTTGCCATGCTCCACATCTCTCAAAATGTTGGGTGCATTTTCCCATTTCACTTCATACAACATGTCTTCCATATCAATTATGCCTCATGAAACATGTCTGCCATATCTCTTATGCCTCATGAAACATGTATGCCGTATCTCTTATGCCTCATGAAACATGTCTGCCATATCTCTTCTGCCTTGTAGATCTTGAGATTTCTTCTAACAAGAAGTATGCAACTTTTGAAACTGAATAACAGAGAGCATAAAAGTTGGATCATGACAAAAGAAATGACTTGCGCTTAAATAAAGTTTATACAGGTCATATTCTTGCCCATTTGTCTTGTTTCAGGTTCATACAGTGCAATATTGTATCTCCCCAAGGATTAACATTTCTCCATGCACAGAAGATAATGAATATGACATAGAGAGGATGCAAAATGGCTATTGTTAAAAGATTAAAACCAAAGGGGATAAGATACACCAATTCCATGAGACACAGATATTTTAGGAAAATTTAATAAATATCGGGATGTTATCAAAATGTTACAGCAGGCATTTAACAATGCAAAAACACAATTAAAACCGAACAATAGTTTCCAAAATACCTTCTGATACCCTGCTGTTGAAGAGCTTGCCTCGCCAATCTGCTCTGAAGTAGCTTCTGAATATTACACATACAATTACAAAGCACATTAAGTTAATTCCATCATTTCCATAAAAAGGAGCTACACGAGCACTGTATGAATGTTGTATTCTGCGAAACATTTGGTGAGTTTAGATTCTTTTAAAAGGATATCTAAAAGCAAGAAAGTTACGAGTCCAACCGTAGCTGCTACAACTGATGTTAACATTAGGGTAAAAATCCTACATTGGAAACAGAAAAATATTGATTTGAAATTGGTAAATACTGTATTTCTGAGTAATTATAATAATGTATCTGCTGTAAACAAACTCAAAACTCTGAACCGAGTAAAAAACTCAGAAATTTATGAAACTGCTATTAAATTCAAAACTGAAAACTGGCAAGAACTGAAAATTCTGTAGTAGGGGAAAAGAAATATTGAAAGAAACAAAACTGCTTTTTTCATTTTTTGGTAAAAAAATAACAGGAAAGGAAAAAAAAAATAATATTGCGGATAAATATAAATCTGACCTAGCATAGAACGATAGAGCTTTCATGAGAAGGTTTGGACATCAAATCAGGCCCCAAGAGTCATCCAAGAAGAGTATGGCCTTAGCAACAAGACAGCCTTGACACATGCAGAAGAACGGTTTTCCCAAAACATAAACCACTTCTAATGCCTAAGAGACTCGTTTAAATTTATTTTTCCATTCATGACTTGTTCCCTTTATGCATATAAGACAATTAGCTTTTCCATTTAACTACTTAACTGACAGAAATATACATCTACCTTTTCCATTAAACTTCCTAAGTTCTAACCAACAGAAACATACATCTGCCTCTATAAAATATATACTGAAAAATTGTAGGGCAGTGATTTGTAGGAACATGCATTTAGATTTTCAAAGAAACATCTCACAAATGAGTCACTAATAACATGTTTATATGGAGATAAGCTGTATATACATCTTCAACCAGCAATCTGGATTGGAAGCTTGGGGATCTTCTCAGCTTTGGAAACTTCCGCACTCTATATCTCTCTGCTATGCCACTACACTATATTTACAGTGGATGTAAACTCTGTTTCAAAACTCGTGATTAACCTCCAATAAACCACAAGTAACCTGATATTTTGGCCTGCCGAGTACTCGACAAACTTCTCGCGAGCCTAGTAGTAACTCCAGACTCACGAGTAATTGCCTGCTACTCAGATATGGCCTGCTAATAACCTCCTATGGAATTAAAAACGCCATTTTTTGCATAACGTTACCGATTTTCTTCTGTTTTTTTGTCAAAAATTAATAGAAAAAGAACTTATGCGTTCTCTACATTCATTTCTCATGTCATTAAGCAATGTTTTACATGTCATTTAAGTTTATTTTATAAATTTGTAAATTTCAAGTAGTGATACAGTTGCTGAGTAATTACCAAATAATTGCCAATTAATTACTGAGTAACTGCCACGTCCAAAGTCCAAGTCAAAATTTTGGGCTGTCAAGTACAAGTTTTTGAACTATGGATGTAACAAATACTTAACAAGGAAACATTATTTGTACATGCCATTCAAATGAGTGTCCTATTGGTGCTTTGTTAAACAACTACTAGCTATATAACAATCTCTGAAAGGACAACATTAGCCTCTACTCTGACTGGAGTAGTTGAACAAGTCAAGAGAGGTATATATCTGAAATTGTAAAAATGTCTCATGTGTTTGCACATCATTTCAAATGAAAGAATGATCTGATATTTCCCACATTTCTCTCTCTCTCTCTCTCTCTCTCTCTCTCTCTCTCTCACACACACACACACACACAAGGATATTAGATTCATATATGATAAATATTTTTTAGCACACGCTAATTTCTTGACTCTCAAAACAAATATACTCCTTTATAGTTACTTTAGAGATGATCGCAAGCATTTTATAGTGAGACTAATATTTTATGAAGCATCCTTACAAGTAAAGAGAAACCAATGTCCATACACAAAAAACAATTATTCCAGATTCTCAAACTATTAATATAAAATTGCTTGAGTGCTCTTAACGGCATACGAAACAAATTATTAAGGTGGTGCGAGATGAATGCTCAGGAACGCAAGACACTTATTTTTCAAAACAAAATGTTAAAAAAAATAAATAAATAACTAGTCCAGAGACAAATCAAGATAACCATGAGTGTAACTTACATCCTAAGAATCTCTTCTCAATCTTTTGGCTTTCAAATGAACAACCAGTGCCACAAGGCATATCAAAATAACTGTCTGTAAGAATGGTAAAAAGGCATCTTGCCTCATTTCAGCTGGAAGAATGAAAGAAGTTAGTTCCAGCTTACTACTCTCAAACAGTTAGTTCTGTGTCTAAAATATTTCCCTTTTCTTTTTCAGATAGGGGTGAGAAGTCCTTCTTCGAATGCCTCTGTTCTCTCAGAAATTCCCCTCACTTTGTCAATCTGCTATTGTTGATCTGATACCTCAACTTCAGAGTTCTTAAACCCCAGCTTTTCCTCTAACTATCTTGAAACGGGATTGTCGCTGCTGTTTCTCACAAGTTTGGCCCATTACAATTCTAAACAGGTAAAAGAAAATTAATGTGTTATCACTCCCTTTACAGTTCATAAAACTTCTTGCCATTTCCAATCAAATTTCCCCCTGAAATTTTAATTATGACCGAAATTTGAGTCTTTAATGCAAAATGCAGCCATCCTTTACTGCTATCTATCCTATACTCTCTACACTTTTCAACTTATTGGCCATTGGCTTTAGTTTCAATCCATAATTGGTCATGGCCATAGCATCGATAAACTTGTCTAGACTTCAGGTAAAATGTAGAGCTAAGATTCATCTACTTTTCCAAATCTTGACAATTCTCCAATTGGTGTTTGATTTCGGTTGATATTTGATAAAATACGCATGTCTAATTTACAACTAAGGCTGAATAGATAATATTTTATACCCTTTTAAACTGACCATCTTTACACATTAATAATTAAATCATTCCTGACCAAGACCTTGGCTAAGAGTAAATTTATCACCATATAATATGGATCTTCCAGTCACAACACTGGCTTCGTCTTGCCTGAGGCTTCAAAGAAGTAAAGAAAAAAGGACAAGGAAAATTGCTTTCCATGAGATTTTTCATATTTGATCTCCTCACCACTCTGACCTTTAGCAGGACAATTTAAAACATGTTCTATTACTAAAGTCTTTTTAATTAAGTCGAAATTTCAACATAAAAGTACATTGTAATGACTAACAACTATGAAATCATGGCAGAACACAATCCAATCGACAAACATAAAAATAAGTCCGGATGTCAACAAACAATTATCGACAATCAAATTACAGCAGAACACAATCTAAGCCTCAAACATCATAGACACCACTAGTCATGACTATCAGTAGAAGGAAAAGTGTACGGAGGATAGTGATCCAGTGTTCCTCTGAGTTTCCAGGATGGGGAGACACATTTCTGGGGACATAAAAATATCCTGGAATTTGGGGACTTCAGGGTGACAACTGGGGAACTCCTACACATGTATATGAAGTACGAAAAAATAAGATTATAAACAAACTGAAAGAAGATGATATCAAATACATCCGAACACAAGCTAAGCCTCAAACACCTTAGACACCACTAGTCATGAGTATCAGTGGAAGGAAAAGTGTGTGAAGGATAGTGATCCAGTATTCCTCTGAGTTTCCAGGATGGCGACACATTTCTGGGGACATAAAAATTTCTCGGAATTTGGAGACTACAGGGTGACAACTGGGGAACTCCTAAAAATATATATAAAGTACGAATAAATAAGATTATAAAAAAACTGAAAGAAGATGATATCAGATACAGCAGAACAAGAACTAAGCCTCAAACGCCATAGACACCACTAGTCATGAGTATCAGTAGAAGGAAAAGTGTATGGAGGATAGTGATCCAGTGTTCCTCTGAGTTTCCAGGATGGGGAGACACATTTCTGGGGACATAAAATTTCCCGGAATTTGGGGACTATAGGGTGACAACTGGGGAACTCCTAAAAATATATATAAAGTACGAAAGAATAAGATTATAAACAAACTGAAAGAAGATGATATCAAATGGCATGATACGTCAGTTGTCAAACATTGAATGTCATTGTCACGTTACTTTAAATTTACCTTAAAAAGCTATAGGAACATTTGAGTTAGTTCTAGAACAATTTACACGTAAAGTAAATGTTTATCTTTTTGGAAAAGACGAGAACAGAAGAAAACAAGAAAAAGTTTTTAAAATACCATTAACAAATTGCTTAGAGGTGCGTGTGTACTTGTTGAGTCCCCTTACCTTTCACCACCATATACAAGTTAAAACATCATAGAGAAATGACTACTGATAGTCATCAGAGTAATGACTAAGTATTTAAAATACTCCCACATGATGAAAAATCCCACAAAAAAAATATTAAAAAAACTAATAATCAAAATTAAATAATAAGAAAATCACATTTTACCAAGAAAGAAAAAAATAATATAATTAACAACCAAACCCAAACCCAAACTTAACATTCTTTGTTCTTTCAACAATTTCTGAATTGTACATCAATATTTTACCTTCGTTGTCCTCCAGTCTGTTTTTGTCTTGTGGAGGATATTCAAATATATCTTATGGGCCCTCTCTAAGAATTAGTTATTGAGTTTTCCTTCCATATTAATAATCACCCTCTACCTTAAAAGGCCAAGCACGGTTGGACGTTTATGTCTTACAAGCCTATATTGTGCCACTTACACAAGTTAAATTGGTGATGTGGATTGCAACAATTCACAATTTTTCCAACAGTGTTACAGTCTCTAAAACAGCATGATTTTGATTCCTAAAAAGCCCTGTGATGTATCCTATATTCCCCACATGACCAGTCTTTGGACCCAGAAAGCAATGTGCTAAAGCCCGACCAGGAATCTTGTAGATGTACAACAATTTACAACTTTAGAAAAGCTGAATAGTAGTGCTTTTGGCAGTGATATTTGTCCAGAGTCTCAAATTATATCCAAAACTGGCAGGAATTTTTCCAGTTTTAGCACCCCAAACCAATAATTCCAGAAAAAAGTGCCACTAAATCTGCCATTTTGAGGTTGTAACCCAAATTTAGTGGTTTTTTTTTTAAACAATTTCTGACATCTGGGGAAGTCGTGGATGGTAGAGGGACATCCTAATGTCACCAGCACATCAGCAGAAGGGCAAGGGGACAGCAGGACATCCCCTGCAGTAGGGTTGGGACGGGGGACGTCCCCAGGTTGACAGGTAGGGGACCTCCCTGTTTTTCACTGTTTAAGGGAGACGGGAGGGAGACGTTTTGTTCCCATCCCCAGGACTTCCCGGACATTGGGGACATCTGTTCAGACAGATGTACCAGGAGGATCATAACCCACAGAATAGCCCCACATGAAGTATCTAATAATGTCACCAAAAGATCAGCCTAGTCTTTGAAGTTATCCTCAGAGGCTGTAGACTACCTTGTCATCTCCTACCATCCAGGGCAGAAGACCTCCTGGAAGAGGTCACAAAACTGGTGATACCAATCAGCCAACAGGATGTGTAAAGGCTTGAAATGAGAAATTCTCAAACCCATGCATTGGATACAGGATCTGGGGTTCTGGATCAGACCTCAAAGAGAGTACAGTACCTAACTAGTCTTCCACCATCTGTTTCAATGTTGGGTGAAGCTAAAGGACATTTTGGTATTTCTGCTGAGTGAGATTCGATAGAAAAATTTAAAAACATGTAATCAGTCTAAAAGATGTAGACAACAGTCAAAGAGCGATGTCTTAAGATCTTTGATTTATGAAGAAAAAGACGTTGGCACCTAGAGTCAGGATACTCAAAGAAAGTACAGAGGTTCCCCCCAAAGTATATGTCCAAGTACAGATATCTTATTAAATCCATCTATATAAATGGAGGCACCTATCTTGGATTTGTCACGTATCATATTGATTAATGACTCCATTACCTTCTCCACAAATTTCTTACTAACTGGTGACAGGTAGTCTCAATTTGGCTGAACCATTGCATCGGGCTCAAAAATATCTTTCTGGGAATAAACAAAGGGCTACAAACTCTACCACATGCTGAATATATCAAGATTTATCGATCACATTCTCCAAGCAAGAAGAAAAACTTATCTATGACTGTCAAACAAACATCAAATTTAGGGTCAAAACCATCATATGACCGGTCAAATGGACATCAAATTGAAGGTCGAATATTTTTATTTAAATCACACTATTAAACTCTACCACCACCCCCAGATGCAATTGTAGGTTACCATAGAGAATCTCCCCCAAAAGTATATGTATTAAAGAATCTAGACACTCACAGTGTTCTCCACATGCATTAAAGACAATGCATAGAGATTATCTACCAAAACAAAACTTGTGGTCAATGTCAATCTTCCAGTTGCAGAAGTTATTGTGAAGCAGCAACCTCCACTGAGCCCTTTTACTTGGTATGCACCCAGAATGCAAATGCCAAGAAAATTATAAATTCTGCACTGGGAGACAGAACACTGAAGTGATATCTTGGAAGTGCCACCACAACTACGTATATGGCACAAATGACTACCCAAATTTTGAAAATTGAAATGATAGCTTTAATAGGTTCCTTACATTTACAGAGAATGTGATAATATAGAGTTAGAAAAATAGTGAGGATAGGACACAGCTTAAGAACTATCAAGAGCTCCCACATCCAGCCCCTGCCACTTATTCCATTGGCAGCATCATAAATTAGCAAAAGGGACGTGATCTCCTTAATACTTTCTTGAAGTCATAAATAATGCAGAAATATTGCATCAACACAGACACCAAGTTTGGAGCAAAGCTTAACTGTCAGGGGCTCCAGAACTAGACCATGCCACTGTTTCACTTTACATTAACAAAAGTATTGCAAATGGAAGCTTCACGTAAGTTTTATGTCATTTAAATAATTATCTAGTTTTTACTACCTTAACCATAAATATAATTTCTTTATTTCTTTTTAGTTCGATAAGATCCACTGCCTTTAGAAGAAAGTGTGTGCTGCTGGTTCTTGTAGGCATAAACTGAAACATATTACTGATAGTGATTCCCTGGTTTAAGTTAAGAAATCTTCATAAAATAGAATACAAATAAACAGTTCATGGTATCTTCATAGACAACAAAGTAAAAATTCAGAAACAGATGGCAAGTGTTCGAGAAAGCTACCATGGAAGAGAAAAATGAATATTCTTAGCCATATCTGTTTGAATGTAGCCTTTACTTTTTCGTTTCATTTTTTCCAGGCAGAGAAGATATGAAGTATATACAATATGATAACTAAATTTGTCTCCGAAAACCAATGCGTAAAGAAAAACATGACTTGATTATTTGCAATAAATGAACACACCAGAAATTCTCTTACTGGCCAGAACTAGCTGCTCTTCTAGCTGTTGCTTCTCTGCCATAAGGAGAGCAAAACGCTCTTTCTCTGTAGCTAGCTTTTGTTGTTCTTGTTGCCTTAGCTTCACAGCTTCCTAAACATAAGCTACCATGTCAAACTAAAGAAAAAAATCCAGTAATAAACATTTGAAGACTGTATGTATAAAGTGGCTCACATATTTTTACCTGCAATTCAACCTTTATGTTGGTCATTTCCTGTTCCATGGCTCTCAAGTGTTCTGGCGTAACAGTCTCTGATGAAATGTTATTGCTTTGATGTTCTTGTTGCCGTTGCAAAAAATTTAGTTCTGCTCTTAAAGTAGCAGCATCTTCTTCAGCCTACAGAAGACAAATAGTTTACCCAAAAATGGAAAGTGGAACCACTGGGATTCAAACACTGCAAAACCAAATAGAATCAATGAAATAAAAAAACCCAATATTGACCTTATATTGCTCTTCCTCTACTTCCCTAAGGCGTCTTTTTACCGCTCGAAGCTGTGTTGATAGATCCTCCTACACATAAAAATAATAACCAGAATAATAAGAACAATATATATGCAGTGCAGTAGAACCAAACATCAGAATAACAAGTCTCATTTCTACCCGTGCTGTGATTGCAGCATCTTTCTCCATAGACGTATCCTGTAAAGCCTTTTTCAATGAAGGCAACTCATTCTCTTCCTGTAAACAGGAAATGGAAAATTTACTACTCCATTTTCTATTTCCATTAAAACCATGGGTCTGAAATTTGACAAAATTTCCTGTTTTTGCACAAGGACCTTTTACGAAAAAAATGAAAACCATAATGAACTTGCCACCTTACCATGTCTCTCAATTTTGTCTCAAATGAATTCCGCTCTATTTCCAGTGTTTCAAGCTGCCATGACAATTAACTAAATTTAAGGCACAAGGAAAATTAAAACAGAATACCCAATCAAAGTTTTTCATAGCCTATAGTATAAACATGACACCAATTAAGATTGCTAACCCTTCACTGTGTCTTTGAAATGAAGTACAGCCAAATACAAATCAAGATAGCACCAATAGATCTCGTACAAGAAAAACAGAAAGCCAATACCTTTGAGGCGAAGCTGTTATTTTGCTCTTGTTGTTCTGCAATCTGGGATTCCAACTGCCTTGTATATGTCGATAGAGCTTGGAATTCTCTCTGTCCATTGAAACCAACCTATAAGCAATGTGCATAAAAGGGTAGCATTCAAGAAAGTTTGAACTGTAATAGGCATAAAATGTATAATTGATTCCTGGCCACCGTGTACTTTGTTCTTGTTATATATAGATTCAGCTTTGTAACCACCTAATCATGGCAGAAAAAGAAAAACTAACTTCGCTAAAAATAAAATGCGCCATATTTCTATGGTCATGGTCTGCAGGTGAAATTCTTGAAGGGTGCAACTCAGCTGAGACGTATCAAGTACATAAGAAACACCTACCTCGATAGATAAATTAGTACTCGAAGAAACACTCTCCTCCATCCCACTGCTAGTTTCCTGGAGCCCTGTTGGAGGACATATAACCATTAGGATTAACCAATTAATTATTATCTTGGTCATGTGCAACAAACATAGGATTAACCAATTAACTCTTATCTTGGTCATGTGCAACAAACAATCAGAAAGATAGAAATGTCTGATGATTCAGTAAGATAATCAGTGTTCAAGGAGCCAATCAGCTTACATATTCTCCAAATGTAGCTTCAGAGATGGTCAAAAGAATGCATGGTCCCTCTTTTATAAAAGCAATGAAAAATGCCCTGGCAATTCTATGGCATCTTTCATGATTGATTACAAGTAAACAGGTGTAACTCTTGAAGGGTGTAACTCAGCTGAGATGTATCAAGTACATAAGAATCACCTGCCTCGATGGATAGATCGGTACTCGAAGAATCCCCTGAAACAAACATAGGATTAACCAATTAACTCTTATCTTGGTCATGTGCAACAAACAGGGCTCCAGGAAACTAGCAGTGGGATGGAAGAGAGTGTTCCTTTGAGTACTAATCTATCTATCAAGGCAGGTGTTTCTTATGTATTTGATGCATCTCAGGTGAGTTACACCCTTCAAGTATTTCACCTGCACACAAACATAGGATTAACCAATTAACTCTCAAACAATCAGAAAGCTAGAAATGTCTGATGGTTCAGTAAGATAATCCGTGTTCAAGAAGCCAATCAGCTTACATATTCTCCAAATGTAGCTTCATAGATGGTCAAAAGAATTAATGGTCCCTCTTTTATAAAAGCAATGAAAAATGCTCTAGCAATTCTATGGCATCTTTCATGATTGTTTACAAGTAAACAGGACTAATCACATGTATATTCACTATTATTGTAATAGGTTAATGCCTATATAATGGAACCTCCACCTGTCATGTAGATGAACCATTTGATGAACCAAACACTTCGGTACCTATATTAACTAATTCCAGATGGCCGAGTGTCTGTATTGGAAGGCGTACAATTATCAGCTGCAAATTACCAACCTGTTATGTGCCTAAAGCCTAGGGAGTATATGAAAATGGTTCATAACTAGTACAGATATCTTAAATATATCTATCTGAAAAATGGCAAGAGATATCAATCTTGAGGCACCTATCTCGGATTTGTTATATATCACAATGATTAACAACTCCATTAATTACCTTCTCCACAAATTTCTCACTGACTGGTGACAGACGGCCTAAATTTAGCTGCACCATTGCATTGGGCTCAAAAATATCTTCCCGGGAAAAAATGGGTCTCCAAACTCCACCATATGCTGAAGTTATCACGATTTATCAATCACATTCCCCAAGCGTGAAGAAAAAAATTGTATGAAGGTCAAACAAACAATAAATTTAGGGTCGAAACTGTCCTATGACGGTCAAATTGACATCAAATTTAAGGTCAGATATGTTTATTTACATATCACACTATTGCACTCCACCACCACCCTGGGCTGCAATTGTAGGTTATGCCTATCAGCATAATTACATTCACTTATAAGGTAATGTAATATATAATTAGATACAACTAGACTAAAACATTGTAATAATAAATAATAATTACACATCTTCATTTTCTTTCTTTCTGCATTACTGGATCCTTCACGCCAGACCCCTGGATACTAGTGCAATCCGTTTCAGACAAGGAACCTGGTCCGATCTTGCCCAGATACTGCAGGACTGTGGACCCCCTTGGACTCGCCCTTCACCCGAGACCCCTGGATGCTAGTACAATCTGCTTCAAATACAGAACCTGGTCCGATCCTACCCAGATATGGCCAGTATACTACATGAGGACTGTGGATCCTCCCGGATATGTCCCAGGGCAAATCTAGGAGGGTCCAAAGTCCTCCTGCAATATCCTAGCCATATCTGGGCAGGATCTGCAGCCCAGAAACTTCTTTTCTTTTCTTTTTTTTTCACTGGACAAAAAGTCAAATATGTAGTTCAAAAAACAATTGAAAATAAAATATAGGGGAAACCCTAAAAGCAATTTTCACACTCATTTTATCAAAAGAAAACAATAGCAACAAGACATTTACCTTTCATTGCATTTTTACCTTTCATTGCACATTTGCTCTCTTACCTTCATTTTTTCAATTGCTTAGAACCTGTGTTGCAGGGAATGCCCCTCCCCCAATGTTCCCCTCCGGAAATGCTCCGAAAACGTCCGGGATGTTTCCAGGCCTTTCCAATCCATTTACGGCATGTTGCCAGTGGGGCCAGCGAGCAGGAACAAAAAAAAGGCTAAAAAATTATTAAAAAATACAGCTAAAACAATTTAAAAGAAACCTAACTTCACTTAAAATGTTATAAACAGACACTCACCTCACTCTTATAACACACACAAGCAACATTGCTGTTGTAAACAACTAAAAGAGGAGTTTGCAGCCATAGCAAGGAGAAGTTTGAAGTTTGCCATTGCAAGGAGGAGGAGTTTGCCATTGCAAGGAGAAGAAGTTTGTGGAGGCAGCCATTGGCCCTTTGCAAAGAGGATGATTTTATCATTTTGGAGGCAGTCACTGCAAAGTGCAACAAGGAGGATTTTGGAGGCATTCATGATTATGAGGACAATCCAAATCTAGATGATTTATTCTAGATATGAATGTATTTGCAATGTTTACTTTAAACATTTTGAAGCAATGAATGAATGAACACTATGTATTTTCGACTGTTTTACTAAAAAAATGAGTAATATGCATCGTTTATATATACATACATACATATATATATAAAATAAAATGTGATTTGGGTATGGGTACGGAAACGTTTCGAAAACGTGGAAACGTCATTTTTCAAAAACCTTGAATTGGGAAACGCCGTGGAAACGTCCATACATTTTATTATTTATATATATATAGGTACGGAAACATTTTGGAAACGCAAAAATGTCATTTTTCAAAAACCTTGATTTGGAATCGCCATGGAAACATCCATAGATTTTATAATTAATATATATATATATACACCCAAATAACATAGCTTAGGACTGCTCCTTCCTTTTGCTAATCCTACGCCATTACAACTACCCATTTGGCCCCGAGGAATTAAAGGAGCTTGCAGCAAAGAGGAGTGTTGATTGAAGACCAATATGAATATAACAAATATGCTGACTTGTCTTGACTTTTGTCCATACATTTTAACATTTGCACTAGTACTTGTTCTAAAACTAATCTAAGTTCAACCACTAAATATCATGACATTTGGCATTAAATTATCAGTATGTTTTGTGGTTATTTAACTTATTTTGTTTATTCTATGCATATTATGTGGTTAATTTTGCTTATTTGGCTATATTTTTAATATTTTTTAAATTTCATATATATATAATTGTACAGCCATATCCAAAAACGTCTACAGGCCCCAAAAAAAATCGCTGTATCCACGTACCCAAACAACTAGTTAGTGAGTTCTACCTTCCAATGCCTCCATAGGATGGCATCCCTATCCGTGCTCTTGAATCCTTTATGGCAGCAGCATTGCATGTATTCCATTTTTGTGAAATCTTGGAATATCTCAGGCGGAGTGTTGTATGTTGGGCATTTCAAAGCATGGTGTATGTGGCAGGGTGGGGTAGAATTTTTATCCTGTTTAAGCCCTTGAGAGTTGGTGTGTTCAAGGATGCTAGTAACATCATAATTGCATTTCTCGCATACTTCAATTTGTTATAGAGCTCCCAATAGTCCAGGTTTTACCATCAGATTCAACTTTGCAATGCAAGGCTAGAGATTTAGAATGTCTGCATGTTCGTGATTAATCTAGGGGGATTTTTGGTGTGGGATATTGCTTCTACCTAGTAGAGAGTGGAAAATGACAGGGGAACATAGCTTGTGAGTGTATAATAATATACATAATGGCATGAACAAAGCACGCATATGTGTTGGTGGATGCTTGAAATATGAGAGGGAGTCATGAGGGGGATATAGAGTAAGTGGTAGCATTCTTGCAATGACTGCACTTGGAGCACTTAGCCTTGGGCTGACCATTGGTTAGTGGTTTGTCCCCGTACTATCAGCAGCACCCTACTAAGTCTTCTCTTGGAAGAATTATGGTATCCTTAGCACAAGAGTAATCAAGAGAGGCCCAGAGCACAGCTCAGAAAGGAGTAAAATGAAGCAGCTCTGGTTGGGCTCTTTGGGGCTACTCGGGATACACAGAGGTGAAACAGCTTGGGATAAAGCTATTCCCCATGGAACCAAAGGCCATCAATAACGACACCTTTGACAATTTTTACGTGTATGGTGTTTGCAGGACCCCAAGTCTTTTGTTCACTCTCAAAAAAGAGATCATAAAATAAAGGATGCAGGAAGCAATATTAATACATTTTCCCAAGCACTGCAGTTTCCATCTTCAAAACTGTCATCAAAATCACCATCCTCAATGCAGCACCAGCAATAGTAGTTACTAGTGGAATCTGCAGCCACAATTAAGTCGGCTTCTGTATCCAATTAAGGCTTAAGCTAATCCAGCAGCCACAGTTTTTCAAGTCAATGTCTAGAAGTGCGCTTCCTACAGAGTCTTCTTGCACTAGTTCCATGGTGCATGTTAGAGAAGCAGTGGTCAAGCAGAGGTGGCAAAGAGGGAATGGACTGGATCAAGGCCAGAGACAACTGATGAGTCCAGCTACCCTGTCACCAACCCTGTTTAGTCTTTGCATCACTGTGGAAAGTTTTTTAGAGGTTTATCATTAATGCCAGCTAACTAGGCTTCCGTTTTTTGTCTGTTTTTTTAGTTTTTAGTCTTGTGTTAGAAGTAAGTTGTCCTCCCCTATGCCCAAGCTTCCCATAGCGTTTTGAAATTTCTGCCGTAGTTGAAGAACTGATTTGTGATACTTTTTATCAGGGTGAGGGCACGTCCATCAAAAATTAAAACCCTCTTTATCCAATCAAATATGTGTGTGTGTGTGTGCGTGTGCGAGAGTGCGTGTGCGTGTGTGTGAGATGTATGTATGTATGTATGTTAGTTATAAATACTACCTATATATCTAATATCAATTAATATATATACCATTCGGTGAAGTTGAGGGTTGTCGACCTTTGAGAGTCACTCCTATAGGAATACTTTAAAAGGTATCAATTGTGCACAGGGGAGGGCATGTAGAAATCAGATAAAAAGAATTGATATTTAGCATTGGTGCTTGTGGCTATACTTCTATCTAATTGCCCTTTTTCCCTACATAAAAGGAGACTTGTTACACAACCAGTTACCATCAATAGAATCCTAAGAACCCATTCCCCTCCCTCACAAATAACTCCGTGCCTAAGGCTAAGACAAAAGCTCTCTACAGCACCGCCCAAAACATACACTGAAATTCTTGCATATTCAACAAGGAAAATTTCATATATACCTTGTGTGTTCGAGTTCCTAGAGTCAATTGCAGCAGAAGCCTTCCTATCTGCTGCTTTCTTTTGCCGAATTTCTTCCAGCTGAGTTGCCATGCACACAAGGTTTATGGAGCAGATTAAGAAAAATATCAAAATCAAAATCAAAATCCAGAGTAAGGCATTTAAAGAGGTGCAAAAATTATGCCAAAATAAAATACAACACCACATATACAAATTAAAAACACAGAATAGAATCTTATTAAGGGAATTAAAAGCACCACAGAAATCTGTGATTGGGGGATAATATGATTATAAACGCCTTAATGCCATGGCCATTTCATCTTTTCAGTAAATAGGTAATGACCTTCCTCTTGCAGCCTGAGTCAAGGTTTTAACAAGGAGTACTAATTGATATGGGGCCAACCCAAACAAAAGGGAAAAGATAATAATTATTTTCAAAACTTGGGAGTATTGTGTGACAATAATTTACATGCAATCCAGTCTATACCTGGATAAAATTTGAAAAATGCTGTGGTAATTATATCCTTTCCTCTTTTTTTCCTTAAATTTGATGATAAAATATGCTGTACGAAGACAATGATGATAAAAATAACCACCAAAATAATAATAACAATTAATGATGCTGTTTCCCTTAAAAAAGTCATTCAAATCATTAAGCTCCAATTAATTCATTTGACTTGTCTTGAAGGTTAAAAAGACAACATCGCTACTTGCAGTGTGATTTCAATTAATTCTTTAAAAATAAAAGCAGTAGCAACAACACTTATTATCGCTATTCTTATTTATTCTTTTAATGGTAGGCATGGTACCAAAACAATTACACGGCAAGAACAGCCCCATGCGAGTGGGTAAGTATTTTTCAATTACCCGGGTTTACAACAGGAAAAACTCATAAAACTTTTTTTGACAATATGTTTGATTAAGTAATTGCCAGATTTGACCGGCATGCCGAGCAGTATATCGAAACAGCAAGGTTTACGAGCATAAAGTTTTCTGCTAATATTCTGCAAGGTGACCTTTGGCTTAGATGCCACAAACCCAGGGATAACTCTTTCATTTAAGTCACCAATGACTTGCACCCCAAGCTCACCACTAAAGCTATGCAGCACCCAGATTTCAATGCAGTGTTTAACCCAATTTCAACACTTAACAAAGCTTTTAAAGATTCGAACTCATGGCTCCACTATATAGGCCCCTACAATTTACTACTTAATCACATCCAATTCGATATTCTTATTAATTATTTTAAAAATTTGTTTGAAGGTGGCCTTAATTGGGTTCAGAAAACAATAATTCAATCTATCTTCAAAAACCTGGATCTGCGATCCTGATGTTACTACAGGTTAAAATACAAAAGAAATTTTGTTTGAAAGATAAATATCCTTATATTTTAAGTATTCTGATGGGATCGGATGCATTACAGTTTAGTGTCAAAGATTGTAGTGTATTTATTCTGTCAAAATACAGATGAAATTTGAATTTATATTATTAAAGAAAATAAATTCAACCATCCAAAAAAAAACTTAACCCTAGATTCACAGGACCGTATCATTTTCTCTGTGGTATAATAACCACTAATATAAACAATATGATAATATATGAATTGCTTTCAAATATACCCCTAATTAGATCTATAAAATGTCCAGACAAACTTACAGAAGAAGATATATATATAACGTGAAAATATATGAAATAATCATACCTTTTTTCGGCCGAGGGAAGCATGGCGGGCTTCCATGGTTTTAATTATAGCAGAGAGAGTGAGTTTCGAAAATGTTTGAATGAATTTGAATAAAAAATTATACCAGAGTGGTTTTGTTGTTTGTTGTGAATTTTGGAGAAGATGATTTTAAAACACATTTAGAATTACATTAGAGAGCTTCTGAATTAAACTTAAACTGTGTTTAAGTTTTTGAATTGTTTATGTCTGGATGCCAACACGAAAATAGATTAATCACTTTAGTTTTCTTCTCCCAATAATGTATTCGTTTGGATTTTTATGAGGGATCTTATTATATATATAAATATTGAGAAATATTAATATCGAGCTATTTATGTTGGGTTTGTTATTTTTTTATTTGTTGAAAGATTTTATATTGATTAATTATTTTATCATTTTATTAATAAATTAGTATATTTATTTTAAATATATATATTTGGAAAATGTTAATAAATATCAATTTTAAAGCGTTTTTTAGATTTGTCATTGTCTCATTAGTTAGTGATTCTATTACCTTGTGTAAATTCTTCGTTAAGTGGCGATGGATGGGTTCGATCTAGTTATATTGTTGTATTACGCTTAAAAAAATCTTTTCAGAGATAACAAATGAGCTCCAATCTCCATCGCATGTTCAATATATTATGATTTTTCAATTGACTTTTCCAATCAAGAAGAAAAAACTTCCAATGACAATCAAATAGATGTCAAATATAAAGTCCATTATTAATTATTAACATCTTACGAACATTATGGTCCATCACCACTTGTCTACATTGCAAGATGCCTATCGACATAATTAATAATATGAACATGATAAATTATCTTACATCATAAATTAATAATGAAAACACGATAGATTACAACTCGTTGGATTAAAAATAAAAGAAGAAAAATGCGAACACAATAGATTTGAGAAGCTTCATAGGGCATAACATTATTATAAAAGATCCCTGAATAATTATGTTTGTGAATGAGGGACATAGTCCTTTTAAATAAACTAAGAATTCCTATTAATATGACATTTTGACTTTATAAAATAAGTGTTGTGATACAATTTTAGTAATATTGTTCAAAGGGATATATGAAAATGATTTAAAGGCTCAGTTAAAAAAAAATTAGAGAGAAGAGGTTTTGAAACATGTCTAGAGTTACATCAAAAAAGTAGTTTTGATTTACAAATGTGGTGAACCATACACAATACATGTGCACTCTTTCAAGAAGCCTTGTATTTGCTTTTTTTTTTGAAATAATTTTGACATGTCCTTTGTCTAGAATAACTTCACTCAATTTGTGGACTTTGTATGTCTCCTACTCGGTTTTTGGTGTCATTTGAAAAGAGCTTACTTTGGTAAGAAAGTGTGACGACTAAAACAACATTCACTAATTGAATCTATGGCTTGGAAGGAGCATCTCCGAGATACAATGAGCACATTGACCCTGAAAATTATTATAAGGAAAAAAATTATGTTGTCCATACTATATTATGACATAGAAGAGACATTGAAAGGAAATTTCAAAAAATGGGTCAATGGATATCTTTCTCACAAGACATAAATAAATAACATAAAGACCATGTTTATTACACAAACTATATCCAAATGAGAAAACATTAAGAACATTGTCAAAAACATTCACACTAATTTAACATTGATAATGATGATAAAACTAAGTAAGCCTTTGTTGGTGTCGAAAAATATGGCAAGGTTTACTGTTGTGACCAACACGCTCCATTTATTTAAGAGAAATAAAGACCCTTATTTGTCTGAAATTGAGATACACACCCCATTGGCAAAACCATCTTTTATCTCAATTTTTGAATTAGGTGAGAAGATAGAAAAGGAAAAATTAAAACTTCTTCCTTCTAGGTCAATTTCATTTTCACAATAATATTCAAAGGTTATTTCACATTGTAACCTATTTTAAATTTTAGATTAATTAATTGGCATGACCTTATCCCATTTGTATCCTCGTGAAATAAATAAATCATTCAACGACCACCTTCACATATCTTAAGACTAAGTTTCAGAGAAAATTTTAGTGGCTATTTATAAATTGGCTATAAGTAAATTTTTTCGATTTTGAAAATGGTTAATTCTATAAAAATATGCATAGGTCAAATCACCAATATTTTATACAATTTTATAGTTTGGAATATATATTCATCATATAGATTATACTTGATCCTATTTTAAGACACAGATTCGTCATAGTTACTATACATACAGGGGTCTGATTTGTTAGGAAATTATATGAGACGTGTATAGGTTAGTCTGGAATCACCAGGTATACATGTATGTATATTATATGTATGTATGTATCGAAGGACCACCTAAGACTATTATGTGAAAATATTTTGAATATTTTTTGGTGCCACATGCTCTTCCTTCTATATGGTTTTAATAACTAAAAACTTATTAATAAATACTTTTCAAACCTAATATTTATTTTATTTCTAGCATTGAATGTGGTGCATGTGGAATCAAACATACGGAGATTGAGGTTTAGATCTTGTCTTATTTTTTAGTGAATTGGCACCAGCATATTGAGGGGCCCAAGACAAAATTTAATGTTGATCTAACACGTCACCTGTGAGATTAATAGACGTTGGTCGAATACATATATGATGGTTTCTCATATTTTCTTATCATTTATGCAAGCTTTTGGCGGAAGCGAAGCTCCGGTAGTTAGAAGATTAGGATGAAATGTTGAAAATGAGGGTGTAAATTATTTCTACGCTGGTTTTCTTGTGATTACAACTGCAAGGTATGGATTTGTGTTTCTTTTGTTTTGAAGACTACGAGTGTTTATTTGCATACACAGTCTTCTATCTTAAAATGAATAAATATAATGATAAGTTCCTTGAAAAGCATTTTTTTAAAGATTTTGCTGACAGTTTCTCATTTTTTTATTCATTGATGCAAGATATTGGCAAAAGTGAAGCTTTGACGATTGAAATATTAGGATGAGAGGCTGAAAATGAAGGTGTTGATAATTTTCAAGCTAGTTTCCTTATAATTACAACTATAAGGTATCAATATGTGTTTCTTTATTTTGAAGACTAAAAATAGTTGTTTGCATGCATAGTCATCTATCTTAAAATGAATAAATATAATGATAAGTTCATTGAAAAATATTTTTTTAACGATTTTTTCTGACAATTTTTTAATTTTTCTAGTCATTGATGCAAGCTATCGATAGTAGCAAAGCTCTGATAATCGAAAGATTAGGATGAGGTGTAGATAATTTCTAAGTTGGTTTCTTTGTGATTGCAACTATAAAGTATGGATTTGTGTTTCTTTTGTTCTGAGACTGAGAGTACTTGTTTGCATGCATAGTCATTTGTTTTGAAATGAATAAATATAATGATAAGTTCCTTGAAAAGCATTTCTTTAAATATATTTGCTCAAAACACTATGCATGTTAGTTTTCTTGTAAATTTTGTGTATATCTGCAAAATTTGTCCTTAATCTCAAAATATGTGAAATGGATATTTTTGGGTTAGTCAAAAATATGGTTGAAATGATCACGAGTCTCTATTGCATTTATTCATTTTGTTCTTTGTGCTTTGTTTAAAAAAAGAATCTTTCATGTCATTATTTCTCAAAGAAAATCAATTTCTTATTTGTTTAAAAGGGTTTAGGGTTTTTCAGAGAATAAATTTCTTATTTGTTTAAAAGAAGTATGTGGTAAAGACCAACCAAATAATATAATAAACTGAGTATAACAAAAATTATAACAAAAAATCAAAGTATAGAGTATAAATAATATACAGACTATAGGTCCATAAGGCAAGACAACTATGAAGAGAGAGGATGACATAACTAAAAAAATTGAGTACATACAATTATACCATATGCAGTACTTAGTATAAATTGAGTACAAGCCTTTGTAAGTCTCTCAAAAGACTAATCTAAGATTGATCATTAAATTATGATATTTGACATTGAATTGTGAGTATGTTAGTTTATTGTTTTAGTTGATCTTAGTTTAATAGTGATTATATTATCATTTTCGTTGTTTTATTTTCATTGATAAAACATTTTTATAAAATTATAAATCTTTCCTTCAAGAGATTACCTCTTCTATAAGCTTTACTCTATTAGATAATTTAGATTATATTATTTGAAATCTAATTTACATATACATATATTTGATAATTGAGATATTTAATTAGTGCATCATTGATTATTATTCTCAAAATCTATAAAAAACCCTATGCACATCTTAGAAATATTTGTTGATTCCTAAAATCATTATTACTCTATAACCATAAAAATAAATATCTAAAATACATCAAAATAGTCACTAAGAAATTATAACATGTCCTTATAAATTTATGTTGGCCCTTATTTCTATGTTTTGAATTTGCAAGTGAGTTGTGGTTTGATTCAAGTTTTAATTTATAAATTTATAGATTGTGCAGATTTAGATTTTGTGTATGATATCATTTTCAAATTGATATTTTGGTAGTTCATTTTTCATCTTTTTCTAAATAAATGTGTTAGTATCATTGTTTATTTTTAGGTGCCAACTTTCAAATTGTCAATGCAAACATTATTCAATAAATGGAGTAGTGATTTCATCCTTAAAGAGAGTGTTTTGCATTGGTGATTCATAAATTTGGCATTGAAAAGTTTTTAATTTGTAAAATATCTACTCTTAGTTTGAGTGCTAGGAAATTAATAGAGGGCTCGTCGAATGGAAATACATTGTCATATTTTGATAAACATCAACAAGAAAAACCTTTAAAAAGAAATACTGGTTTAAAAAATCAATCAAAACCCAACATTCTTTCTCATGATCAAGATCATGTTTAATAGGGTTGTAATTGCTTTCAATTAGTAGATGTAAGTAACAATGCCAATAATCATGACACAACTATTTTAAGACAATCTGGTTTTGAAAGTGTTGATGATTCGACCTCACAAGTAGTTCATAAAATTCGACATAGATCCAAAAAAAGAAAGTCTTGTGAATGGAAATTTTTAAGAAGTTTTCAAGATGAATGGGTTTCTAAATATCCTTTCATTGAACATGTTTCAAGTGAAGACACTAATGAGCCATCAAAAGAGTGTAGATGCAATTTATGTAATTAAAAATTAGAGAGGGATAAATGCTTGCAGTTAAAATTAGATGCCATAAAGAAGCATGTGGGGAAAGTGTATGAAAAGAAAATTATAAATGGATGGAAGAATCAGTGACACGATGAAGAATAAAAGAAGAATCTCTTCATGTTAGGTATGTAAGTGAATACAATGAATACCTAGAAAAACAACAAAATCTTTATGCAAGTGGAAGAAACATTACAACTTTATTTAAAAGAATGATGGTAATCAGTCAAATGTCAAAAACTATACAACTTTGAGTTATTTTTCACATTTAAACAAAGATTGACCAATGATCAATTATCTAGGATATAAGGATATGTTATAATTTCTTAGCATCCTGAACTTTCTAGATACTTGTTGGTCAATTATTAGTGGTTGGGATTAGACTAATTGTCTTATTGAAGTAGAAAACGAGGATCTTCAAGAGAAGATAAGGCTTTCAAGATACATGGCATTGTCATTGGATGAAATTACAAGCATTGATAACACTTCTTGGGTGTGTATGGATGTTTACACTGTTGTAAGTCATGTTCATCATTCTCATTTTCTTGCCATTCATAAAATGAAAAAAAATGCAACTTCTCAAAACTTCTTAGAACTAGTCAAGAATAATTTGAATGGCGTTGGTGGCATGGATGATTTCTTAATTGCAAGAAAGATCGTTTGTGTAGGGGTAGATGGAGCATCGGTTATGCAAGGTCAAAGAAGTAGTTTTTATGTAAGGCTACAAACTTCTTGTACATCATATATGATTAGTATTCATTGCATGGCATGTAGAATGAATTTGGCATTCGAAATTATGAGCAAGTTTACATTAGTCTCAAAAGTTTAAAATCTTATTCGTAAAATTAATTCATGCTTTTGTATAAGTCCAAAAATATTTTTAAAATTTAAAATTTTTGCTCAAGGTTTAATGCAAAGAAATAAGCTACTTAAGGATGTTGATACTCGATGGATTTCATTTTGTGGACCATCACATAAAGTATATGCATACTATCAGTCATTGATGGGAATTATGGAGGAACATCACCACACAATAGATAAAGCTCTAGATATTTTGTTTTGATTAACTGATATAGAGACATTATTGACCTTATGTGACCTTTTACCCATGTTGAATGAAAGGAATTTAATAATAAATCTCAAAAAATAATAATGTACATTCAAGAATATTCTACATTGAGAAAATTAATGTGTTGCCCTTGATAATTTGTATTTAACACAAGATTCATTTACAGGAAAAAAGTTCACAAGCTAGATCTTGATGACAAATATTGAACACATTAGTAACTTTTTGTAGTTTAATGAAGATGGATATTTATGTGCAAAAGTACGAGAATGTAAAATAGCTCTATGCACTTTTGACATGGTTGATCGATCTAATAAACTCAAAGAAGTTCCTATTATAAGGGATCAATTCCTTGAGGTTGTATCCTCTATAAGATCTACCTTGAAGGAAATTGCAAAATGCCTATTTTATAGATTAGAGATCGTTTTCCTCGAGATGACCTACTATAATCCATGGTTGTGGTGTAACCTCAATATTGAAAAAAATACTAGTTCATCAAATTCTCAAAATAAAATTAAAATCTTGGCCCAACACTTCTACAAGAGTGTAGAATTGAATGATGAACAAATTGAAGGTGTTTTAGATTTTTCAAAGTTAAGTGAGCAGTTTGTTCAATTTGCCACAACAATGTTGGAACAAGTTAAAGTTATGGATAATATTTTTGAAGATGACTCGATTACTAGACTATGTAATACTTTAAGTTTGAGTGAAATATTCCATAGTGGTGTCTCAAAATATTTAAATCTTATTAAATTATGTGAAATTATGATTTTGTGCTCAATGGAAGATGAGAAATTTTTTTAACGCATTGTCATTTTCAAAGTCAAAGTTAAGAAACAAGCTTGAAAAGAATTTAGAGACTTGTTTGAGTATCTATACAATGTGGATTTAGATATGTAAATTCAAACCCAAATATCAAACTACTAGTTAAAGTGATAGAGTCTTTGAGACCTAATGCAATAGATGAATATAAAATTCAAAACAAGCATTACGATCCTAAAGCTAAGTGTTCCACACCAAGATCAAACTGATGTAAAATGAAAAGGATTGGGATGGAAATTACCTTAGACTCAGCAATTTGACATTATGATGTCATGATGATAGATTGTTGATGAAGGATGCAAGGATTGTTTTGACATGAAGACTGTGAATTTTTGAGATGTCTCCAATGAAGGAGAGGAGTGGTTTAAATAGAGTGAGTAGGGAAAGATCAATGGTAGAAATTTAAATTTAGGTGGAGGAGATCAAGGGTTGAGGTTTATTTAAAGAATTTAAAATTCTTTTGAAGCTTCTAGATTTAGAGGCTTCTAGAGAGGAGGGGTTAGAATAGAGAGGATTCTAGAATCCTCTTAGAAATTAATTGGGATTTAAGGATGGATTAGATAGTGATTAGGTGAGTGATTAGGGACTAGGGGTGTAGGATATCCTAAGAGTAGGCTAGTGTGGGTGGATAGGTGGGTCATGTGAATTTAAAATTCCCAAATAATTGGTAAGAGAGGATTAGGATAAGATAAGATATGAGTAGGGGAATTAATGGAGTGGAATAGGACTAAGGTTAATGAATGAAATATATAGAATAGGGATTTTAGATAAATGATTAGGAAGGAGATAAATTAATGGGACTAAAGGGGATAAATTAGATAAGCAAAATTAGTGTCAACTAATAAGAATATTAATGATAAAAATGTAGGCGAGCAAATTTAGATGCATACCTTTTGTCCCTCTTTGAAAGGACATTATGAGTGGATGAAGTAGGAGTAATGGTCTTTCAAAGAAAAACCATGTCATGGATGATGTTATTAGATGATGTTAGTGGATACAATGCCCCCTCGAGGGGAAGTACGGGGAAGAATGAGATGGATGGTGAATTGAAAGAAGAAATGATGGGTGGGATGCGATGGATAGGTAGGGGATGGGATGCTTGATGTTGAGGTAGAAGATGAAGAAGATGAATTTGACTTGAGCAATGAGTTACAAATTAATGATACCCCTGGCAAGGACACATACACAGGGAGTAGAGATGATGGGTGTCACGGTTGTCAGCATATCCCAAGGGGGAATCAACCATAACATGATGATGATAGGATTAAAAGGCAACAAGATTTAGATGTATCCCAAGAAAGGACACATGCAAAGGAGAGTTATACGTCAAGATAAGATGATGATTGGATAGGATTGATGATGGGTGTAGCTCAAAGCTAAATTGATCAGTATGATGTATGTGATGATAGATAAGAAAGGATATGATCAAATTACCAATGAGTAGCAATGATGCCCCAAGCAAAGACACATGAAAGGGAGTGATAGAGGATATAGTGGTCGAGCTATCCTTGGGCACTATAAGGTGGCCAAGTGATGTCTACATAGTCTTAAAAATCTCAGGTCAATGTAATTATGACTCAAGGATAAATGATAATTGATAGATGTAGATGATGATGATCATGAAGATGATGATGAAGAAGATTAGTTTTTAGAGTACGATGACCAAAATGATGAGATGAGAATAAAAGGTTGGATGTTAGTTAGATGAGTTAATAGGATGAGCTTAGTGATGGGATGAAGGATGATTAGGTGATTAGATAAATGATGAGGGTGTAGATTATAAATCCATCACAATGCTCATAAGCCTCATCATAGTCTAAGCAATACAAAAGATATGACACTTGACAATATGCCCCATGGCATAGACATGACCAAGAGGACATTGTGCCAAAATGCATGGTTAAATAGCAAACTTTCCATCATCAAGGGCACTTTTGGTGACCTAATAGCATCCTTATTCATTGCCCTATAGACAAAAAGATACATTAGTAAATAAAACATAAGACAAACAAGATATATAAATGATGTAAACAAGTCAAACAACACGAAACATGCAAGTAGCACACACAAGTATCTACATGCGGTGTCATTGTGTCTTGTCTGATGACAAATGAATGATTGGGTGATGGTTGGGATTAGGATTTGATTATGGACTGAAAATAGACATGGATTAGGGATATACTAGTGACAATGATGATGATTGACTTGTGATTTGGATAAAGGTATGGACTTAGATGAGAGACTAGGATTAGGATAAGGATGTGGATGAGGATACAGGTGTGAAGATGGCCAAGGATTATTGAAAGACCAAACCTTAAAATAATCTAATCTAACAAAATATTAGGAGACGATCGAATCAAATACCTTCCATACTATCAAAATAGTGATTAGATGGGTGTTAGGTATGGAGAGGCGTTGATAGAGAGGTGATGGGATTATATACCTTTCATACTAGCAAATAAGGATTGGATGGGTGCTAGATATGAAGAGGTGATGATAAAGAAGTGATGGGCGCCAGACTACAAGGTTGTGTATGTTAATAATACCTTTGTCAAAAAAGATAAGGATGAAGATATAGATGGGTGACCACTAGGAGTGGGTTCCAAGATGGAATAAGATATGGATATTAGATGGTTATTTGGGATGGTGATAAGGATAATGGGATTTATGGGATGGGTATTTGATGTGGTGTAGGATGGTAAAGTGGATGGTATAATGTGATGAGGGGTTTATACATAAGATAAGACACCTAAATTCACTCGCCTACATTATCATCACTAATATTCTCATTAGTTGACACTAATTTTGCTCATCTCATTTAAATCCTACTAATTTATCCCCCCTTCCTAGTCATTTATCTAACATCCCCATCAATATTTCATCATTCACTAACCTTATTTTATCCCACCAATCATTAATTGATCCTAAATATCCATTATCCTATCTTACCTATTATTTGGAAATTTAAATTACCAATGGCCCACCTTCTAGCCTATTCTTAGGCTATCCTACACCCCTGGTCCCTAATCCCTATCCAATCTCATTCTAATCACCATTAGTCCCTAAGAAGGATTATAGAACCCTCCAAATCTAGGACCTTCTCCATTCTAAACCCTCCTCTCTAGAAGCCTTCTAAATCTAGAGGCTTCCAAAGAATTTTAAATTTCTTGCATAATTCTCATCTCTTGATCCCCTCCATCCAACTTCAAATCTCATTCATAGATTTATCCCTTCAAAATATATTTAAAGCACTTTTCTCCTCCATGGAAGGCTAATCTCTAATCTTCATAGCAAATCCATGCCAATCTAATCCTTCATCAACAATCCTTTGATCAAAAATCCATGTCAAAAATCCAAGTCAAGGTAATCCATATCCCAATCCTCTTATTTTAATTATGTTTAATCATGGTGTAGAGCATTTAGCTTTATAATTATAGCATTGTTTTGAATTGTGAATTCATTAGTTGTCATTAGGTTATAATGGCTCTATCACTTTAACTAGTAGTTTGATCTTTGGGTTTGAATTTACATTGTTAAATCCATATAGAGCTCAAGTTTCATCTATATTTTGGCAACCAAGGTGGGAGAATCCCTACTGAATTAATCATTTTTGCTTGTTAGTAGTGTTTTTCTATCCTACAAGATTAATTAGACAAGGAAAATCTTAATTTTTTGGAAATTTTGCGTACACAGGTAAAATCTACAACATTGCACTAGTATCCACGACTCTATTTTGTGTAGTCATGATTTTGTCTTTGTGAATTGCGATTTTATATTAACCAGTTTACTTGCCCACTAACTGTTTGGCTAACTATGACAAGTTTTTATCCTTTGACAAAAACACAATTAATGACTCATGACTTTGCATAGAGAGTAACAATTTTGTAGAGTGAATCACATTTTTATAAATTACTAATGGTATATTTTTGCAAGGTTCTATCTTTAAACAAAATCGTAATTTTGTAAGTCATGACTTTGTCCTGATAATCACGATATTGCCTACTAGAGTCACAATATGGTGGTTTTAGTTAAAAACACTAACCATCATATTTTATCCTTTGATTTGTAGGCATTATTCTGACTCTATCTATTTTGCAGGGGGAACTTCATCAGAATAATCACATATCCCTCTATTTCACATCTTGTTTCTTGAGAAGAAATTTTTTCTAACCACATCCTATAACCCAAAATATTGTCTCTATCAAGTTTGTTGTGTGGTTTGTAGGGTCAGGAGAAAGATAGGGAAAGAAAATTATCTAAAGACAAAACAAGACAAATGCTCAGACCTTAACCTTCCCCCATCATCGACAAATTCATAGGTCACAAACTTTTGGGAGTTACAATATTGTTTTATGAAATCGCGGTATTGTAGCCCCAGTACTGATTTTATGATATTAACCTAACTTTGCCCATTTTTGTTATTCTGACTATTGATTATCATCTTTGGATCTCATTAAGGCAGAGTTAGAATAAATAATCTTGTTATTTTCCAAGTTATATTAAACATCTTAAATCTCTATTTATAAAATTTTGAATACATCAAAAACATTAGTTGTAGTTAATCATAATCATATGTAAGTAATTATTTTGGCATCTAAACCAAATCTATTCAAAAAACTTGTGTAATTATTTGTTTATGGTATATAGTCAAAATTTGTAGGTTTTGTAATTTACCAAAAAACCATAACTCTCGAATTATAGTTAATACTGATTTTGTCATTTTCAGTCATGATTTTGCTTAATAGTCATGGTTTTGTAGGGTAACCATCATGGTTAGCTAACCATTGCAAAATCATAACTTGAAATATGTGGTTTTGTCCCCCTTAGTTGCAACTTTATACTTTTTTTATTATGATTATGTACTATGTAATTATGATTTTGCATTGATTTTTGCCTTTGATTTGGTCTTTTTAAGTGCATTTTAGAGTCATTTTTTTGTGATTTTTTTGTCATTTCGAGCCTCCCACAAAGCCCAAATTGCCTATAGCATTGGGGGCTCCACACCTCGACCCTGCCATGTACAACAAAGTACACCAAGGGTGTTACTCCCAAACCCTACAAGGGGTGCTGCCCCTTGACCCTACTAGGGTCAGTCACCCCTATACCCCCACGTTGTTGGGATATACCCTTAGGAAGCACACAATTGATTACCATAAACAAGCAACTTATAATATGCAGAATTAACCAGAAGCACCAAGTAACTAGAATTCAAAAATAACACAGAATATGAGAGACAATACACAACTTGTATTTATACTTGTACAAAAAAGAATACAATAAAGAGATGCCACACTCTTCCACCTTACAGAGGTTTCCCACACCCCAAGTGCATAGTACTTCTTTCTTCAAAGCTCTCTCTCCTACGGTCCCAACACACAACTCAAAGACAGAGTTGGTGTTCACCTCCACTAGCCAGTATCCACTGCCAGTACTCCGAATATACACAGATACTCAACCGAGTGCACAACACACTCCAAGTAGATCTCCCATGAACTGCAACAACATGCACCCCAACTGATCTAACTTATGGAAGGAACTACCTTGCCTTCCTCTCTTGCTCCGAGCACACACCTGTACTCTAAGTAGATCCTACCTGATCTTGTTTCCTGTTGTGTTGTTGTCCTCTCTTATCTTGCACACCTGCAAATCAATCTGGTTTTGCACACCTATGAACCTTGACCTTACACACACATACAATTGTAAATCAATGATATAACTTACCATGTAGATCTCCTAAAGTAGCCATGCATACCTGATGACCAAGATCATACATACATGAAGAATCCAGCTGACTCTCCAATCTAGCACCCACCTTGGTACTGTTGTGGAACTAGGAGGAACACCCTTACTCACCTCACACATAAAAGAAGCAAACTTTGCTCAACTCCAACTAGAACACCTTTTACAATACAATCCATGAGTCTATTATATAGATCTCATCCAAACAATAATTAAACATCTAATTACAATAATTAGATCCACAGCTCTCAATCTAAAATTGGCTCTTGACATGCAAACACTTGGTTCGTTAACTAACTGCCTGTAACATCCGCAGTCTGAACCGCACAGGTGATCGACGCCGGTCCCTGCCTGCCTGGGGGGTGCCGACGCCGGCTGACTTCTGACCGACGTCAGTTGCATTCCTGTCTGATCCCTGCCGATGTCAGTTGGCCTAACTGATGCCGGTGTCTGTGACACTCTGCAACCCTTCTGCAACCTCCTCCTCAGATTGCATCAGTGAAGCTTTTAGCTCCACAACCTAACAATCTCCCACTTGGAGATAAATAGATGCACTGTACTTGTACATGTACTCCGTCTAATCTATTTTCTAGCTTGTATCCCTCTTCAAGATCAACCCTAAAGACCAACCACCACACAACCTGTGATGCACCTCCTGTCATCCAAGTAACCTGCCACATCCGAACCCTCGAATTGGCTCCTAACTCTCTGGCAACTCCCACTGCTGGGAAAACTTAGGCCTATACCAAACCTCATGTGATTTCGGACACTAAACTATCCAGCCCATGGTGTGCTTTGATTTTGCATCCTGCATAATGAACCTCCCCAACACCTGATTCACATCAGCTCTCACTGGAGACAAAATCAACCTGTGATCTCCATGTCTCTCATGCCAAAGAATTTTCACTGCTCCAAACTCCTCATGACATGTCACTAAAACTATCCTTACCTTTAGCTCAGCAAAACCCTGTATGTACAAACCTGCTAGAGAACATACCATCCACATACAGTAACAAGATGATGTCATGACCATCATCCCCCTGGTAAGACAAACACAGTAGTTACCCTGACATTGACTAAAGCCATGCTTTGTCCTCCACCTGTCAAACTTGTACCACTGTCCTTCAGCTTCTCAAGACCATATGACTTGGCCTTCCGTCTCACATATCCATTCACTCTATTCTTCAACTAAGGAATCCATTCATCTCAATGCTTTCATATTGGCTGGCAACCCTACCAAATCTCCCACTTGGTTCTGCATCATATTCCTGCCACGCTCCCACTGTTTCCTGGATCCTTCCTACTCTGCAGTCAGCAACTAGTATAAAGAAGAGGAATAACGAATTTGAGGCTTACTTACATCTTCAGTCCTGCATATGGGCATTTGAGACTCCTTGACAGCTTGATGTCTGCCCAAAATCTGTTACAGTGACCGACCTCGGTCACTACACAGTCTGCATCCAACCATCATTGGTTCCACGTGCCTGTCCTGACTACCAACTCTGTTGATGTCGGTGTTTCCTTATTGCCGACGTCGGTCCTGATGACCGACGTCGATCTTAATGTTGCCGACGCTGATCCTTATGATCGACGTTGGGCTTACCCTGCCCGACACCACTGGCTACGATCTGCACATGACCGACCTCGGCATCTATCTGTTTGACGTCAGTTCTCCCTAATCGATGCCAGTACCTGTGTTCACCTGTGAGTGATGACTTTTTACCCGTGAGCTCCTTTGAATCAAAACCCATGTCCAAACTGCCCTGCTCAGAAGTATCTAGCCCCATCCACTGGTCTATGTCTGCCATCTCCTTCATAAACACCAAGGCTTTCCAGTTCTTAAGCCTGTCAAATATATCAGTCTTCTTCTTAAGAACATGCATCTCCTTCTTGCTCATGTGGCCAAGCCTACAAAGCCACGTCTCCACAACAAAAGAAGAATCAATAATATAAGCAAGTAGATAAAGAGTACCTGCTTTCTTACCACCAGCTAATTCAAGTGCATCTGCTGTGAGAATTCTTGTGCATCTCTCATCACCCATCTCTCCTTTAGAAATTAGCCACAACTCCAAGACTGGGATCTGCATGACCTCTATCAACATCCGCGTGTTGTCCGCCTGCAATTTTAGCTTCACTTCCCCTTTGCCAAGAATCTGGCAAGGCTCACCACCCCCTCTATTTGGGGCTGCATGGAAAGAGGCAACAAAATCTATAAAACAAGATTCTACTTTATCCAAGAAACATACCAGAGCAACCTGTGCAACGCCACCTGGAACATCTGCTTCTTCAGTTCCTTCATGCTAATCTTCAATTGACCTGCAATATATCTTTACCTGCTCTTTCTTTCCATAAGATCGTAATAGACCATTCATGCTTTTCAATTCCTCCATTCTTAGCTTACTTTCTTCTGACATTGCTCTACTCCCACTCAATTAGCAACCTTTGAGAGTGACCTGTAACCAAACACAAAACTCTGCTCCCTGCAACCTTAGCTCTGATACCAACTGTTGGGATATACCCTTAGGAAGCACACAATTGATTACCATAAGCAGGCAACTTATAATATGCGGAATTAACCAGAAGCACCAAGTAACTAGAATTCAGAAATAACACAGAATATGAGCGACAATACACAACTTGTATTTATACTTGTATAGAAAAGAATACAATAAAGAGACGCCACACTCTTCCACCTTATAGAGGTTTCCCACACCCCAAGTGCACAGTACTTCTTTCCTCAAAGCTCTCTCTCCTACGGTCCCAACACATAACTCAAACACAGAGTTGGTGTTCACCTCCACTAGCCAGTATCCACTGCCAGTACTCCGAGTATACACAGATACTCAACCGAGTGCACAACACACTCCAAGTAGATCTCCCATGAACTGTAACAACCTGTACCCCAACTGATCTAACTTATGGAAGGAACTACCTTGCCTTCCTCTCTTGTTTCGAGCACACACCTGTACTCTAAGTAGATCCTACCTGATCTTGCTTCCTGTTGTGTTGCTATCCTCTCTGATCTTGCACACCTGCAAATCAATCTGGCTATGCACACCTATGAACCTTGAACTTACACACACATACACTTGTAAATCAATGATCTTACTTACCATGTATATCTCTTAAAGTAGCCATGCATACCTGATGACTAAGATCATACATACATGAAGAATCCAGTTGACTCTCCAATCCAGCACCCACCTTGGTACTGTTGTGGAACTAGGAGGAACACCCTTGCTCACCTCACACACAGAAGAAGCAAACTTTGTTCAACTCAAACTAGAACACCTTTTACAATACAATCCATGAGTCTATTATATAGATCTCACCAAACAATAATTAGACATGTAATTACAATAATTAGATCTGTAGCTCTCAGTCTAAAATTGGCTCTTGACATGCAAACACTTGGTTCGTTAACTAACTGCCCGTAACATCTGTAGTCTAAACTGCACAGGTGACCGACGCCGGTCCCTGCCTGCCTGGGGGGTGCCGACGCCGGCTGACTTCTGACCGACGTCGGTTGCATTCCTGTCTGATCCCTGCCGACGTCGGTTGGCCTAATCGACACCGGTGTCTGTGACACTCCGCAACCCTTCTGCAACCTCCTCCTCAGTTTGCATCAGTGAAGCTTTTAGCTCCACAACCTAACACACGTTGTGGCTCACTTACCCTAAAAGAATTATAGAGCCAAATTATAAAATTTTATGGTGTTTTTCTTAAGGCCTAACACTTTATTTCTTGCAGGGGTAAATCTAGTTGATATTTTATATAACTAACATCATCTTTTTGCAAGTCATATGTTGGTCTAACATTTTGACTTGCAGGTTACCCCTCAAGATTGTTAAATTAAACTACCAATCATTAGCTTGTAAGTTACCTCTTTAAAAGTGCCAATCAAACTACTAACCTTGTGATTATAGGCCACCTATCAAATAATCATTTTGGCACTGAAATAGTATTTTTGAAAATCATCTATCATGTCTTGTATATATCATTTTAATCATTTTATCTTGTGTATATATATTCATCTCTATCTTTTATATTCTTGTCTTTCATCTTATATATATCACATCTTAATTAAATCAGTTAATTAATCCTTTCGATCTACATGTTTGTATCCCAAGGGTTACAGTTAGTGTATGATTCCCCTTGCATCCTTGTAGTGATTCTTGGGGGATCAAAAACCACCTAAAAACCCTCCACCTTTTTTATTTTCTAGGGGGATAGTGATTGTGGATTTCACCACCATGTACTAGTCCAAACTCTGTGTTCCGATGGAGTCTAAAAATTAGGAGAGCTATCATTGCATGCCTAAATAGAATTTCTTGTAAAAGATTTAATGGAATAAGGGGTGGTTAAGCTCCAAAATATAGGGTAGCCAAACAACATCCTACACAGACTTGGGCTCCATCGTACCTTTACATATATAGAGAATACACCTAGAAACCTTTGCATATACCTAGATTAAGATCCTTTGGTCATAATAGGTGTACCATTATAGGAGTTAGTATCAGCTCCAAAGTAGCCATCAAGTGCAAGTGGGGTTGAGAGGCTTTGATTGATATTTCAATAGGTCATTAGCCTACAACCTCACCCGTGAAGCCGTTGGATACTATGGACATCGAGTTAGACACCCTCAAGTATACTAATCATAGGTTGTAACTTGCTTACTTGGGTGTGTGTTGTGTTAGACCTGTGTTATTTGTGAATTGAGTTAGCATTCATTCAAACCTATACACCTAGTCAGGTCTTTTGCACAACCCCTCTTGTACATCTTATCACAATTTTGTATATATCTATCTTGTGTATATTCTTGTCTCATCAAAACTATCATCTCATCGCCATCATCTTGACCACCCTTGTCATCATCCTCTTACATATATTATCATTTTTATATCCTTATCCCATCCCTCAACATATTTTCATCCCATCCTAGTCTTGTCACATCCAACCATTGGTCAAACTCCCATCATCCAAATATCCTAATCTCAACCACCTCTTGTCCTACATCCATAGTAAATCATTCATCTTGAATATCTTTGCCACATCATTCTATCATCTGGTCATCTTTGTCATCACCCCATTGTCCACCCTCATCTTAATCCACATCCCCATCACCTACATATTGTCTTGTACATTATTATCTTGTCACTTGTACATACCTTTTGTTCTTTTGTACAACCTTTTATCCCCTCTTATCACTAGTACCACTCATTGTTAGTCATACCCCCATTACCTACATATCATATTCACTCCTTATTTCATCCTTCATGTTTTATCCTAAGTTCATCATCAATCCTTTGTCTTGAACTTGTCCTCATCACCCATCTAGTCTAATCTCATCCTCATCCTAGTTGGCTCTTTAGGTTCTAAACCATCCCCACCTCATTCATCTTACCCTTTTATCCTTTCATCATCACCTATTATCACACTTGTCCTCATCATGTTATCCTAATCACCTTCATCACATAATCCCATCCAATCTCCATCATGGGTAAATTGATTTTAAGGCTTAAACTAGTCCTTTTATCATCCATATCATCTTATCATCCTAATCCACCATCACTCATTCCTTGGTCAGATCTCATATCTAGTCAATATCTTGGTAGCATCTTATCACTTTATCAATTTCAATCTAGAAAACCCATCATCATCAATATAGTCTCTATCATCCTTGCCTATCCATTACTAGTAGCCATCATACCATCATCTTGCTAGTTTGAATCTAGGCACCCATTAAATCTTTAATCTGTTTTGCTAGCTTGACATCAAGGCATTGTTAATAGGTTGATAACACCTATTGCACTATTAGTCTAAAATATGATCATAGTCTTTTATCCATTAGTCTATCTCATCCCCATCCTCATATATCATACAAATTCAATCCTTTGGACCCATTTTGTTCAAAGAGACATCCCTAATTTTTAGCCTACCTTTTATCATCCATCACCATGGAGTTAAATCCCACTTTCATTGACTAATACATAGCTACCCATAAAGATGAGATCTTCTTAAAGTTACTTATGATGGGTTTACCACTCCCCAAAGGTGTTGATCCCCTTCAACCCATTGCACCTCTCATCCAAACCCCTTCATGTGAATCCTGCACCAATCCTCCATCAGCTAGTCATAAACCATCAACTTCCCCTTCCCATACTAGCAAAGGGAATCCATCCACCCAATCTCGTCAAATACCATTTGATCACAAGTCTCATGCTTTCACATCTAAATCACACAATGAAAAGGATCATTATGCTCCCATTCTTATGTCCTTAGAAGCCCTTTTCAAACAACTATTCGATGCCAACATGATGGTTTATCCACCTATCCAAAATCTTGATCCCACTAAGCCTAAGCCCTCTTGGTATAAAGCTAATCAGTATTTTGAATATCACCAAACCTAGGGGCATAGTATTAATCAATGCCATCCTTTCCAAGACTCTATCCAAGACCTCATCAACCATGGTGACATAGTAATTGAGGATGAACCAAATGAGTTTCGATCACTGGGTGCACAAAAAAAGGAATTTCAAGATTCCCTTCCCAATCATAATCAAGTCCTTATCCTTCTAAGCCAAGGTCAAGACACCACACCCCTCCTCCATGATCCCCCCATATTTGATAAATCCTTCATCAAATATGAGTCTCTTCCCCATAAGCCTAGTCTTTCCATCTCTTGTGACTCCTTATATAGGCCTATCATTCATCTATCATCTCCTTCTCCATCATCATATCAAATACCACATGTTGAAAGGTCAATCACAGACAATCACTATAACATCATTGCATCTTGTACATTAGAATTAAAATCAAAGCCAACACAAGCCTTGTAAAAATCAAGATCATGTTCAACACCCATATCCAAATCAGATTCCTCATTATAAACATCATCCCTCATTGATGTTGATAATGCATGTCTTCTTGAGAATGCCTCTAATCCAGGTACCTCCAATCCATCACCATGCATACCTTTAGATCATAATTAGGATGATGAACTCATAATAAAATTCTCATAAGCTTTATCTGTCGAAGATAATCAAAGTGAATCTGATCCTCCTTTGGATGTGTATACTACAACTAATCCCCATAATCCTTTTGTTGATCTTGAGGAGATTTTATTTGATGTCAAAACTAGACTGAAGTGGAAGGAGTAATGGTATTTTAAAGAAAAATCATGTTGTGGATGAATGTTAGTATACAATGTTAGTGGAGTTTGATTAATAGAGCATGTTTATAATAGTTATAAACTCTAATATAGAGATGCATAAGTATATTGTGACGTTCCCTTATTATTTTATACTAAACAAGTGTATTTTTGTGTTTTATTTGATTAACAGAACATGTCTATAACAGTTGTAAAGTCTATTATAGATATGCATAGGTATATTGTGTCATTCCCTTGTTATTTTATACTAAGCAGATATATTTGTTGTATTTTGTTTGATTAAGAAAACATGTCTATAACAGTTGTAAATTCTATTATAGAGATGCATAAGTATATTGTGATATTCCCTTGTTATTTTATACCAAACTTATTTGAGGTATCTATAGTGTAATAAACTGTAAGAATTTATATTAGACCAACAACCTCACACTAATAACTTGCATAAATGACTAAAGTTTTTGAGAAAACTATCACATATATATTTGAGCAACTTCTATTAATCCCATGGGTGACGTGTTGGACCAACATTATATTCTACCTTGATCCTTCAATATGTCAACACCAATTCACTAAAAAATGGGGTAAGGTCTCAACACAAAGGTAATAGTTATATTTTAGTTGGCATAGTTTGTTAATTGAAATAAAATTATATTTGAAATGTCATTATTGATTATGAATATGGTTAAGATGTTTGAAAGATAGTGTTTTGAGCAAATATCTTTAAAGAAATATTTTTCAGGGAATTTATCATTATATTTATTCATTTCAATATAGACAAATGAGCATGCAAACAATTTCTCTTAGTCTTTAAAATTAAAAACACAAATCCATACCTTACAGTTGCAATCACAAGGAAACTAACTTAAAAATTATCTCCACCTTCATTTTCAACCTCTTGTCCCAATATTTTGACTACCAGAGCTTCACTTCTACCAATAGCTTGCATCAATGAATACAAAAATTGAGAACCATCACATATGTATTCCAACAACTTACTTATGCTCTAATACATGTGCATCTCTATAATAGAGTTTATAACTGTTATAGATATGTTCTCTTAATCAAACAGAACACTGAGAGTAGTTGTTTGCATGCACAATCCTCTATCTTGATTCTTGAAATGAATAAATATAATGATAAATTCCCTGAAAATCATTTTTTTAAAGTTATTTGCTTTTCATATTTGTCTTGTCTTATGGCCCCATAGTCAATTTATTATTTATACTCTATACTCTGATTTTTGTCATAATTTTTGCTATACTTTATTTATTATATTATTCAGTTAGTCTTTACCACTTATTTACTCTCAGCGTTTGATAAATTATGGTATGTAAGATACTTATTTTAAACCAACAAGAAACTCATTTCCTCTGAGAAATAATGGCATACAAAATACTTATTTTAAGTAATGTACATAATAAAATGAATTATATTATGTGGTTGGTCTTTATCACATACTTCTTTTAAACAAACAAAAAACTTATTTCCTCTTAAGAAATATTGACATGCAAAATACTTCTTTTAAATAAAATGATTAAATGCAACAAAGCCTCATGATCATTTCAACCATATTTCTAACTAACTTGAAAATACCCATTTCATAGATTTTGAGTTTAAGAAAAAGATTTTTAGATATATATGAAATTTCTAAGAAAACCAACACGCACAATGTTTTTAGTAAATATGTTTAAACAAATATTTTTTAGAGAAATCAGTTGCTTGTTTATTTAAAAGAAGCATGTGGTAAATACCAACCAAATAATATATTAAATTGAGTATAACAAAAATTATGACAAAAAATTAGGGTATAGAGTATTAATAATTTTTTACTCAGTTTAATATATTATTTAGTTAGTTTTTAGTTTTACCACCCTAAACCCTAAACAAATAAAAAAGTGATTTCTTTTGAGAAATAATGGCATGCAAGATACTTCTTTTAAACAATGCGCAAAGAACAAAATCAGATCTTATGTGGTTGGTGTTTACCACATACTTTTTTTAAACAAACAAGAAACTCGTTTCCTCTAAGAAATAATGACATGCAAGATACTTCTTTTAAACAATGCACAAAGAACAAAATGAATTATATTATGTGGTTGGTAAAGCTTTACCACATACTTATTTTAAATAAATAAGAAACTCATTTCCTTTAAGAAATAATGGCATGCAAGATACTTCTTTTAAATAAAATAAAAAATGGTAACAAAACCTCGTGATCATTTCAACCATATTTCTGACTAATCTAAAAATATCCATTTCACATATCTTGTGAACATATCAACATGCAACAAGTAAAAATTAGTGCAATGAATAAATATAATGATAAGTACCCTAAAAAGCATTTCTTGAAATATATTTGCTTGATATCCTCAATTTTCATATTTGTCTTTCCTTATGGTCCCGTAGTCAATTTATACTCTATACTCTAATTTTTTGTCATTATTTTTTCTATTTTCAGTTTACCTTATTATTTAATTGATCTTTACCACATACTTGTTTTAAATAAATAATAAATTGATTTCTTATGAGAAATAATGACGTGCAAGATACTTCTTTTAAACAATGCACAAATAATAAACTGAATAAACGCAATAGATCTTCATGATCATTCTGTATTTTATTTTTAAACATAAAAAGTAATAATAATATTTTAATTGGCATGGTTTGTTGATTGAAATATATAAAAAAATGAAAGGCCAATATGGATATGGTTAAGACATTTTGGCATACCTTATTATATAGTTTGTAATTTTAAAATAATGAAAATGTTTTGGATATTTTTCTCAGTTATGTCATCCTCGCTTTTCTTAGTTGTCTTGTCCTATGACACCATAATTGGTTTATACTCTATATTCTGATTTTTTGTCACCATTTTGATATATTCAGTTTATTATATTATATGGTTGGTCTTTACCACATACTATTTATAAACAAATAAGAAATTGATTTTCTCTAAGAAATAATGATATGCAAGATACTTATTTTAAACAATGCACAAAGAACAAACTGAATAAATGCAACAAAGCCTCATGATCATATTGTATTTTGTTTTTAAATGTTTAAGGTAATAATTATATTCTAGTTGGCATGGTTTGTTAATTAAAATAAAAAATACATTTGAAAGGCTAATATGGATGTGGTTAAGACATTTTGACAAAGTGAGCAACAGTTGTAAGAGCAGTGCAAAGAGGAGTCTAAGCAACCAACAATGAAGTACAATCTAAATAAGAAATACAAGCCCTACATGTCATGAGAATCATTAAATGAGCAAAAATTTAAAGAGGAGGCCAAAGAGGAGTCTAAGTAGCCAACAATGAAATACAATCCAAGTAAGAAATATAAGTCATACATATCTACAAATGTTTTCACACTTTTAATGAACTTTGCCTATCTTTTAACGGATTCAAATTGTTGCCATGTTATTTGCCTCGTGAATGTGTTTGGGGAAAGGAGTTTAACTTGGATTTTTTGTCATGATTTTTTGATTTGAATCTGACACTTGATTCACTAACTATTTATAAGTTTTATGAAACAGTTAATAGAAATCACCAATCACTTTATACTGATATGACAATTTTGCCAAAGACTCACCAATGGAATTATACCTAAAATCTAGGATTCACCAAGATTTTATAGTAATCCTTAGGGGTGCCTTCTTAAAATTATCTCTACTAAGTTCATTATATATTCATAACACTTGAGATCCGTGTAAAAAATAGAACCAACAAGAGTATATAATGAAATGCATATGTTAACGCATCCATAGAGGCTTCTTTTACTTTAAAGTCTAAGTTGTGTTTTGAGAACTCCATGATGACATGTCCTCATGAATGTGTTCTAATTATTTTATTCTTATTTTGGATGTAAATCTGTAAGTTTATTTTTAAGTATCCATGATCATGTAACTATGCTTAAAATACCAAGTGTCATTGTTTTAAATTTCATTTTTATGGTGTTCACATGTATTATTTAAAAGATGTGATCACATGTATGTTTATTATATGCAGGTGCAAGTGGACACATGTGAATATAAAGTGGATTTAAAATTACATTAGATCTACGGAGTTCGATAGCCCACATTGAGAAGAAAAGAAACATTATGTGTCTTTGTGACTTCACGGCCCTTGAATGATAGTCATGTGTCTTATTTTTATTTCACAAGTTTTATTAAATTGATATGTGTGCTTTATTAATTTTTGTGAATATAACTACATCATATTTATTCATTTATTAGGTAAAGATGTGGACACTAAGAGATATAAAGGAGATTTGAAGTTTGAATGGATATGTAAACCATGTATAGAAGTTTGGAAGCTTGTGGCATCTCGTGACCCCGTGATTGTGAAGCAATTAAAAGTTGCCATATTTTTCCTATTTATACCAAAAAATGTAGGTTGTGTTCTAGGAAACTTTTTGACTTCTTAACTATGCAAACTATTCCAAATGCCACATTTTTTCTTTCAATATCACCAAGTTTTGAAGATTGTGCACACTTTATTAAATGTTTTTTGAGATATGATCACATGTATATGTTTATGTGTTATGTGTAAAGAAAAAGTGAACACATGAAAATATAAATAAAATTTTAAATTTCAACAAATCTACACACTCCACACTATATCACTTAAAAACTAAATAAGCACATTGTGCACCCATGACTATGAAACAATGAGAGATGCCATGTGCATCACTCCAACTAGACATAATAAAGGTAAAAGGCAAGAAAGATGTGAAGTCTATTAGAAATCATTTCATAGGGTGTCACCAAATGGCTATGAGATATGAAAAGGAGATAAGATATGGGAAAAATTAAGTACAAAGTATTTTTAATATTTCCACATTCCATTGACATGCGAACTATAAAAGGCCATTGAGAAGCTTAGAGGCACTCTGTGATTTCATGAGTGTGAGGAAATAAGACCCTACTACCTATTTAATTTTTAGTGGTCACATTAAAGATAAAAGGTGAGGAAGACTTCGAGCTATGTGAGGACACACCACATAATATTTCATTGCATGGTCATGATACACAGAAAGATGTGAAGATAGAAAACATTTGAAACTAAGTAGGCATAAAAGGTAAATTAATAATTCAATGCATTCATAGATTAAAATGCAAACATTATGACTAAATGACCTTTATGACCTCAAGGCTATAGGATTAAAACATTAGAGGATTGAGATTATTGATTGTGACTAAGGCCATAATCTCGTTATTCACTTTTTATAATGACCAAATTTTGAAGGGTGATTCCATGTCGACCATCATTAATTCACAATATTGAGGAGTGAATGAGGTTTGACATATAATGGCCTTTTGAATTCAAATTCAAATTGAATTAGATATGCATATATTATTTATAATTAATATAGTTCATAGGTGACATCCATTTTAACAATTCTCATAGTGACAACTAAGATAAATATAAGGAGAGTTTTGGGTTTGATGGAATAAAGCGAGCAAAAATTGTAGGCTGAGTTCACAAATTTTATTAAAAAGCACCATAATTACTGTTGTCAACCTGGAGCTATGCCCTAATTCGAAGATGTGTGTGAAACAGCCAGTCTTCTATCCGACTGAAACAATGGGATCTCTGTTAGGGTATGGAGCTAAAAGCTTCACCAAGGAGCACACTTTGACAATTTCGGGTCTACACAGACACCGGCATCGGTCAGGAGCGACCGACGTCGGTCAGATGCAGTTGGAGAGATGCTGACGTCGGCAGAGGATTGGCCAACGGCGGTCACAGGCAAGCAGGCAGGAACCGGCGTCAGTTACCTGTGCGTCCAGAATGCTATTTTCGAGGACAGAAGAGAGTGTTTGCATGATGAGTTTAAGTTGTAGTCTTAAGCTCGCGTCTGTATTATTAGTAATATTATTTTTAGAGCCCTTGTTCAAGTGGCTTAACTATTTGTTGTAAGTGCATGCTCAAGTCTCCTAATTCTATATGTAGAATTAGATCTTCTTAGCTTATTGAATTGGTATGTTGAAGAACTGTACAGAATTGAATCAATCTAGGTCTGTTGGAGTTGATTTTTCTTGAGAGAGAGAGCTCTTGAGGAATAGAGATCTAGTGAGAGATCTATGCATCTAGGAGAGGTGTGGAAGAAAGAAGTTTCTTCAATTGTATTCCTTTTGTAAAGAGTTTGTTAATACAAGTTTTCAGGGTGGTTTCTTGTATCTTTTGTTCTTGCTATTATCTCATTCTAGTTACTTGTCTATCTGATTTAATTCCACGTTTATTGCTTTCATAAGTGTAATCTATTGTTGGTTGATCCCCAACATGTGGTATCAGAGCTCAGGTTCACTAACAGGTGGTTCAGATCTGTGTAGTGTGTATTGATTACAGGTTCTCACAGAGGTTTTTGCAGGGACTTCTGTTTGAGTGGGAGAAGCAATGGCAGATGAAAGTAAACTGAGAATGGAAAAGTTCAATGGCAAAAATTACCAACATTGGAGAATGCAGATAGAGGACTATCTGTATCAGAAAGATCTCTACTTATCGTTAGGTGGGGTTGCAAAGAAGCCCAAAGACATGGAGGATGAAGAATGGGAAGTTCTTGACAGAAAGGCTCTGGGGTCTATAAGACTGAGTTTAACATCCACTGTGATATCTAATTTATCATAGGCAAAGTCTACGGTAGAGTTGATGACAACTTTAGCTAACTTGTATGAAAAACCCTCTGCTTCTAATAAGGTATATCTTATGAAGCAGTTATTTAATTTGCATATGAATGAAGGTGGATCTGTTTCTACTCATCTGAATGATTTCAATGGAATTGTGAATCAATTAAGTTCAGTCAATATAGTGTTTGATGATGAAATAAAAGCTCTTTTAATATTATGTAGCTGGCATGGCTTAGTAATGGCAGTTAGTAATACTACATCTGCATCAAATATTTTGAAAGTAGAGGATGTTGTTAGTGTTATCTTGAATGAGGAAATACACAGGAAAAGCACAGAAGAGGCATCTGGGAACGCTTTAAGTTTTGAGAGCAGGGGAAGGCAGAAAGATAAGAGCAAGAGGAGATTAAGATCTAAGTCTAAGGTGAGAGGAAGATCCAAATCCATGAATGGCAGGAAGCCACAATGCTGGAATTGTGGAAAGATTGGGCACATAAGCAGAGATTGCTGGTCAAAGCCTAAGGAAGACAATCAGCACGAAGGAAAGGAAGAAGCCAAGGTTGCAGGTATTGCACAAGATGCTTTAATATTCTCTCTGCATAATAATATAGAATCTTGGGTATTAGATTCTGGTGCATCTTTTCATGCTACCCCTAACAGGGAATATTTTTGTGACTATATCCATGGAGATTTTAGAATAGTGTATCTAGGGGATGATGAGCCCTGTAAAATAATTGGCAAAGGTAAAGTGCAGCTGAAGATGCAGAATAGCAACACATGGGTGTTGAGAGATGTGATGCATGTTCCTAGCTTGAAGAGAAATTTGATTTCTGCAGAAAAGTTAGGGGATGAGGGTTGTACTGTAACTCTCACAGTAGAATCTTGGAAGGTGACCAAGGGTGCACTTGTTATGGCTAGAGGTAAGAGAGAAGGTACTCTCTATTTGTGTAATTGTGTTACTAACAAATCTCCTTCTGTATTATCTACTTCAGATGTGGATGCTAAATTGTGGCACTCAAGGCTTGGCCACATGAGTGAGAAGGGGATGTCAATTCTTAAGTCCAAAGGTATGATTTCAGATTTAAAAGGCATAGATCTAGAGTTTTGTGAGCACTGTGTATTTGGAAAACAGAAAAGAGTTAGTTTTCTCAAGACTGGGTCTACTAAGAAGAGGCATAAGTTGCAGCTTGTTCACACAGACGTTTGGGGACCGGCTCAAGTTGCTTCCATTGGAGGATCACAGTACTATGTATCTTTCATAGATGATGCTACAAGAAAGGTATGGATCTATTGTATTAGGAAAAAATCTGATGTATTTGAGACTTTTAAAGTTTGGAAAGTTATGGTTGAGAATGAAACAGGTAAAAGATTGAAGTGCCTGAGATCTGACAATGGCGGTGAGTTCTACAGTTTTAAGTTCAGAGATTATTGTTACATGCATGGAATCCACAAGCAAAGGACGGTTCTAAGGACACCTCAGTAGAATGGTATTGCTGAAAGGATGAATAGGACAATAATGGAGCGTGCAAGGTGTATGAGATTGCATGCTGGTTTGACCTTACAGTTTTGGGCACAAGCTGTTGACACTGTAGTGTACCTGATTAACAGAGGACCCTCTACAGCTCTGGATGGTGGTATTCCAAAAGAGGCATGGACAGGTAAGAAGGTAGATCTCTCATATCTCAAAATTTTTGGTTGTGAAGCCTTTGTGCACATAGATAAAGAAAATAGAAAAAAGCTAGATGCTAAGTCTATGAGGTGCACGTTTATTGGCTATGGCTCAGATGATTTTGGTTACAGATTGTGGAATCTAGAAACTAACAAGGTAATTAGGAGCCGAGATGTTGTTTTCAACGAAAGAGTGATGTATTGTGATCAGCTAAGGAAGCTAAATCAATCTGAGCAGAGTAATGGTGAATTGGACGAGGTGAAGGTCTAATATGAGCTCGTGAGAAAAAGAAATAATCACTTGCAGGAAAACACAGAGACCAACGTCGGCAGGTTAGGAACCAGCGTCGGCAGTATAGAGACTAGCGTCGGCCATACAGAGACTGACGTCGGTAGGACAAGCACCGACGTCGGTCAGGCAGAACCAATGTCGGCCAGTAACAGGTCTGGAGGTGATCGAGGTCGGTCACTGTCAGAGAATTTGGGTGGACAGCGTGTTGTGAATGAGTCTCAGACACCCATCAGGAGGTCAGAAAGGGTGAGTAAGCCTCCAATTAGATATTCTCCTTCTTTATTTTATTTATTGCTAACTGATGGTGGAGAATCAGAGAGTTTTGAAGAAGCAATACAGGTGGAGTCCAAGAGTCAGTGGGAGCGTGGCATGGTTGAGGAGATGGAGTCCTTAAGAGAGAATCAAACATGAGATTTAGTTGAATTGCCAGCAGGTAAGAGGACACTGAAGAACAGATGGACCTACAGGTTGAAAGAAGGTGAGAATGGACAGATGAGATATAAGGCCAGATTGGTGGTAAAAGGATTTGCACAAAAGCCAGGTATTGACTTTGGTGAGATTTTTTCTCCTGTTGTTAAAATGACTTCTATAAGGGTTGTATTGTCTTTGGTTGCTTTTGAGGATTTGCATCTTGAGCAGCTAGATGTTAAGACAACGTTTCTTCATGGAGATTTGGATGAAGAAATTTATATGGAACAGCTAGAAGGATTTGAGGTCAAGGGTAAGGAGAATTTTGTGTGTAGATTGAAGAAAAGCTTGTATGGCCTCAAGCAAGCTCCTAGGCAATGGTACTTAAAATTTGACAGGTTTATGACTGAGCATGGCTACAGTAGGTGTCAATCTGACCATTGTGTGTATTTCAAGAGATTTGATAATGGTAGATATATTATTCTATTGTTGTATGTAGATGATATGCTGGTTGCAGGATCACACATGCAGGATATCTCTGAGCTTAAGGTGAAATTAGCTCAAATGTTTGCTATGAAGGATTTGGGAGCAGCAAAAAAAATCTTTGGCATGAGCATTAAGAGAGACAGGAAAAATCACAGGTTGATATTGTCTCAAGAAGATTATGTGGACAAGGTGTTGAAACGGTTCAATATGCAGGATGCTAAACCGGTAAGCACACCTTTGGCTGGACATTTTAAGTTAAGTAAAGAACAATGTCCTAATTCACATGATGAGGTAGAGTACATGAGTAAGGTTCCATATTCTTCCGCAGTAGGGAGTTTGATGTATGCAATGGTATGTACTAGACCAGATATTGCCCAAGCAGTGGGAGTGGTAAGTAAGTATATGGCCAATCCAGGTAAGGAACATTGGAAAGTAGTTCAGTGGATCCTTAGATATCTGAGAGGAACCAGCAGTAGGCACTTGTGCTATGGAGGTTCAGATACTTCTCTACATGGCTATGTAGATTCAGATATGGCAGGTGATTTGGATGGCAGGAGGAGCACTACAGGTTATGTTTTTACTGTAGGTGGAATAGTGGTTAGCTGGATATCTAAGTTGCAGAAGGTTGTTGCCTTGTCAACTATAGAAGCAGAGTATATTGCAGCCACAGAGGCTAGCAAAGAGATGATATGGATGACACGGTTCATGGATGAGCTTGGTAGGGAGCATGAGAGTTGCAGATTATATAGTGACAGTCAGAGTGCAATCCATTTGGCTAAGAATTCGGCCTTTAATTCAAGAACAAAGCACATACAGCTAAGGTACCACTTCATACGACAGGTATTGGAAGATGGTGAGTTGAACCTGGAGAAGATCCATATAGATAGGAATCCGGCTGATATGTTAACCAAGTCGGTTACAAAGGAGAAGTTGAATTTTCATTCAACTTCTGTTGGTCTTCATGATTGAGTTGAAGATGGAGGAGCTAGAAGATGTTGTTGTACAGGTACTGGTGCAGTAGTTTATCTCCAAGTGGGAGATTGTTAGGGTATGGAGCTAAAAGCTTCACCAAGGAGCCCACTTTGACAGTTTCGGGTCTACACAGACACCGGCGTCGGTCAGGAGCAACCGACGTCAGTCAGATGTAGTTGAAGAGACGCCGACGTCGGTAGAGGACCGGCTGACGTCGGTCACAGGCAAGCAGGCAGGAACTGGCGTCGGTTACCTGCGCGTCCAGAATGCTATTTCCAAGGATAGAAGAGAGTGTTTGCATGATGAGTTTAAGTTGTAGTCTTAAGCTCGCGTCTGTATTATTAGTAATATTATTTTTAGAGCCCTTGTTCAAGTGGCTTAACTGTTTGTTGTAAGTGCATGCTCAAGTCTCCTAATTCTATATGTAGAATTAGATCTTCTTAGCTTATTGAATTGGTATGTTGAAGAACTGTACAGAATTGAATCAATCCAAGTCTGTTGGAGTTGATTGTTCTTGAGAGAGAGAGCTCTTGAGGAATAGAGATCTAGTTAGAGATCTATACATCTAGGAGAGGTGTGGAAGAAAGAAGTTTCTTTAATTGTATTCCTTTTGTAAAGAGTTTGTTAATACAAGTTTTCAGGGTGGTTTCTTGTATCTCTTGTTCTTGCTATTATCTCATTCTAGTTACTTGTCTATCTAATTTAATTCCGCGTTTATTGCTTTCATAAGTGTAATTTATTGTTGGTTGATCCCCAACAATCTCCTCACGAGGGTGGGTGCCTCAACAGTGAGGAAAACCTCCAGAGAAGGTTGGTTCCTGTATGATGTATCAATTAGGATTCCTACTCTACGCTGCTCACTGCCATGGAAAAGGGAGAAGGAGAAACTTAAAGGGAAATCCTACCTAAAAGGGGGTGATACACTAGAACTATGATCCTACTCGGCTCAGAACCTTGAACACTGAGCGAACAACAGAGAAGGAAGACCTTAGACTTCAAATTAATCACTTGTGCATAAGTATTTCATGCAGAGGTTCGATTCAATTACTAAAACTTGAGGGAAAATGGTGGAGAGAGGTCTGAGAAAAGACACTTTATAGCCACCTACATCCACTTACAGTCTCAACAAAAGACAATGAAGAACACTTCAACATGACCTGCACAAGGACAATATAGCAACTAGGTATGAACAGAATTTGGGAAGGGAGAAAACTCTACCACTTATGCAAATTGCTGAAAAATATACACTATGCCAAGCTTGAAATCTGAAAGTACACTCCTGCTTATTGATCGAAAAGGTTACACAACTCTTAATGGCAGAGTCTAGTCTCACCAAGAGAGATTGGATGTTTTGAATCAAGGCAAAAAACCATTATATAAGAAATTACAATAGGCCAAAGATAGTCGTATAATCTTTTAGAGAAAATTTCAACTTGGTTAACTCAATAAAATATATTTTCCCTGTCCTTGCATGAATTTTCTTTTGCTTGATGAAGCGCTTGATCAATTAGTTAACTCTAAATATGGATTAGTCAACCCCTGTTATGAACTAGTCAACCCCTGTTGAAGTCAGATTTAGTCCTTCGAATGCATGCTGCGAATGAAGACAAATAGGTTCTAAAATAATCAGTTAACTGATACTTAGACTGTTTATTCAAGAATAGATTCAGTGTTGCATGTGAATCTTCTAATTCTAGACGTGTTTATTTTTGGCAGGACTCCATGTTCACTCATTCATCGAATTGTCTATTTTCTGCTCCTTTGCACAGTCGACTTCAGTCTATTTTGTTTTTTTTGCTAAATATTTTTATTCAAATGGCTACTTCTTGCGGCCTAAATTTGACGGCCTGCGAGACGTCACCAAAAGCTTCACATTTCATTCGAAAGATTTCTGCAGGCTATTTATTTATTATTTTCCTCTGTCGGCCCCTTTGCTCTGGCTTATTCTCGTAGCCTATGTTTAGCTTTCCCTTCGGGCTTTGTTTACTCTCCGTCAAGTCATTCTAAATTCCTTCAAACTTTTTGTTCGAAGGAATTCCTTCGGATAAAAGTCCGAAGGACTCTTTGCTTTGTCTAAGCCTAAGCCTAAGCCTAAGTCTTTGTTTCTTTTCTGCGGGTTTTTTGCTTCTTACGCCGTGTCAATCCACGTAGTCTTCCAGCGGGTAGTCCATGTGGCAGTTTCCAGTCTCCAAGGGTCCTCAGCCAGTCTACGTGTCACCTGCGTGTCTTCTAGCAGTGTAGGTGTCAATCCACGTCGGTAGTGTAGGTGTCAGTCCATGTCTTACAAAAGTTGTTTTTTGTGCCCTTTTGTCTTCACACTTAGTTTTGGCACTGGTAATTATTCTTGCGGGCTTTATGTCTACAGACATTTCTCACAGACAAAAAGTCTGTGGAAATGTTTTGCTCAATTTCCCCAGGCTTTATATTGGCCGTAGGCTCTTTTTTTTAAGGTTTGTGTGCATTTCCCGCAGATAAAAAGTCTGCAAAAATTCTACCTGGCACTTTGCTTTTTCCTTTGTACGTGCCTTTTAGTAGCAATGCAGTCTTCCTTTCAGCCTACAGTCCATATGGCTTGTACCTACAGTCCAACTGTATTTACGTGCAGTCTTACAACATCATCCTTGACTTCATTCATTTGAGCTGCTACGTTTGAACCTTACGTTGAACCAAAACATTGAAGCATGCGTTTGGACCTTGACGTTGAACCAAACCATTAAACCTTCACTTTGAACCATTTCGTTGAACTTTTGGTTCAATGGTTCAACGTTGAACCTTTTCTGTTGAACTCTTCCATTGAACCTTTGAACTCTGAACCATTTCGTTGAACTTTTGGTTTAATGGTTCAGCGTTGAACCTTTTCCGTTGAACTCTTCTGTTGAACCTTTGAACTCTGAACCATTTCGTTGAACTTTTGGTTCAATGGTTCAATGTTGAACCTTTAAACACTGAACTTTGAACCCAACGTTGAACTAGGCATTGAACCTTTGAACTCTAAATCAGTTCAAAGGAACTTTTGGTTCAATGGTTCAACGTTGAACCTTTAAACTCTGAACTTTGAACCCGACGTTGAACTAGGCGTTGAACCTTTGAACCAAACGTTGAACTAAGCGTTGAACCTTTGAACTCTGAACCGGTTCAAAGGTTCAATGAAGCGCGCCAAGCCTTTGAACCAAAGCTAATGAAAGCGTTGAACCGCTTGATTGAACCTGTCTTTGAACTCTTTGAAGTTGAACCAAAAGATGAACCAAAAGTTAAACCTTTGCTTATCGTTTGCTGATGAAAATCCCTGCAAAAGTCATGAAGCTCGTTGAACTTGGATGTTGAACCTATTGAACCCGTTGAACCAAAATGGTTCAAGGTTCAACGGTTCGAGGGTCAATGGTTTGCTTCTCGCCTAGAAGCTTGTAGATGGACATTTTGGTTGAACCTTTGAATCGAACCAAACTTGAAAATGACTGAGTGCTGGAACCCTATTCTTTTAAGGCCAAAATCTGACTCGTGGAAGATTTGTCAACATTCTAGCGACTCAGCTGGGGAGCATGCCTGCTATGCTTGAGGATCCATGCCATGTATAGACGTTATATGAATCCCAAATGGTGAATCTGATCTCTAATTGAAAATCTACTCTGATCATTGCTGTAATAACCTCTTCCTTCAAAATAAGAAGGAAACACACGAAAGCAAAAAACTAACTAAAAGCAAATGTGCAAACAAGCACTTATTGAACAAAACTAAAGCAAACTACTATGCTTTTATAGCACTTAGAGGAAAGCAAAGAATAATTAAATATGTGCATGGAACTTTGATCTTTAATAGCAATGTTTTAGATGTATCTCATTGACTGGGATTGGAAGTTCTTCGCCATCTATCTTAGCAGGTTGGAAGGCATTGTGGGATTTGCAGTTGGAGATTGTGTATGGGCCACTCCAAAGTGAATCAAACTTGGTGTGCCTTCCTGGTTTGGCCCAGTCCTCATCCCACTTAAGCACCAAATCTCCTTCACTGAAGCTTCATGAGGAAGCTCCTTTGTCAAATGTCTTTTTCACCTATGCCTGATGACTTTCCATGGCTAGCATGGCTTGATTTCTTATTTCTTCTAGCTCCATAAGTTCTGCATACCTGATCTCCATAGGCTTATTTTCTAACAGTTCAAGTTGATGCATTAATTATAAGGTGGGAAACTCAAGAGAGATTGGTAACCTTGCTTCTCTACCATAGACCAGCTTGTAGGGAGAGTTAGCTATTGACCTTTTGTAGGTAATCCTATCGGCCCATAGCACTAACTTCATCTTGAGGTACCAAGATCTCTGATTGTCTTCAATTGTCCTTTGTATGATCCTCAATAGGTTTTTATTTGTAGACTCAGCAAGGCCATTTCCTTGTGGATAGTAATTTGATGAGGTACTAAGATAGATTCCATATTGGACTGCCCACTGGCTAATCCTAGATCCCACAAAAGCCATTACATTGTCAGAGATAATCATTGAAGGGACTCCAAACCTAGTGACCAAACTTTCATAGAAATCAAGGACGCTAGTTTCGTTTGCCTCCTTTAATGCAACTGCTTCTGTCTAATGTGTGAAGTAGTCTGTAGCTGTTAAAATCCATTTATGCCCTGAACTGGAAGGAGGATTGATGAGACCAATAAAGTCTAATCCCCACTAAATGAATGGCTGATCCACTATAATTGGCTGTAGGGGTAGGGCTGCCAGTTTAATCTTTCCCACAAACATAGTGCATTGTTTGCACTTCCTTACCCATGCATGGCAATCACCAAATATAGTAGGCCAAAAGTACCCACCTCTCATGATCTTAAGTGTTGTAGTTCTGGCAGAAAAGTGTCCTCCACCAAATCCATCATGGAACTCCTCCAGTAACCTTTGAGTATGGCCTAGCTCTACACACCTTAGTAACATTATGTTGATATCTTTCTTGAACAAGACACCGTCAACAAGCAAAAACAAAATTGATTACAGTCTAAAATACCTTCTTCTTGAGGTGCTTAGGTGGGAAGGGTAATGACCTTCCTGTAGATAATTTACCAGATCGTAAAACCATTTGGAAGGTGATGCTTGTACAGCAGTGACTTCTACATCATTTGATACTAGAACAACTTCATTGGTTTCTTGCAAGTCCTGAGCTAGATGCTCACAAAGCCCTTTGCCCCTAACCAGTTTTGTGATCTTAATTTCTATATCATATTCCATCACTTTGGTTATCCAACCAGCCCTTTTCTCATTCATGTCCCTGTTCAGAAGGAATTCCTTGATGCTCGAATGAGCAACCATTAGAAGTATCTTATTATTAGACAGTAAATGCCTAAATTTCTTCAGAGATCTTATGATTGCAAGGACGTGTTTTTCAACAAAAGAGTACCTTGTCTCATACTCCTGCAGGCCTTGGCTGTGGAAGGCTATTGGCTACTCCAAGTTTTCATGGTTCTGCTGCATAAGAATCCCTGAAATAGTGTCCATGTTCGCATACGTATACAAAATGAAATCTTTCTTGAAATCTGGATTCAAGAGCATGGGGGCACTTGCTATGGCTTTGTTAACCTCTTCAAATCCTGTTATTCCTTCCTTGGCCGAACTGAAGCTCTGATTTTTCTTTAACATGGCTGTAAGTGGCCTAGCTATACTAGTAAAATCTGAAATATATCTCTTTATGAAATTGATTTTCCCAAAGAAGCTTTGCAAAGCCTTCTTGCTTTTAGGCAAGGAGAGTGCCAGAATAGATTGAATCCTCTCAAAATCTATATTTAAACCATGCTTAGAAACAACATGCCCAAGCAACTTACCTTCATGAATTGAAAATACACACTTTTTGGGATTTAGAGATATCTCAAACTATCTACACCTTTCGAAAACATGCTGGAGGTGCACCACATGATCTTTTGCATCCTTTGAGAATACTGTGATATCATCTAAATAGACAAGCATGAATTTGTTAAGAAGGCCTTGGAAGGCCATATCCATGGCTCTCTGAAAGGTTGCCCCAGCATTGGACAAACCAAACGACATCTTTTTGTACGCGAACGTTCCTCACTTAGTTGTGAAAGCCATCTTGAACTGGTCTTCTTCTTTGACTAATATCTGATTATAGCCACTGTACCCATCTAATAAGGAAAACCTCTATGAACCTGAAACAAGCTGTAAGATTTCCTCCATTGATGGCAATGGATAGTGGTCTTTAAGCGAGGCCCTGTTTAAGTTGCAAAAATCAACACATAACCAAATCTCATTGTTCTTTTTTCGTACTGGAACAAGGTTTGCCGCCCAAGTTGAGTGCTTGATTGGAAATATAATAGCAGACTCTAGAAGCTTGTGAAGCTCAGCCTTCATTAAAGGCTCAAGTTTTGGATTAATTGGCCTTTGTCTTTGTCATACTGGCTTAGTTTCATCTTCTAGCTCAATAGTGTGTTGAGCCAAGCTCGGATCAAACCCTTTGAGATCGTTATATTTCCATGCAAATACGTTATCAAAATTTTGGCATAATTCAATAAAAGCTTTCTGCTGTAGTGGAGTGCATACCTTGCCCAATTTCAATATCTTACCAGCTGCAATATCCACATTGGCGTAATGTTCTTCTTTTGTAGACAAAGTGGGTTTCTCTTTCCTTAGCTCATCGTCTTCACTGAAAATGTTTTCAAGGGTAACCAACCCCTTGGGTAGTTTATTTGTTTTCAGCTGTACAATCTAGTCACCATAATACTGCAAGCATTTTCCCTGATTTTTTGGAGAAAAATCAGCTTTTTCTTTAAAAATCTAACAATTTGATCATCACTCTCGAATACTTGCCAATTTTCTTGGTTATCTGGGACAAAAGGCCTTACAACTATCCTGATATGTGACTGAGAAGCATCACTTTTAACATTAGCTAGAATGTCAAATTGTGCACCAATAACAACCAACCTATCAACATGTTTATTTTTGTCCCTTGGTATGGCTTGAATATTAGAATCCTAGAAATCTTCAAGTAAATCCCATACCCTGTGTCTATAAGATTTAAGCAACATGTTCTTGCATACATTTAAGCCCCTTACTTGGTGTACCACCAGCTCACTATCCCCAAACACTTGTAGATAGCATGCTTTCATCTTCCTAGCCCATTGCAAATCGTGGACTAGTGCTTCATATTCAGCAACATTATTCAAACAGCCAAACTAAAATTTAATGGATGAGAAATACCTTTGTTTAGTGGGAGAAATTAACATTATTCTAGTTCCTGTCCCATGCTTATTTCTTGATCCATCGAAGTACAGCTACCACAAGCCTTCACTAGACTCACCTTTTTTGACCATGGCTGGGATTTGCGCATTGTTCTCATGAATACAATATACACCAAGTTCTTCTTTTTCAATCAGCTTGTATGGATCATACTCATGCAAAGTAGAGGCCCAGTCATCAAGAAATAAGTCTGGAACTCCATCCAAAGGTGAGTCCTTTTCTACCTCACTAGTTTGTACTACTTCATCTGAAATAATACAGTTTGAATTGACCACACTTGGCATATAAGGTTCCATGTGAAAACATGCAATAGGCTCCGAATGAATGGTTACCTTTGTGCCATATCTGGTTTTAAATAACAAGTATGTCCAATCCACTGATAGGTATCCCCCAATCTTTGAGGTGAAATCTCTTGATAGGCACATTTCAAAGTAAGGGGGTAAATCTACTACTATGATGTCTTGTTGAATAGTAACATTAGGATAGGCATGTAGTGTTAGTTTCAAACCTTTGATAATCCCTACCATCTTTGCTGGTGAACCATCCAATTGTAGTACTCCTTTAGTATTTGGCTCATAGACAAGGTCGAGCTTGTCTGCAATCTGTTTAGGCATGACGGTACTGCTGGCTCCACTGTCCACCATGTAATTATGAACTAAGGTGTCTCCTACTATCAAGGAAAGATAAAAAGGGGGAGTCTTTTTTACTTTTACCTCAGTCTTGTCTACCTTTGGTATATTATCTCCTTGCTGTACATGCTGCTTAGTTGGCGGATCTGAGTTTGTTAAAACAGTACCTCCTTTATCTACTAATTTTGGAGACAATTCAAGAGTAGAAAGTTCTTGAATGAGGCTGTCCTTTTGGCCTGGAATTGACAGAGTATCCCACATGCTAATATTGATGTTAGATCTTTTCATCTGGTCTACAATGTTGAACTGGGAAGGACTTACCTTTGATTGAACCCTTTGTGTTACTTGCTGCTCACGAATAAGAGGTATTTGTTATACTTTACCAGCCTCTGTAGTCTAATTTTTCATGACTGTGGGGGCAACAAGCTATCATTTTGCCCCTTGAACAATAGTACTAGAAGCATTAGGCGTACTTGCCACTGGTGGAGTTTCTTTAACAACTCTTCTTTTATTTCCTTGGCGAGTTAGAGCTGTAACTTGATCATTTGAAGTGTTAGTCCTAATATCTTGAGAAAAAGCAACGTGATCCTCTACCTGCCAATTTACATTAACAACATCATGCTGCCCTTGGATCGTTCCTTGTGATGCTAGGCCCGTATCTTGATATTGGCTCTCATGAAAAGAGAACTCCTCTTGTGTCATCTGTGGCATGGCACCGTTCATTTGAGTTAAATCTTGATTTTGAAAATTATTTGGATTTGAAGGCTGCCAACCTGAATCCTATACTAAATTGTTTTGAGATGAAGTTGGAGTAATGGCCTTTGAAGTGGAAGGAACACTTAGATCAATAGAGGCATATGGCTTTGTTGGAGTTATAACCCCTTGCATTTGATAGGGTAATCGGTTCTCTCTGAAACCCTGATAAGAAGATTTTTGATCCTTGAAAGGCTGATAGTTGTTCTGATTCTGTTGTTGATAAGGCATATTTGACTAGAATTACTACCTCTTAAGCTGTACTATTTCATTTCCAAAAGACTGTAACAGAGTTTTTAGCTCTCCTATCTTACTAGACTAACTAGTAGAGGCTGCAATTGGACGTTGAGGTGCTGTAATTGGAGCTAAGGATGGAACATGAGGGACATGAAGGGCTGATGTTGAATCGATCTCTAGAAATATGGGCATTGGTGGTCTTGGATTTCCTACCTGAATCAGACTATTCTCTGCTCTTATTGCCATGTCATAGGCATTTGGCAAGGTAGTGCCGCCCATTAACTGTATCATCACACTGATATCAGAATTCAGAGCTTTCAAAAAATATAAAAAAGCATACTCTGGTGATGGTCTAATTAGGACTGGTATCCTGTGCCATGTCTTTTGGAATCTGAGATTGAAATCAGACATGAACTCATGAGGGGCTCTTTGTATGGCTGTTAATTGCTCAACCAAGGATAGGTAGTCAGACTTGTCCTCAAACTGTTTGACCAAAGCGGTGCCTAATTCATCCCAAGTAGAGATAGATCTAAGTGGGAGGGTCCTATACCATTGTAATGATTTTCCTTTGAAGGAAGCAACTAATAATCTGATGGCAACATTATCTTTAGTTACGTTGTGAACTGAACAAAGATTAGCAATATCCTATATATGCTCAACAGGGGTTGTTTGATCTTCCCCTGAGAAGTATGGGATACTTTTGAGGGTAAATATATGGATATCATTTAGCTGTGCTAAATTTAATGGGCTTCCTCCGTTAAATGGAGCAAATACCTAATTCTTATTGGCCATCTGCATGATGGGAATTTCAGTGTTGAGCACAATAGGGTGAGGGGGAGCTAAATATTCTCTCCTTAGAAGATATGGTCTTGTCCTTCTAGAGCTTGCTCCTTTAAAAGTCAAAAATTCAAAAGGAATACCTTTACTTGCTGATCTTGTAGTAACTTTTGGCATGAACTGATTGTCTGAATGATGCTATGAACTCTTTCTACCTTTTGGCAAATAAATATCTTCCTTTGCTGTGAAGATTTTAGTAACTCTTTTTTGTGGTCCCACCGAGCGTGCCAAAAACTATTGTCAACCTGGAGCTATGCCTTGATTCGAAGACGTGCGTGAAACAACTAGTCTTCTATTCGGCTGAAAAAATGGGATCTCCTCATGAGGGTGGGTGCCTCAACAGTGAGGAGAACCTCCAGAGAAGGCTAGTTCCTGTATGATGTATCAATTAGGATTCCTACTCTACGCTGCTGACTGCCATGGAAAAGGGAGAAGGAGAAACTTAAAGGGAAATCCTACCTAAAAGGGGGTGATACACTAGAACTATGATCCTACTCATCTCAGAACCTTGAACACTGAGCGAACAACAGAGAAGGAAGACCTTAGACTTCAAATTAATCACTTGTGCATAAGTATTTCATGCAGAAGTTCTAAAACCTGAGGGAAAATGGTGGAGAGAGGTCTGAGAAAAGACACTTTACAGCTGCCTACATCCACTTACAGTCTCAGCAAAAGACAATGAAGAACACTTCAACATGACCTGCACAAGGACAATATAGCAATTAGGTATGAACAAAATTTGGGAAGGGAGAAAACTCTACAACTTATGCAAATTGCTAAAAAATATACACTATGCCAAGCTTGAAATCTGAAAGTACACTCCTGCTTATTGATCGAAAAGGTTACACAACTCTTAATGGCAGAATCTGGTCTCACCAAGAGAGATTGGATGTTTTGAATCAAGGCAAAAAGCCATTATATAAGAAATTACAATAGGCCAAAGATAGCCGTATAATCTTTTAGAGAAAATTTCAACTTGGTTAACTCAATAAAATATATTTTCCCTGTCCTTGCATGAATTTTCTTTTGCTTGATGAAGCGCTTGATCAATTAGTTAACTCTAAATATGGATTAGTCAACCCCTGTTATGAACTAGTCAACCCCTATTGAAGTCAGATTTAGTCCTTCGAATGCATGCTGCGAATGAAGACAAATAGGTTCTAAAATAATCAATTAACTGATACTTAGACTGTTTATTCAAGAATAGATTCAGTGTTGCATGTGAATCTTCTAATTCTGGACGTGTCTATTTTTGGCAGGACTCCATGTTCACTCATTCATCAAATTGTCTATTTTTTTCTCCTTTGCACAGTCGGCTTTAGTCTATTTTGGTTTTTTCTGCTAAATATTTTTATTCCAACAGCTACTTCCTACAGCCTAAATTTGACGGCCTGCGGGACATCACCGAAAGCTTCACATTTCATTCAGAAGATTTTTGCGAGCTATTTATTTATTATTTTCCTCTATCGGCCCCTTTGCTCTGGCTTATTCCCATGGCCTGTGTTTAGCTTTGCCTTCGAGCTTTGTTTACTCTCTGTCAAGTCATTCTGAATTCCTTCAAACTTTTTGTCCGAAGGAATTCCTTTAGATAAAAGTCTGAAGGACTCTTTGCTTTGCCTTTGTCTAAGCCTAAGCCTAAGTCTTTGTTTCTTTTTCGCGAGTTTTTTGCTTCTTGCATCGTGTCAATCCACGCAGTCTTCCAGCGGGCAGTCCATGTGGTAGTCGCCAGTCTCTGAGGCTCCTCAGCCAGTCTATGTGTCACCCACGTGTCTTCTAGCAGTGTAGGTGTCAGTCCACGTCGGTAGTGTAGGTGTTAGTCCATCTCTTACGGAAGCTATTTTTTGCGCCCTTTTGTCTTCGCGCTTAGTTTTGGTGCTGGCAATTATTCTTGTGGGCTTTATGTCTGTAGACATTTCCCACAGACAAAAAGTCTGTAGAAATGTTTCGCTCAATTTCCTTGAGCTTTATATTGGCTGCGGGCTCTTTTTTTTAAAGTTTGTGGGCATTTCTTGCAGACAAAAAGTTCATGAAAATTCTACCTAGCACTTTGCTTTTTCCTTTGTACGTGCCTTTCAATAGCAATGTAGTCTTCCTTTCAGCCTACAGTCCATGTGGCCTGTACTCGTAGTCCAGCTGTATCTACGTGCAGTCTTACAATAGCATCCTTGACTTCATTCATTTGAGCCGCTACCTTTGAACCATGCATTTGAACCTTATGTTGAACCAAAACGTTGAACCATGCATTTGGACATTGACGTTGAACCAAACTATTGAACCTTGGCTTTGAACCATTTTGTTGAACTTTTGGTTCAATGGTTCAACGTTGAACCTTTTTCGTTGAAGTCTTCTGTTGAACCTTTGAACTTTGAACCATTTCGTTGAACTTTTGGTTCAATGGTTCAACATTGAACCTTTTCCGTTGAACTCTTCCGTTGAACCTTTGAACTCTGAACCATTTCGTTGAACTTTTGGTTCAATGGTTCAACGTTGAACCTTTGAACTCTGAACTTTGAACCCAATGTTGAACTAGGCGTTGAACCTTTGAACTCTGAACCGGTTCAAAGAAACTTTTGGTTCAATGGTTCAACGTTGAACCTTTAAACTCTGAACTTTGAACCCAACGTTGAACTAGGTGTTGAACCTTTGAACCAAATGTTGAACTAAGAGTTGAACCTTTGAACTCTGAATCGGTTCAAAGGTTTAATGAAGCGCACCAAGCCTTTGAACCAAAGCCAATGAAAGCGTTGAACCGCTTGATTGAACCTACCTTTGAACTCTTTGAAGTTGAACCAAAAGATGAACCAAAAGTTGAACCTTTGCTTATTGTTTGCTGATGAAAATCCCTGCAAAAGTCATGAAGCTCGTTGAACTTGGACGTTGAACCTATTGAACCCGTTGAACCAAAATGGTTCAAGGTTCAACGGTTCAAGGTTCAATGGTTCACTTCTCGCCTAAAAGCTTGTAGATGGACGTTTTGGTTGAACCTTCGAATCAAACCAAACTTGAAAATGACTGAGTGCTGGAACCCTGTTCTTTTAAGGCCAAAATCTGACTCGTGGAAGATTTGTCAACAATTACCACAAATGTATAGGGGAAATAGTGAATTGTTAACTACATATGAGTTCATAGTGATCTTGAATAGTTTCATAATTCCATTTAGAGGAGAAGTGGCCACTACAAACAGAAAGATCATCAAATTCATATAATTGATGAGTCTAAATGACTTGATATTGAAATTGAATTGTATATGAAAAATTAATGACAATTAATATAATTTGTTGGTAATATTGTAGAGCATTTACTACAATGATAGGTAAATTTTTCAATTCAAACATGAATATTGTTACAATTGTCAAGGCCAAAATGAATAGTGAATCTGATAACACTTTTATTATGAAGTGTTGTGGTGGCCCTATTAATTATATAATATGATGAATACTATTTTTTCATCTTTTTATCTAATAAGTAATTAGATTTACCTAGGTAATTAGTCTTATCATTGTCCTCTAACCAATGATAACCAATCAAATAATCTTTTCCTTTTTTTTTCAAAATACAATATATATTGCAAAACTAATGTTAAAACTTAAGATGTGAAAAAATATTTGCTTGCATATTTGCCAATGCAAATCAATAGAATGAGGTGAAAATAATAGTTGCTTGTAAAATAGGTATTAATAAGTCATTATAATATATTATATAATAGTGGTAATAAGAAATATTAACTTTACAAAAAGGTAATAACCTAATATTATTAGTCCCTATCAAGGCAAGACTAAAGGAATGAATTTTCAATTAACACATTTCACTTCAACCAATGAAAAACATAAAAAGTATATTATTTTAAAAATTACAAAGGTTGGCATAAATTTTCTCATACAAATATTGGAATATTCCCAGAGTGTTACTTAAGAATATTCTTCTTAAAAGTTCTACCTCACTTATTGTCAAGAACAAAGTAACATTAATTGCAAGTTATCATAACTTATAAATGGAATGATTGTAAATATATTTGACACATGGAAATAAATAATAAAAAAAATTCTCTTTCCGCATCTGAATCTCAAGTCCCACTCAATCATCCTCTTTGCACAGTCCATCTCATGAAAGTTTCAGGGTAGTTAAACATTATATGTTTTGGTGGTTCACATTTAATTGACATCCAACAGTTGGAAAACAATTATAACTACACTTTTGCTATAGCGGAGTGTTAAATTTATATTGTCACTTATTTTAGTTCAATTTAATATGGTGTAGAATTTAGATTACACACCAATTTTATTGTTAGCATAGGCATAGGCGAGTGAAATTTATTCTAATTTTGCATTATACAATTTGTGAAAAGGGAGAAAAATCATATGTAGAGACAAAAAAAGGTTGAAGAGTCATTTAGAAAGTAAATATAAATATATTAAAGTTAAACATATTTCTTGTTGGTTAAATAGAGAAGGAAGCAAAGCATTGGAAGAGAAGCTTGTATGGTCGAGAAAGTGAATCCCATGGCCTCTCAACCATAGGACTGATTTGGAAAAGTTTTATAATGGATTTTTATTTATATTTCTCTTGTTATGTTGTATTGTGTGTTGCCTCTCTTCATTTATTTGGCTCTCATAGTTGTAATTTAGCATTCAAAACATTTATTTAACCTATTGCTTATAATAAGCTTATTACCAACAATGGAGTTCTTGCTCAAAATTTGAGCTCAGGTCAAAATATCCACCATAATGGGATCTGATTAGACAACATGATGGGAAATGAAGTTTATGGGTGCACTGGTGAGAGGTACTTACATCTATAACCCTTGTCCTTCTAGTGATAACATTTACCCATTGTTTTTATTGCATCTTCTCCATCATAGTTAGGTTGTATAGTTATAGATTCACGGTCACATATCATTTTAGAAGGTGTTCTCAACTCATCATCATTGTGGGTGAATGTGAATTTATTACATTTCTTCTAGTTATCATTATAATGTGGAATGTGATAATGGACATGTATACAAAATGTTAGAATGTGGGTATTGGATGACAACTATTTGATGAAATACTCAAATGAGATGTGATGACTTAGATTGTAATGGTTATCGGGTATGTGCAAAAGAGAAGAATGGAAGATGCTCAGTTGTGATTCAAACCCAATTTATTGGAGCCATTTTTGAATTAAGCCTGGGGATATGCATTTCAAATAGATATCAGTGTCATGATGTTAGTGGAAGAATCATGAGAGGCATACTTACGAACAAGGATAGGCCTGATTATCTTGTTTGGACTCCCCATTGATAGTCAGATGGAACTAAATGTGTAGATAAATAATAATTATGTCATCATTATTATTATTTACAATCTTCATCAGATGTGGTTTTGCTTAGAGGTTGCTAAGGCAACCTTGAATTTCAACATGTAGTGACATTGGGATTCTCAGATAATGTAAAAGATGATTCTTCACTAGTGGATAATTTTTGTGGTAACTAGTTTGTAGCTTTAGGGCAATCATATTATGTTGAGTTTTAGGGGTATCCACATAAAACATGGTGTTGTTTTCTCCCTCATATCAATATATAATTGTAAATAATATTTATGTATTATATATCACCTCAGTCTTGTACACTTGGAAAACTCAAACCTTGGTCGTTCCTTTTAGTTCTAGACCTTTCCCACTTTAAGAAGTCTTGCATTTTCTCTATCTTATACCTCTTGGCCTATCTCTTGGACTGGCCAATCTTATGTTGATGACCTAGACCTTCTATCTTTCCCAAGATGCTTAAAGTATGCTTATCTTATGCCCCTACAAGTTCTAAGTTTGTACCTATTTTTTAACTACCAAGACACAAGCGTCAGCCCCATACCCCTACGTCGATGCTAGTATCCTAGCATGATACAGGTGTCCAGTGCCCTAAAGTCATCCAATTTATAAATGAAATGTACCTTAATGGTTGGCTTAAGTGCTTTAATGTGAGTTATTTCTTGATAGGAGTGGTATATATTCACAATCACTCCTCATTCATTCCTCACCTAGAAAATTTTTATGTACTCAATAGGAAACCTACAAAAGGCTTTAATTCAAGCACTTGGGTGAGACAAATTCCCTATTTCTATATAATTCATAGGGATAACACATCTATAGGTATGAATTACTAAAGGAGTAGCCTGAGAACTATATTTGCCAAGTTACAAACTAGGTCACTATTATACTTGTTTTTCACATAACTACATCAGTCTGAGGCTCTCTTTGGAGTATTATCTATGTAGGCAATGCTCATTGATAGAGGGGTATTTGGGGTCATCTTGACATCATGTGCCCAGTAACTCATTTTTTCCAAGGCCATTACAAAGATGAAAAATTAGGGTTTTTCAATTTTGTGAGTGACGGTCCATGACCTAAATATGAATGCACCAAAGCAAAGGTGATAAAAACTCAAGAGAATCTAGGTGGTCACATCCTTTTCCAGTAGGTATTTTGTATAAGACACCTGCATCCAATTCAGATAATAACATCAATGTAATTATCTATCGCTGATGATAGTGTCTGAAGCTCTAGAGACATTTAATCTAGAATTTGGTGACTATTCTATAATCCTCTTCCAGTCTACTTCCTGCTTATTCCAGATCCAAAATTATATTAGCATCAGAACCAACTAAGTACATTGTTTCTTTGTCATTTCCATATCTAGCATAGTTATACTTATTATTTTTATCCCATCTCAGTTTAATAAATATATCACATGTTATATTTGAGTTTATAATTTAATTGGCCTACTATAGAGATAGTTTATCACCCTTATACCTTAGGCTATGTCTATCTCCTTTAATCCTAGATTCCCTAATCTAAATTTTTAGGGTTAAACATTTGGTGAACCTAAATCATATGAATGCAAACATATCTTATTCATAATATTTTCAATTATTTAAAGGTTTTAGATTGTTATACTTTTTCATTTCCTACTTATATTATTTTGCGTGCAACCAAGGCATAAACCTAGATTGGGAGGTGTGCCTTTTGAACATATTAAGCTTCCCTTCCCACGACCTAAGATGTCTCAAACCAATGAGAGACCTAATCATATGGATCATGATGATACCACCGTTGAGAATGAAAAACAAACTGATGAGGTTATCATAGAAAAACATTATGATAATGAAAACCACGAGTCTAATGAAACCAATGAACATGAGTAAATAGATCATGAACAAGTGCAAGAAATTGTAATATTTCATGATAGTATTCATCAAAACCCTGAAGATCTTGATGAAATCCTAGAAATAATTTTATAAACTAAGGGTTTAAAAAGCATAGATGAGAAAAAAGGTCCATCTATTAATCATGTTATTAGAACTATGGTTCATCCCTATATACCAACAACCTCTTAAGATACATCGAGCACAATTGATTACTATTGTATAAGCAACTAAACACAGAATTGAACCAGAAGTAATAAGAACTAGAAATACAAAATAGCAAATAAGAGGAGATATGAGAAACAACCAATCTATATTAAACTCTTCTAGAATACAATGAAGAAATCTCACTCTTCCAAACCTCTTGGGCATACAGTATTTCTCTCAAGAGTTCTCTCTCTCACACAATTACAATCAACTCAATAACTGAGTTGTTATTCCCTTGCTTCAGTTGATCTCCTTGATCTTGCACCTTGCAGATCTAATTGACCTTGCTTACTTGCAACTTAATTACAACACATGTTCCCATGGATCTCTTAAATAGGATCCAAGGCATACAATACTTAGAAACAAAGACTTAAGACTATAATTAGTCTTTACATGCAAACACTCTGTCCTCCTAAAATTAGAACAAATCTAATTCTGGAAATGCATGCAAATGCACACACACACAGGTGACCGACACCGGTAGCTGTCGATCTATATATGATCGACGTCAGTCGATCCCTAACTGACATCAGTCAGTTCTGATCCACGCTTGACTGATGCCAGTGATACTGTTGATGCCGGTTACTAGTTAAATCTAGCAACCTCCACATTTGCATAACAGTGAAGCTTTTAGCTCCACAACTTAACAATCTCCTACTTGGAGATAAATAGTTGCACCTGTACCTATACAACAACATCCTCTGTCTTGTTTCTCTGGCTTGTTTCTCCATCTTCAAGTTCAATCTTGAAGACCAACAAAAGTTGAATGAAGATTCAACTTCTCCTTTGCTACCAGCTTTGTTAACATATCTACAGGGTTCTTATCCGTATGGATCTTTTCCAGCTTCAATTGTCCATCCTCCAATATCTATCTAATGAAGTGGTACCTAAGTTGTATATGTTTGGTTCTTAAATGAAAGGCTAAATTTTTTGCCAAATGAATTGCACTTTGACTATCACTATATAGTCTACAAATCTCTTGCTCCTTTCCCAACTCTTCCATGAACCATGTCATCCATATCATTTCTTTGCTAGCCTCTGTGACTGCAATGTATTCTACCTCTGTAGTAGATAGGGCAACAACCTTCTGCAACTTTGAAATCTAGCTAACCACCGTTCCACCAACAGTGAACACATATCCTGTGGTGCTTCTCTTGGCATCTAAGTCACCTACCATATCTGAATCTACATACCCATGTAGAGAAGTGTTTGACCCTCCATAGCATAAATGCCTACTACTGGTCCCTCTCAAATATTTGAGAATCCACTGAACTACTTTCTAGTGTTCCTTTCTTAGATTGGCCATAACTTGCTGACAACTCTACTGCTTGGGCAATATCAGGTCTAGTACATACCATTGCATACATCAAGCTCCCAACTGTTGAAGCATATGAAACTTTGCTCATGTACTCAACCTCATCATGTGATTTAGGACACTATTCTTTGCTCAACTTGAAGTGTCCAGCCATAGGTGTGCTTATCAATTTTGCATCCTGCATATAGAACCTCTCCAACACCTTATTCACATAATCCTTTTGAGACAAAATCAACCTGTGATTTTTCATGTCTCTCTTAATACTCATGCCAAGGATTTTCTTTACTGCTCCTAAATCCTTCATGGCAAATGTGTGAGCTAATTTTACCTTTAGCTCAGTAATTTCCTGCATGTGTGAACCTGTAACAAGCATATCATCCACATATAATAATAGGATAATATAACAACCATTATCCAATCTGGTAAAATAAATACAATGGTTAGATTGACATTTACTAAAGCCATGCTCTGTCATAAACCTGTCAAACCTCAAATACCATTGTCCTGGAGCTTGCTTAAGACCATATAAGCTTTTCTTCAACTTGCACACAAGTTTTTCCTTAACTTTGACCTCAAAACCTTCTGGCTGATCCATATATATCTCTTTATCCAAATCTCTATGAAGAAATGTTGCCTTAACATCAAGTTGCTCAAGATGCAAATCCTCAATAGCAACTAAAGACAATATAGTCTGAATGGAATTCATTTTTACTACAGGAGAAAATATTTCACCAAAATCAATACCTAGTTTCTGTGCAAATCGCTTTACTACCAACCTGGCCTTATGTCTCATTTGTCCATTCTCTCCTTCCTTTAACCTGTATATCCATTTGTTTTTCAGTGCTTTCTTTCTGACTAGAAACTCAACCAAATCCCACGTTTGGTTCTTTTCCAAGGAATCAATTTCCTCATTCAAGCCATGCTCCCACTGTTTCCTAGATTCTACCTGTATTGCCTCATCAAAACTTTCTAGTTCTCCACCGTCAGTGAGCAACATGTAGTATAAAGAAGGGGAATAATGAATTGGAGGTTTACTTACCCTTACAGTCTTCCTTATGGGTGTTTAAGACTTATTTATAGCTTGCTGTCTACCTAAATTCTCTGTCAGTGACCGATCTCGATCATCTTTCTGTCTGCACTTGATCGACGTCAATTCCACCTGATCGACATCGCTCTCTATCTGATGGATCTGATCGATGTCAGTTAGTGTCTGACCACCGACGTCAATTTCCTGACTGACGTCGATCTTTGTGTTTTCCTATGAGTGATGATTTTTACCTGTGAGCTCATTTTGGATTATTATCTCATCTAAATCAAGATTGCCCTGCTCAAAATTATTTAGCCTCTTGAGCTTATCACTGTACATCACCTTCTCATTGAAAACTACATCACGACTTCTAATAATTTTGTTAGTTTTTAAATTTCACAATTGAAATCTGAAATCTCCAAAGCCATAACCAATGAAAGTGCATCGCATAGATTTAGCATCCAACTTCTTTCTATTTTCTTTATCAACGTGCACAAAAGCTTCAAAACTAAAAACTCTGAGAAATGCAAGATCTACCTTTTTACCTATCCATGCCTCTTCTAGAATTCCACCATCCAATGTAGTAGAAGGTCCTCTATTAATTAGGTAAACTGCAGCATCTATAGCTTTTACCCAAAACTTTAAGGGCAAACCAACATGCAACCTCATACTCTGTGCACACTCCATTATTATTCTATTCATCTTTTTAGCAACTCCATTTTATTGAAGTGTCCTTGAAACTATTCTTTCCCTACATATTCCACTCATAGAATAGTAACTATTGAATTTATTGCTACAGTACTCACCACCATTGTTAGATCTAAGGCACTTCAATCTCAAACCTATTTCATTCTCAACTAAAGCTTTTCATTTCTTAAATGTGTCAAAAACATCAGATTTCCTCTTTATGCAATAAACCCATACCTTTCTTGTAGCATCATCAATGAAAGAAACATAATACTGTGATCCTCCAATAAAAGTTGCCTGAGCTGGTCCCTACACGTCTGTGTGAACAAGCTCAAACTTGTGCTCCTTCTTTGTTGACCCAATTTTGAGAAACCTTACTTTCTTTTGTTTCTCAAAAATATAATGCTCACAGAAATCTAGATCTATGATTTTCAAATCTGAAAGATTACCTTTTGACTTAAGAACATTTGTTCCCTTCTCACTCATGTGACCAAGCCTATAGTGCCACAACTTTGTATCTAAATTTGAAGTAGATAAAATAGAAGGAGAATAATTATTAACACAAGTAGATAGATAAAGTGTGCCTACTCTCTTACCTCTGACTAATACAAGTGCACCCTTGGAAACTTTCTAAGATTCAGTTGTGAGAGTTACTGTGCAACCCTTATCACCCAACTTTCTTACAAAAATTAGATTCCTCTTCAGGATGGGTACATGCATGACATCTTTCAACACCCATGTGTTGGCATTCTACAATTTCAGCTGCATTTTTCCTTTGCCAACAATTTGACAAGGCTCATCATCCCCTAAATAAACTTTTCCAAAGTCTCCATGGACATAATCATTGAAAAATTCTCTATTTGGGGTTGCATGGAAAGAAACACCAAAATCTAAAACCCAAGATTCTACTTGACTATCCAAAAAAAATATAAGAGCATCCTGTGCAATAATACCTACAACATTTGCTTCTTTATTACCTTCTTGCTAATTTTCTTTGTTATCCTTCAACCAACAATCTTTCTTTGCATGCCCTTTCTTTCCAAAATTCCAGTAGGTTATACCTCTATTTCTGGATTTGGATCTCCTTCCCATCTTTGACCTTGATTTCCTTTGCTTTCCCTTCTCTCTTTGCCTTCCCCTGCTTTCAATACTTAAAGCATTACCTGATGTTTCACATGTGCTTTTCTTGTGAATTTTTTCATTCAAAATTACACGAACAACATCATCAACTTTCAAGATATTTGAAACAGATGCAGTATTGCTAACTGCCATTACCAAGTTGTGCCAGCTTTTAGGTAAAGAGCATAAGATTAAGAGAGCCTTAATTTCCTCATCAAAAACTATTTTGACTGAATTTAATTGATGTACAATTTAAAGTAAATCATTAACATGACTATATACAGATCCACCTTCCTGCATTTGCAAATTAAATAATTGCTTCATAAGATATACCTTATTCGAAGTTGAGGGTTTTTTATATAAGTTTACCAGAGTATCCATTAACTCTACCATTGTCTTTGCCTGTGATAAATTAGATATCATAGAAGATGCTAGGCTAAACCTTATAGATCCAAGAGCCTTTCTATCAAGAACATTCCATTCTTCATCTTATATATCTGTGGGCTTGCTTAAAACCCCACCCAATGGTAAAAATAGATATTTTTGATACAGATAATCTTCTATCTGCATCCTCCATAATTGATAATTCTTGCCATTGAATTTCTCCATTCTTAGTTTACTTTCTTCTACCATTACTTTACTCCTACTCAAACAGAAACCCCTGTGAGTGACCCTGTAATCAACAAACACTAACCCGCTCTAATACCACTTCTTAGGATACACCAAGTACAATTGATTACTATTGTATAAGCAACTAAACACAGAATTGAACCAGAAGTAATAAGTAACTATAAATATAAAATAGAAAATAAGACGAGATATGAGAAACAACCAATCTCTATTAAACTCTTCCAGAATACAATGAAGAAATTTCACTCTTCCACACCTCTTGGGTGTACAGTATTTCTCTCAAGAGTTCTCTCTCTCTCATAATTACAATCAACTCAATAACTGAGTTGTTATTCCCTTGCTTCAGCTGATCTCCTTGATCTTGCACCTTGCAGATCTAATTGACCTTGCTTACTTGCAACTTAATTACAATACATGCCTCCATGGGTCTTTTAAATAGGATCCAACGCATACAATAATTAGAAACACGGACTTAAGATTGTAATTAGCCTTTACATGCAAACACTCTGTCCTCCTAAAATTAGAACAAATCTAATTCTAGAAATGCATGCAAATGCACACACACAAGTGACTAACGTCGCTAGCTATCGGTCTGCATATGACCGATGTCAGCTGATCCCTAATCGACATCGGTCGGTTCTAATCCATGCCTGATTGATGTCGGTGATACTGTTGATGCCAGTTATTGGTTAAGTCTAACAACCTCCACATTTGCATAACAGTGAAGCTTTTAGCTCCATAACTTAACACAACTCTCCCCCTAAACACATTAAAGCATCATACTTCTAATGGGCACAAATGATATGTATTTCAAACTTAGTTTCCCAAAACTACTATTGCTACATCTACCATGGGGCTAACAATACTCAAATACCAATTTCTATGCCTATTCAAACCATGATTACATCCCCTTTGGTGACTACTTAGCTTGCTAATCTAAATCCCAATGGATCCATAGTTTAAACACTCCTTCAATTTATAAATACCTTTGAGGGTAAGGTTACAAAAATTAAACAAAATGCTTTAAAGTCTCCTCATGTTATTGATTCCCAAGATGTGTTACATAACCCTCTTGCACTTGAGATATATTTACACCCTTTGCCAACTAGTTTTGTTGCACCTAAGTTCACATTTTATGATGGTAAGGGTGATTATGAACAACATCTTCGATCCTTTTATGCTGCATGCCTTTAGTATGCCTCCAATGATAAAATTTTAACCAAATTATCCCCAATAAGCCTTAATGACTACGCTTTGAGGTGGTTCCATGATTTACCTGTCCAATTTGTGAAAACATTCAAACCTCTTATAGATCAATTTTTGGCACACTTTTCCATCAATATTTTGAAAAGGTTTCTAGTGTTCAAATTTACAAAATTAAGCAAGGAACAAATGAACATATCAATGAATATGTCTTGAGATACAAGACAATGTTGGCTAGATTGACTAATCATATGGTGGATAAAGAATTGCAAGACATATTCAAGTAAAGTTTGCTTGCTACTTTACATGAGTCTATTGTTTTCAAGAAGTTCAAATCTTTTGATGACTTATGCCATGTTGTATGAGACCATGAAATGAAGCTTATTTCATTGAATAATGTCAATTATGTAGCAAACACACAAGTTGCATTTACATCAAGTACCAAAATTATAATCAAGTCAAGTTATAAGGTAAAACCTCCTAAGCCTAAAAAAGAAGCAACCACCATGGTTAACAGAGTTTCATAATAGCCTAATCAGATTGTCTTATCTAATGCACCAAGGAGACAATTTACATGCTCACCTTAGTCTCTTGCTTCATTAATCCCACAACTAGTAGAGTGTCATCTTATATCTCTCCTTCATCCTATAGAGGTTGATATGAATATACCTCTACCTCAAAGGATACGATGTAAATGCTCATTGTGATTATCACTAGGGACCAAGACATTCTACGAACATGTATTTTACCTTTAAGCATAAGATCCAAGACCTCATCGATGACCAAAAGATTACATTTGATGATCCTCCAAAGGAATCCAAATCACAACTTGTTGATCACCAAAAATAGAAAATATTTAACAATCCTCTGTAAGACCATTTAAAGAAGGAACTAGAAGTGCAAATGGCATATAATACACATCCTCCTCTATCACATTATGGGTACCCACGTAATGTCCCCAAATTATGGATATTTCTAAAGTTTGAAATTTACTATAAAACCTAGGTCAAAATTAGTTTTTTTATTTTTCCAATAGAAAACCCTAGTTGAATGTAACCCTTCTAAAATAACACAAAATTAAGATAAATCCAATGCACTAATGGGATTTTCAATAAGCAAGTTTTGCCCTCCAAAATCATGAATTTTCCTTCAAACCCTAGGTGTCCCAATTAGAAATATTTATCAAAATTTATGGTTGATTTATTATGCATCAAACACTTTATGGGATCTTCATAAAATTGCACAAAATTGACTAAATAAGTATGCATAATTTATTATAAATTTTTAAATATATTTGAGGTCCATATGAATTCCAAAACCCTCAAAAAAATCAGAATTTATTCATAAATAATATTATAAAATTATAGAGTGATATTTAGGATTGGAATAGCCTATAAAACCTTGTAAATGACTCCTAAAAAATTCACCCTAGCTGAAATTGAATATTTCCAACCCTAGATCCAAATGCAACCCTAGAAAATAGGGGTCTTCAACATAAAATCCAACGTTGGGCCTCCTAAACCCTAGTCTCCACCCTTCCAAGCTATTTTCCCCACTTAGAAACCCTTATTTTTGCCTTTTTTTGAATTTTGATGAATAATGGCATCTCTTACATGAAGTTGCCTCATGGAAGAATGAGAGTTTTCATCCTTAATCTATTTTCTTGAAAGTTTTCATCTTCAAGTCTAAAGCTCAAGCTTTTTCATTCTCAAAACTTGTAAATTCCAATTATGATCCAAGATGCCTTTCAACAAGATCCCTCAAATGCATTTATACTTCTCTCCAAGTGAACCACCCAATTTAGGGGGAAATACCTTAGTTGATATTTTTTTAAATTATAAAAGAATACTTTTTTTTATAATTCACTTAGGTGGATCAATATTCATGACCCTTAAAAATTCCCCAACTTAAGTTAAATTATAACAATAAAGTGCTTTACAAGTATTATTTACAAAACCAAATGTTTCCCTTATTTTTTTCCTTTTCCCTTAGCCCTTGGGAAACTAAGTAAGGCTAAAGGTCTTCAATAGTGTCATGTCCAAAAGGGGGACATGACAATCCTACCTACCAAAATTACTTGTCCTCAAGCAATAGAAACAACCAATGGGTTATCTTAACCATGGGCTTGAAGCCCTCATTGATTCTTGACTCCTCCCATGGGGGTAAGTTCTCTTGATGAAACTATTTATTGTTATATGCAAAGGTTCTTATTTTTTTATACAATCTGAAAATGAAATAATAACAACTTCCCATCTTCTCTTTTCTTTTCATGGAGGTCTCATAACTCAAATGTGCCAAAAAGATGTAAAAGAGAAACAGATCTTCCGAAATGACAACATGCAGATGGATGGAAAAGTGTATTTTAGTAAAGAAATATTCAAATTATGGGGTTTTGATTTTTCTTATGTCATCATCTACATGAGACACAAATATTTTAGTCAAAACATAAATTCTCTGCTTCTCTTTAATGCTTGCACACTTGATGGTGCCCTCCATGTGTGAGAGTGTTGGGAACATTTATATGACAACCCTTGAGAACATATAAGGGGTGTTCATTTTGCACACACACCTAAGGGTGACCTCAAAGCTTATAATTCTTCCCTCTAGATGAGTTGGAAATCCTCTTATCTTGTTGGAAATCCACTTTTTGTCAAAAGACTGTTAACACATGTCCAAATATTTCAAAATAAGGGCAAGACAAGTCACTTCTATTTTGATATATTAGTTGTGTATTCACATTATAGCCTTAAAAGCATCCAAAAACATCAACCTTTTTACTCCCAACTTGCTCCATGAAAAATTTACCACCTTTGCCATCCCAAAAGGGGTCAAAATGAAGCAATGTACCTTTGTAGAAGAGTTAGAACTATCACAATAAGATGTATTACAAATGCCCCTTATGAAAAAAATCATTTGAGCCTCAATCATTGACTACACATTACCGTGGTAAGCATTCATCAACTCCTTAGAGCCTTCCATGTGCCATAACAAACCCTTCCTGATTTTCAATAAAGGAGTAACATTGAACCAAATTGAAAGCGTACCTTGAACGAATGTCTCATGGAAATACAAGCAATATTGCATTGTTATCCTTATGTGTGACTCATTATTTTCCATTTGATCCAACTTGACAACACCATTAATCATGCAGGAAATATATTTTGTGCATAATAAAGACCAAAACTTACAAATTAGAGAGGGTTGTACCATAATTGCACCATCCAACCTTTTGTTATGAAATAAGTGCCCCAATTTTGATACATTTCTAGAACTTGTCATGGGTTGTAGCATACCACAAAAATCAAAATTTGTATCCTTAGTAGGCAACAAATTTGGCCTTACAAACTCAAATTTTTTTGACTATGAATAATGCTGATTATTCACATAATTTATTTATTTATTAAAGCAATGATAATTCTGATTTTTCTCATGAACTTCTAATTTTTTTTAGAAACAAAATTATGTTTCTTCTAGGTATACTCAAGGTCTTTTCACATTGTAAAATTTAGACCTACTTCCCTTTCTTTCAAAATAAAAAATTCACACTTCATAATCTTTTCAGGTAATGTCATTTTTAGAATTCATCAAGGTTAAAGGACAGAGAATTGATTAATTTTTAACATACCTTGATCGCTGCCCCTTGGTCATGTGGTTGATCCCTTTTGAAGGACAATATTTCCCTAGCTCTGTCTCACTCACCACACTAAGTGTGTGGCCAATTTCCTCAATAAGAGGTGGTTGTACTAAAGTAGAATGCACACAATGTAGAACACTCACCATGTTTGTAAGAAGCCAAGGTATCTTGCCTTGGAAGGGTTGATCTTGAATTTTCAAGACCCCCTTTATTTTGCATATAGATGGTTCATCTTCCCCTTCCTTCATCGAATTTACTAGAGGCTAAAATGAACCAACTTTTTCAAAATTTCTTGAGCATGAGATATTATGATTTTTCATGGAAAACTCAGATTTTTTTTAGTATAACCTAGCCTCATTTCTCATGAAAGTTTTAAACTTTCTTTTATCATCCACAAGCTGTGTTTCTACCCTTTCATAAACTTGCCTTGAACTTTCATTTTTAGAATTTGCAAAGTTAATTAAAAATGAAATCAAGTAACCTTCTATGTACCTTAGTGACTACCCATACTCAGTTTTGGCCAATTTATTGACCCCTTATGAAGAACAACACCTTCTAACCTTTGAGCCCCTTACCAAACCAAGCGTGTGATGAGTTTCCCTAAAAGGAGGTGGTTGTCCCAACTCAAAAAATGCAAACTTCCTTGTTGTGACCTCTACATCATTTTCCACCTTTGAATTCTAAAATTTCTTCTTCAAAATGGATTGATCATAGCTCTTTATGTAATGCTGCCACACAATATTTGCAAGATTTAAAGCACTTACCAAGCTTAATATGAGTTGAGTTCCCCTCCTTACAAGTGGTTTCCCTATTATGGAATTTTCATAATTTATTGCACTTGTAGTGGCCTGATTCCACTCAAAAAAAATAGAATTTCTTACACATGAAGTGAGTTGGAAGTCAACAAAAAAATTAGAACCTTTTCTCCTTAGGGTGGACTGAGTTTCTACAAAAAATTCAGTCTTTCCTATAAAAATAGTGAGCTGATCTTTTTCAAGAATGGCTGCCCCAATGGGTTCTTCTTCCTCCACACACCCTATAATCACTTTTCTAGGTTATGTCTCACCTTTGTCTTCTATTTCCAACTCTCTTTACTACCCATAAACTAACTGAAAACCTTCATATTACTACCATTAAAGTTTTGATTTTTTAAACTCATAATTTTTAGTGGTTTATTGTGAAATAGTTGCGCTCTTCACAACCCTAAGGTCCATTTTTGTTGTATATCGTAGAATATGAAGATCTTCTTCGTGTGTGTAATTTTTGGCCTTCATTTCCACTGGACTCTTGGGGTAATCAATCCATAACACTTATTCTTGAGCTAAAACATCTCTCCCACTATCCTCTTACATGGTGGATGCCACCATGAGTTCTTTACTTTTTTCAAATATGAATTATTTTGTTCCTCGATTCTTTCCTTGGGATGCTCGTGGGAGTTTGGATTTTTTAAAGGATGTTAGAGATTTCCTTAGTTGACCTTTGGTTTATGACCAACCCTATAACTGTTTATGCCTCCCTTCCATGCTAAAAACTAAATAAGGATTATTTATTATTTGAATGCAGGTGGATAGGTCATATATTCCTCGTAATCAACATCAAATTATCCTAAAAATAAGGTTGTTCCTCCCTTTTCGAAATGGTTCCTCTTTTTGAAGGAAAGCAAGCTAGTTAGGTATTTGTTAGACCTAATCTTTACACCTGAAGTGTTGCCTTCCCGATCATGTAGAGTGTTTCTCTTTATGTTTTTCATTATTTGGAGGAATACGCCCATTAATCTTATCATCTTCTCTTGGGCTTGAAAAAATGTCTCAACCTTAGCTCCATCCATGTCACCATTTGACATGAAACCCTTGATTATCCCACAACTAGCTAAGATATTGGCTTTGATACCATTGTAATGTCCCCAAAGTAGGGATATTTCTAAATTTTAAAATTTACTATAAACTTTAGGTGAAAACCAGTTTTATGATTTTTCCAACACTAAACCCTAGCTGAATGTAACCCTTCAAAAATAACACAAAATTAGGATAAACCTAATGCACCAATTGGGATTTCACAAGAAAGTTTTGCCCTCTAAAATCATGATTTTTTATTCAAACCCTGGGCATCCTAGTTAGAAATATTTATCTAAATTTATGGTTGATTTATCATGCATCAAACACTTCATGGAATATTCATAAAATTGACTAAATAAGTATGAATAATTTATTATGAATTTTTAAATATATTTGATGTCTAAATGTCTTCTAAATCCCTCACAAAAATCAGACTTGATTTAGAAATAATATTATAAAATTTTTGAATAATATTTAGGCTTGGAATAACATATCAAAACCTTATAAATGACTCCCAACAATTTGCCCTAACTGAAATTGAATATTTCCAGCCCTAGATCCAAATGCAACCTTGTAAAATAGGGGTCTTCAACTTGAAATCCAACTTTGGGCCTCCTAAACCCTAGTTGCCACTCTTATAAACTATTCATCCCACTTGGAAACCCTTATTTTTGCCTTTTTCTAAATTCTGATGAATAATGACAACTCCTACATGAAGTTGCCCAATAGAATAATGAGGGTTTTTATCCTCAATCTCTTTGCTTGAAAGTTTTTATCTTCAAGTTCAAAGCTCAAGACTTTTCATGTTCAAAACTTGTAAATTATAATTATGATCTAAGATGCCTTTCAATAAGAAGCCTCAAATGCTTTTATACTTCTCCCCTACTTCTCCCCAAATAAAACACCCAATTTGGGTAGAAATACCTTTGTTGATCTTTTTTCAAATTATAAAAGAATACCTTTTTGATAATTCACTTAGGTGGATCAATGATCATGACCCTTAAAAAGGTCCTAACTAAAGTGAAATTATAACCATAAAGTGTTTTTACAAGTATTCTTTACAAAACCAAATGTTTCCCTTTTTTTTCTCATTTTCCCTTTTCCCTTAGGAAACTAAGCAAGGTTAAAGCTCTTCAATAGTGTTATGTCCAAAAGGGTGGCATGACAACTTGTTAGATGGGATTATTGGTTCTCATACATGCCATATACCTCCTATGGTTCAGAGAACTTATATTGCTTTTGGTGACATTGAGATTAAGGATGGTGACTCTGATCTTCATTGTTTATTCATTTGAGCATTCCTTGATCACCAGCCTATACACAATGTTATGATTGATACTGGTGCAAGTGAAAATGTTTGCACCATGACATTACTTGTGCATCTGAGTTATAATTATCATGATTTTCATCCTTCTACTAGATCAATTAGATCATTTTATGGGACCTCCTTGAAGGTTCTTAGCAATATTGACCTACCTTTATAGGTCAGTCTTGCACATGTGGTTACTACCTTTAAAATTATACTTTCCATGAGAATATTTGATATGTTATTGGGAAGACCTTAGATCTATACTCTTTGAACATTACCATCTATACTGCATGGATGTGTTAAATACATTCATGGTAATTGGGTGATTATAGTTTTCAAAATCACATATGATCATCCTCTTGAACAAGAAAAAATTATACCCAGGCAGCTAATTATCAAACCTACTAATGTTAATCCACCGCAAAATGGTAAGTAACATGCAATATCTTTTACTGAGTGGCTATTACTTGAGAGACCATTACATTAAAGACATAGTGGATTCTATGAAATCCTCATCTTCTATTACACACCATATTCAAATGTCTAAAACACCTAAACATGCTTCTACTATTATTATTCCAAAGAAACCATAGAACACACAAAGATGGGTTACATGAACCCCTATTCCTACTATTACTACTTCATGACTTGAAAGTCCTATTATACATACATAGGGCATCACAAACACTACAATGACATATATTGCACCTATAAATGCTCCTTGACAATACCACAAATTCATTGCACCACGTTCTAAATGGGGAGATAATTATGACCATTCTTTAGATGTGATCATGGGATGATATTTCCTCTTCAAATATTCCACAAATACCAAAAAAATAAAAAAAAACTTTAAAATCTCAAAAAATATTTTTAGCATAAACGTGTTTTATTGGCTTCTTAGCATCTATGTGTTAGTTCCATGTTAATGAATGGCATATTAGTTACTTCTACATATGCTTCTTTGTTTGCTACCCCCATGCCTATGCATGCTTTATTTGACATTTGAATGTGTCATTATTTGTTGTATGGATATTTAAATATGTCATTCTTGCATTTATAGACATTTGACTAAGTCATGTCCCTTTGATTGTGCGATTTTGAACATGTACCTTATTTGTAGTATCCTAGGACCATTGTATGTTAACTTTCTTTTAAATGCTTTTGTGTGTGTACTTATTTGCTTGTTGAGATTGTAGAGTTAATATTTGGACATTTCCATGATCTTTATCATTCATCTTAGGCCTTCATATGATCACATAATCTTATATTTTTTAATGATACATTTACCTAGACATGTTATTCTATATGCTACATGGTGCCATTTATAGATTATACAGTTGTCTTATCCTTTTGAGGTAAGGTAACTACTAATTTATATTTTTACCTCACCTCAAGGGGGTGAATATCAATGGGGGCATGTCATAGAGGCATGTTCATGACATTTGGCATAGTTTTTAGATTTAATGAGGGCATGTCATATAGGCATGGCTTCCATGCATTCACAATTTTTAGATTCAATAGGAGTGTGCTTTGGAAGCATGTTGTCCACACTTATTCAGTATTTGACACACCCATATTTAGTGGGGGAATGCTTTAGAAGCATGTTCTCCACACTTATTCAATATTTGATACACCCATAGTCAGTGGGGACATGCTTTGGAAGCATGTTCTCCATACTTATTCACACTTGGCACAATTTTTAGATTCATTGGGGGCATGTTTTGGAAGCATATTCTCCACATTTAATTAGTATTCGACACACAGATTCAGTGGGGGCGTGTTTTGGAAACATGTCCTCCACATTGGCACTTATTTCAATTTTAAAATTTATCCATATACAGTGGGGGCATGCTTTGGAAGCATGTTATCCACACTTACATAGTTTCTTAATTAGCCAAAACACATAGTTATATGATTTAGATACACATTTGTGGCAAAATTCTATACATTGGTACCATTTTTTTATATAGTTTCAACATGAGACATATCTAAGGTGCATATGTTATATAATGGGTGCCTAATATTGTAAAATTCAAATTAATTTCAAATTTTAAAACATTCTCAAGGACTATCACCACCCACAAGGTTGGAATTTTATGGAATGTATTGATCCAATATACTATAGTAGTTGGTTCACTTTTTGGTATGGTTGAGGTGATTAAATCACTCGATATTTCCAAGTTTTTAGGCTGGACTTGATTTATCATCTAGCCTCACTAGTTTGATATTATAAGTTAACTTTGTTCAGTCATACTCATTAGGTGTTTAACCCTAAAATATAAATCTAAGGTGATCTTACCATTAACACTCAATTTTTATTAAAGGGGTGTATATAAATGAAATGACACAAGGGTGATAATTAGATCTATAGTGGGGTAATTAGATGTTAAACTCATATATAAACATATATTAAATTTATTATGTTGAGATAATCTAAATATGGAAAGTAAAACTATGCTAGATATAGAAATGATAAATAAATGATGTAATTATCTTATTATGATGCTAATTTAATTTTGGATCTAGAACAAACAAATAGTAGGTTGGAAGGAGATTCTACCATAATCATCAGATTGTAGATCTAAAACTTCTAGAGTTCTAGATAGTAATGTCAACTTGAGACAATTGCATCAATACTACTATTAGGTTCAATGTTAATGTATTGTGTGAAATATTTATTGAAAAAATATGTGACCACATGGATGCTTTAGGGTTTTGCTTTTCCTTCACTTTGGTACATTTAGATATGGGTCATAAGCTATCACTCCTTGTGAAATGACAAAACCCTAGTTCTCTATCTTCATTGTTACCTTGGGTGGAAATGCGTTAGTGGGCACATAGTGTCGAGATGACCCCAAAAGATCCACTACCTACATATCAAATAATATATAAGAAGGCCTCATACTCATGTAGTTCTCCCCTACATGTTGGCTTATGTGAGAATCATGTAATATTGTGCAAAGCAAGTACAATAGTGACTTAGATAATAACTCAACAAATTAGGCTCTTGGGATAATCTTTTAGTACTATAGACCTATAGATGTGTTGTACCTATAAATGGTATGTAAATAGGGAAGCTTTATTTAATTAAATGCTCTTTGGTAAGAATACTTAGTATTGTTCTCGTGTTGCTAGGTGAGAAATGAATGAGGGTTGATCTTATATTTATATCAATCACTTTGGAGTAATAACTAACATTAAATCACTTAGGATGACCATTAGGATTTGTTTCATTTTCAAAATAGATGACTTTAGGGCATCAGACACTTACGTTAGGATAGGACAATAGTGTCAATGTTACTGTTTGTCCCTGACATTAGTATACAAAGAGTAGGAAAGCAAGTACAAGTTTATAACTTATATAAATGGAAGATAGGTATATTTTAGGCATTTTAGACAAGATATAAGGCCTAGGTCATCAACATAATAATGTTCAAACTAAGATATATAGTCCAAGGGGCACAAGATAGAGTAGATGCAAGACTTGTGGATCAAAAATGGTATAGAACTAGGAGGAACAACCAAGGTTTGAGTTTGCCATGTGTACACTAATGAGGTATTATATAATCATAAAATATCATCTACATTTTCCCTATCTTTAAATTAGTAATGGAATTTATAGTTTAAAGGAAAATAATGCATAACTGGGGGTGTATGCACACCTTATCTTTGCATGTGCCCAACTTGAATGATTTGTTGGTGATTGACTTGCAACTAAGAACATGTTATAGCATAAAATTGGTGCATATAATAAGGGTTTGAAATTACTTTAAACATATTTAAATTGAAATAATAAGGTTTAGGAGTACACATGCATGTAGATACAGCCACCTTGGCTATTGGTAAGTTGTTTTGAAAAAGATGTATCATTGTAAGGATCTGAAATTGAGATTATGAAAATTATAGATAAATCTTTAAAGTGAATATATCCAAGGAGATAGAGAGAGAGGGATTGTAAGGCACATGCCCCCAACTTTGGAGTAAAAGTGAATTGCCATGTGGGAGTTGAGATTAGTTCAACCTTACTATCCAATGATACTTATAACCTAGTGAGGCTGGACGATCAAGTCCACATTGAAAACTTGGAAAGATTGAGTGATTTTATCACCTCAACCATACTAAAAAGCTAACCAACTATTGGCTCAATAAATTCCATAAAAATCCATAGGGTATTAGTACAAAAAATCATGTGATGTGGTAATAGTCCATAAAAGAGTTTTGAAATTTAAAACTAATTTTTATTTTGAAATATTAGGCACTTGTTGCATAACATATGCACCTTAAATATGTCTCATGCTAATATTGTGTATAATAATAATACTAATGTATAGAATTCTACCACAACTATGAATATGTATCATATAACTATGTGATTTGACCAATTTAGAAAACTATGTAAGTGTGGAGATAATTCTTCTAAAATATACCCCCACTATACATGGAAAATTTTGAAAATTGATATAAGTACCAATGTGGAGGACATGTTTCCAAAACATGTGCGCACTATAATCTAGAAATGTTGAATACTGAATAGGTGTGGATATTATTTTCCAAAGCATGCCCCCACTAAATGTAAGAACTATGAATGTGTGGAAGCCATGCCCATATGAAATGCCCCCACTAAATCTAAAAATTGATATAACTACCATATACTTGAATGAATGTGGATAACATATTTCCAAAGCAAGCCCCCATTGAATCTAGAAACTGATATAAGTACTATATACTTAATGAGTGTGGAGAACATGCTTTTAAAGCATACCCCCACTAAATCTAGAAATTATGCCAAGCATGAAAAAAATGCCTCTATGGCATGCCCCCACTATTATGCCCCCCTGTGAGGTGATGGAAAGATAGGAATTGGGAGTTACCTCACCTTAAAAGGATAAGACAATTGTACAATATGTGAATGTAACCATGTAGCATATAAAAGGGAATATGTCCAGGTAAATTTATCATTGAAGCATATAAAAGTAATGTGATCACATGTAGGCCTAAGATGCATGATAAGGATCATGGCAACATCTAGATAGTAAAAATACAAGTTCAATAAGTGAAAAAAAAACACACACACACAAGAGCATTCAAAAACAAATCAAAAGTCAACGAATGGTCTAGGGAGACCATAAACAAGGGGCATGTTCAAATGTCACACAATCGAAGAGACATGACTTAGTTAAATGCCCACTTAATTAAGAATGACATAATCAAACATCCATACAGCAAACTATGATATATGCAAATTTTAAAGAAATCATACATAGGCACAGGGGTCATAAGTAAAGGAGTGCATTTAAATGCTCTAATAAGGAATACAATAGCAAGGAAAGACAGTTAAGGAAGTGTATAAGATAAAACATGAGAAACTGACCTAAACATGTCATAGTAACCCATGCATCAAATGTGTTATAAAAAATGTCTAGTGTATAACATATCAAGTACTCTATGTAAGATATAATTATGGATAAAGGCACGTGTTAATACATATTTAAGCTTAATCACGATAATATATAGTGATCATCAAATCATATAACCTGTGTGTATCAATATCAAAGCAGTGGATGCCCCCAATATTTGCATGACATGAGTAGAGGGAAGGCCCAACATCTAAAATAGGAATAGATCATATATTTGTGTATGCTTGTATCACACTCAAGTAGAAATATGACACATATGTGTGTATATAGGAGTAACTAAATATGTCATCCATTAACATGGAACTAACACATAGATGCCAAGGATCCAATAGAACATGTAGGTGCCGAAAATGTTTTTGGATTTTTTTTAATGTTTTTAATTTTTTTGGTATTATGTTTGATCTTTTTAATTTTTTTAGTATTATGTTTGAAACTTTCCAACCTTAAGTTGGATCTTTGACATTGATGTAGTGATAAATGAGGTAATCATTTTATGCAAAGAAAATTGGCTAGAAACAAGAAAGCTTTACTATGATGAACATATGGTAAGTTATCTAATGGTTCAAAACATAGTTTGTTGAACTATTCATTCATAGATTGTGCACCATTTATATGAGTAGTGGGACTAGAAGTGTTTTGATATGGGAAGGGTTTGTAGTTGCCCCCTTTGTAATCACATTTACAGCTTTAGATTTGTCAAGTGTCTTACTTTGTGACCTTTTTGTTATAAAGCATGTTTTAAACACTTGATGTGCCCGTTGATATTTTTGTAATGGTGTCTTTTCTATTTCTACTTTATTTTTTGACTTGTTCTCATTTGTAAGTTGTTGGTCTTTTACATTGACCAAATGTACCTTTAGATGATTTTCATTAGAATTGCCAATATGGCCCAATACTTGATGATCATTCTGATCATGTGTGGAAATAATATGAGTAATGCCTTGGGAATGTTTTTCCAATCCTTGACAATGATAACCAAATTTTTGTAAATATTTCATTTCAAAATTATATTATTTGTAAAATTGAGTATCATTATTGAGAGGTAAATTTGTATCCTTTTCTTTATCTGAATTTTTATTTTAAACATCTCTAAGTTTGATCTTTGTAACTATTTTTGCTCTAAATTTCTCATTGGTACCCACGTTTATTATTTTGGTACTTGTGGTTTAGGAGAGGTACTCATATTTTGAGTGGTTTTCTTCGTTGATGTATCAATGATAAGATCACCACTATCTTTGTGGCTTTGAGTTTGGTTCTTTAATGCAAAATAATAATTCGTATGATGCCCAAGCATTATACGATATACACAACAGTACTTGGATCTCTTTATATGATGTGGAGGAGGTAATTTGATCATGATAAAAAACTAAAAAGCTTTGATTGAAAGATAATTTAAAAATAATAACACAATTCAAATAATGTTATCTCTGAAAAGAGATGTTTTATTGATCAAAATTACAGACCCAAACATATGCCTATCTCTGAGAAGAGATGTCTAATTTCAATTTTGGGTTACATCTTCATTTATACATGTTTTTAAGGTGTGAGGAGGATGTGGAAGGTCACCAATCTTGAGGGAGATTAAGTGGTTTGACTTCTATGATTTACAATAATATAGAATTCGAGGAATTACTATTTCTTGAAACTTACTATTTTTAGACTGCACTACTAAAATTAAAATTTGGGGCACTTTCATTGGGTATTCAGGGGTCAAAATCCATTGAGCAAAGCTCAATGCCATATCACGATGTTTCCCTCATTATTAGCTTTCCAACGGTTCAAACGGTGAGTCAATTGGAGCTACGGTGCAAAAGTTATGGCTCTCAAAAGTTCCACCATCAATTGGGGTGGACCCATCACCCGAATTGTCATCTAAATTATTACTTGAATCAGATCACTTTATTTCAAATCATGTTTATGAGAATTCCACTTAGACTCTTGGTATTTTTTTAGTCACTTTCTGAATCACTTATTTTGGATGTGGTTTGATTTTGCTTTTAATTTAGATAGGGAATATTGTTCGACACAACATTGGTAGATGAGGATGCAAACACATAATTAACACTAGCATGTGTTAGATTTTGTAGGTATGTGACTTGATTTTGTAACTCCTTTATTAACTTGATCATACTAGTGATTTGATATTTGAGGGCTTGACAAGCACAAACCCTAGGTATTTTAGATTGATTACCTTCATTTGAAACTATATGGTGGGCCACCTTACTCATTAGATAAGTGATAGTCTGGACCTAGATAGAGAAATGAAAGCTATCACCCTTATTAGGGTTAGGAGGATCATCCCATGTTTTTTTTTTTCATTTTGTAAAGGGGTATCCATGGTTAAAGAGGTGAGTATATCATGTTGGATAACATGAAGGTTATATGGTGTTATGTCATTTGAAATGTCTTGACATTGAATAAGAGTAGAGGAAAGAATTGCACTTGTAATCATCTGGTATTTTGTGTCATAAAGTGTAAAGGAGGGAAGAAAAGAAACATTTTCTATTTCATTGGCAACCTCATGAGAGGGAAAAATGCAATGTTCACTTTCAATTTTACTTTGTAAAGCAATGTGAGAAGATGCAATGATAGTTTTGTATTTCATTGTCTTATATGTCTTGCTCTTTACAAATGATTTTATTTGTATCCCCAAATAATGCATGTTTTGTAAGGACTTATTAATATGTTTTGGAGGAGCTTTATGCAAAGACAGAGCTGAACACATAGTGAGAATACAGAGAATAATAACAACTAGAGTATATTTTGTTCATCATATCAACAAGAACAAAACACAGGCTATTATATAACCATAATAATAGGAAAATAACTTCCTATTAAATATGAAGGCATAATAACAAATAACCTGGTAATAGTCACAGGTATAACAAGTAAAATAACAAACTAACCATATATCATAATTACTACTTATCATAGTAAAACCAACCATGAGAACATTATAAATTCCCAACATTCACCCCCTTAATGTGAACATGGGGATAAAACCACATTCTCAAAAGATTTAACCACCTCCTAAAAGTGTTGCTTAGACAAGGTACAAATTTCGTAAATTATCTCTTTACCCTCGTGAAGGCATAGTGATTAGCCAAATTATGCAAGACTAATCCCTTCTTCTTTGGGTTCCTATGGGACTTTCCCTTCCTCCTTGGATGCCCGAATAATGAATCTCCAAAATCTACAAGCTTGACACTAAATGTATAACCATCCTTGAGTTTACCTCAAAATTTTCTCTTGCTCCCCAAAAGTGAGTTTTTTAAAAGCATATATTTTTTTTAAATCTATACAAAGGGGTTTATTTGCAAACCAACATAGAAAAAATACTAAAAAATAAAACACGCATAACTAAAATAAAATTCCATCAAATCATATAGGCCCCATAATTGGTGACTTATGAGAGGCTGTGAAGACTTTCTTCCTCTATTGCCTTCGACCTCCTTTTGTTGTTGCTTTAGTATATGAAGTCTTCTAAGGTATAACCACTGTCTTCATGCAATGGTTCATCTTCATAATCTAATTCCTCTTATGTGATCATATTTGCTTCATTTATTTTGAGATTCCCCTTTAGAAGATCAATAGTTCGAGCTCTATAATACTTGGATGTATGTCCTTTTTTCTTGTAGTAATAACACTTAGGTTCTTCATTGTTTTTAGAGAACTATTTATGGTTCTTTTTTATATACAATGTAATTTATTCTTCTATGTCTTCTTTAGTTCTTTTCTCTTTAGCAAGAAGTGAAACAATCATATCTTCTAATGATTGGGAAGGCATTTGTCCAAGAGTAATAATAATAATAATAATAATAATAATAATAATAATAATAATAATAATAATAATAATAATAATAATAATAATAATAATAATAATAATATATTTAAGAGGTAAACTATTCAACAATATGGCTTTTGCATCCTCATCATCAACATGAGCTTTGACTTATGCTAGTTGTCTCATGAGAAATCTCAACTCATTCATATGACTTGACATTGAGACTCCATCATTCATTTTGAGTTTAAATAATTTTAATTTGATAGAAAATTTGGCATTAAGTGCTTTAGCACCAAATGTTTTATTTATATTTTCCAAGATTTCTATGGATGGTTTCTCCAAATTCACATAGTGAAATTTAGAGTTTTAAAGTACAAAGTTGATGATGGATTTGGCTTTATCATCTCAAATTTTCCATTCTAATACCTTAGTATAATTTGTTGATGATTTCTCATTATCATTTACTATTCCCCACAAATTCTTGTTCATTAACTACATCTTAATCTTGACTTTCCAAGTGTGAAAATTGAGACCATTAAACTTTTCTAGTGGAATGCCCATCTTTGAATTTGTTCCTAATAGAGATACATGACAATGATTTCAACCGAAAATACATCCATACAAACAATATGAGAAATTTATCATAGTATTCACATAAGAAAGACCCTAACATTCACCTAAATATGACTTGTAATTCTGACATAAATAGGATTATTAACATTTTGAGGACTTCACTTTAATTACAAACATATAACTGAAAGGACTTAAGGTTGTTATACCAAAAACTACTAAATGATCACGTTTTTTTTAACTTTTATATACTAAACATAGGATAGTTAAATTTTAACTATAAAGACTTGACATATCTAAAAAAATGAACACAACTAAACATAAGGCAATTACATGAACACATTTATGTCAAGAGATAAACTTGGAGATGGTTGCATAAATGTGTAGAATGGGATGTCGAGTCATCAACCAATGAACCACCCAAGCTAGTTATATTTGAGCGTTGATCCCAATGTAGGGAGTCTGAAACTTGAAGATCAATATTACTATAGAGATACCACTAAAGGTTGTCCTTGATCTGAGCTGACAAAGTTTGTGACATTTTTTAATTTCAAGTTCCAATGTTGTATTAGAACAGTTAGCTCATTCGATGAGGATTTGATTAGTCAAAACTGATCCATGCCAAGGTATGGTACAACATGATGAACCCATAGAGAATGGAAAACTATAACATAAAGTTGAACTTATGAAACCATACAAACTTATTATCATAACTGTGATTCTTTTTTTCAATAGCCTGCACTATCAAAGTGACATATACTAAATCTCACACACTCGTCTAACCCATATATGATCTGATACCATTGATATGTTTTGGAGGATATTTATACATAGAGAGAGTTGAACACATAGTGAGAATACACATAATAATAATAACCATAGTATATTTTATTCATCGTATCAACAAAAACAATATAAAAACTATTATATAGCCATATTAATAGAAAAAAACTTCCTATTAAATAGGAAGGCATAATAACAATTAACCTAATAATAGTCATGGGTATAACAAATAAAATAAAAACTAACCATATATCAGAATTACTACTTACTATAGTAAAACCAACCATGAGAACACTAGAAATTCCTAACACTTCCTTGTGATTTTCATATGCACTCTCATTTTTTTCCTCGTGCAAGATAATGGGAGACATAGGAGATACATTTTGCTCATCACCAACTAGAGGGGAAGGACAAATTTGGATATTTGAGTTTGGATCATCCAAATAGGGGAAATAATTTTCAACATTAATATTACTTATAAAATAAAGCACACACTTGATTTCATCAAGTTTTTCATATGAGAGATAGAGGAGGAACATTCAACTTCTTTGTCATTTTCAACAATGAAAAAGGGAGAATCACACTCACTTTTTGAAATAATTAAAGAGGGTATGGATGTAATATTTTAATTTTAAACATTAGGAATGGTGTCATTTTGCATATCGATTGGTTCTTAATTATCATAAAATAGAGGAATAAGAGAGGTGTCATAACCAAGAGTAGAAACATCATGATCCTTTGCTCATTTATACTCATGTTTACATAATTGGTTTTTTCATCATCATAGTTGTAAGAAAAAGAGGATTTATCAAGTTTTTAATATTATACAATATTTTCATATGCAATACATTACTTAGGAGATGGATTTAAGAAACAATCATAATGGAGCTTCCATGAATGGCAATCTGCTAGTGATGCCATAAGGTTTACAATGTTCAAGACAACTATGAAACACACAACCACTAAGGCCTAAGCAGAGATATAACTAAGCATTCCTAAGATATACCCATATAATTAAGAGATAAATCAAATCTAAAAATGAAATATAAAAATATGAAATGAAATTTTGAAGAAGGTAAAAACCCTAATATGCAAACTAGGGTCTTGGTCCAATAAACAAAGGTTATGTTCACCACATGTTTAACCCTAAAATGTATATTTAAGATGATATTATCATTAAAACTATATTTTTATTAAAGGGATATATAGAAATGAAATGACACAGGAGTGATAATTAGATCTATAACAATCCAATTAGATGTTAAACTCAGATATAAGCATACAATGAATTTATTATGCTAAGATAGTCTAAATATGGAAAGTACAACTATGCTAAATAAATAAATGTCAAATAAGTGATGTAATTAGATCATTATGATGCTAATACATTTGTAGATTTAGAATAAGTAGAAAGTAGGCTAGAAAGAGATTCTAGCACAGTCACTAGATTATGGATCTGACACTTTTGGAGCTCTGAATAATAATGTCAGCTTGGGATGGTTGCATCGACATTATTATTTAGGTTTGATGCTAGTGTCTTGTGTAGAATATCTATTAAAAAAGGATGTGACCACCTAGATGCTTATGGGTTTTGCTTCACCTTCACTCTGGTGCATTCTGATATGGGTCATGGATTGTCATTCATTATGAAATGCAAAACCCTAATTCTCTATCTTGATAGTGACCTTGTGTAAAAATGGGTTAGTGGGCACACAATGTCATGTTGACCCTAAATATCCCATTGTCAAAGGATGTTACCTACATAGCCAATACTCCAAAACAAGGCTTCAGACTCCTGTAGTTCTCCCTTATGTGTTGGGTTGTGTGTGAATCATATAATATTATGCAAAATAAGTACAATAGTTACCTAACTTGTAACTTGGAAAAGTAGGCTCTTAAGTTACTCCTTTAGTACTTTAGACCTGTAAATGTATTTTACTAATGATTGTTATGAAAAAAGAAGTTTTGTTTAATTTAATGCTCTTTGAATTATCTTTGGTAAGAATATTTTGCATTGTTCCCATATTGCTAGGTGAGGAATGAATGAGGGTTGATATTGTAATTTTATCAATCCCTTTAGAGTAATAACTTGCATTAAAACACTTAGGCTGACTACTAAGATACATTTCATTTGTAAAATATGTGACTTTAGGGCACTTGACACTTGCATCAGGACATGAGAATAGTGTCAACATTATTTTCTATCCCAAATATTAGTGTTAAGGGAGTACAAAAGTAGGTACATGTTCAAAACTTGTAGAAATGGAAGATAATTACATTTTAAACATTTTAAATAAGATATAAGGCCTAGGTTATCAACATAAAACTTTTTAGACTAAGATATATAGGCCAAGGGGCACAAGATAGAGCATATACAAGATTTGTGGACATGGAAAAGGTGTAGAACTGATAGGAACAACCAAGGTCTAAGTTTGCCAAGTGTACAATACTAGGGTGATATACAATCATAAAATATCATCTACACCAGGTTACAAGTATGATTGGGTTACACAGTTGAGTTAATCTCAATTATCAAGTGGCAAATCACCTTTTATCCAAGATTGGGGGAATGTGCCTTCCAATCTCTCTCTATCTCCTTAGATATATTCACTTTCCAAAATTATATATTTATCCTAATCTCATTTTTAGAGCCTTATAATGATATATATTTTCAAATCAAGTTGTCAAAAGGGAAGGTAGTTGCATTGATACATAGGTATACTCTTAAAATTTTCTCTTTTAATTTCCATATTTTTAATACTTTAAATTTTATATTATATGCATTGATTATGAACTATAATATGCTCTTGTTTGCAAGTCAGTCATCAACAAAACACTCAAGTTGGATTCAAGCAAAGGCAAGGTGTGTTATACACACCCATGTACACATTTATTATCCTTTAAAACAACAATTTCATTGCTAGATTAAATGGGGCAAATGTAAATTATATTTAATGATTATATAATACCTTAGTCTTGTATACTTGGCAAACTTAGACCTTAGTTGTTTCTTTCAATTTTGGACCTTTCCCACTTTCAGAAGTCTTGCATCTGCTCTATCTTTTGCCCCTTGACCTATTTCTTAGTCTGACTAGTCTCATGTTGATGACCCAAACCTTTTATCTTGCTTAAAATATGTTTGTCTTATTTCCCTACAAGTTATGAGCCTATACTTATTTTCTAACTACTAGGACACAAGTGTGAACCCTAGACCCCTGCATCGATGCTAGTGTCCTAACTTGACATAGGTGTTAAGTGCCCTAAATTCATTTATATAGCAAATGAAATGTACTCTAGTGGTCATCCTAAGTGCTTTAATGTGAGTTATTCCCTGGTAGGAGTGGTATACATTCACAATCATTCCTTATTCATTCCTCACCTAGAAACTTCTTACCTACTCATTAGACAACCTACAAAAGATATTCAATCAAGCACTCAAGTGATAAAAGCTTCCCCATTTTTTCATATTTCCATATCATTCATAGGGACAACACATCTATAGGTTTTAATTATTGAAGGATTAGCTTGAGAGCTATATTTTACAAGTTACAATCTATGTCATTGTGGTATTTTCTTTTCGTATATTACATGATTCACACAAAGCCAACATATAGGGGATAATTACATTAGTCCAAGGATCTCTTTGGAATATTATCTATTAATGCTCATTGAGAGAGGGTTCTTTAGGTTTAACTTGACACTGTGTGTCCACTAACCCATTTTTCCTAAGGCCACTATGAAGATGAAGAACTAGGTTTTTGTAATTTTATGAGGAGCAACAATCCATGACCCAAATATGAATGCACTAGATTGAAGGTGATAAAAACCCAAAATCATCTAGGTGGTCACATCTTTTTTTAATAGGTCTTTTTCATAGGATACCTCCATCTGGTTTAGAAAATAACATTGATGCAACTATCTAAGGTTGACACTAGTGTTTGAAGCTCTAAAGGCACTCAATCTAGAATTTGACGACTATTCAAGAGTCATATTTCAGTTTAATTCCTACATTTTCTAGATCTAGAACTGTATTAGCATCAAAACAAACTAAGTACATTATTTCTTTGTCATTTCCATATATAGCATAATTATACTTACTATTTTTAACCTATCATAGCTTAATAAATTCAACATATATTATATCTGAGTTTAGCATTTAATTGGCATACTTATAGAGAGTTTATAACCCTTGTACCTTAAATTATATCTATCCCATTAACCCTATATTACATAATCTATATTTTTAGGGTTAAATAATAATTTAAGAATAAAAGAGTGAGATGATAACGACTAATAGGACTAGAGATGAGAAAGGCCAAAGAATTGGATAAACTAATATTGCTGAAGGAAATGGGAATTAAAAATAAGTCATGAGGCACCTTTCAGCATCAAGGATGAAACAATTAGATGCTTCCTTGAGTGTCCCTAAAACAAAATATCCTAAGAGACCTATTGGTCTAGGTAATCTATGATAATCAATTTTGAATTACAGTTCAAAAATTAGGCTCTAATTCTTAAGTTGTTGGAGATGATTGTGGAAATTATGTAGTTGGTTTTAATATGGGTTATCGGTTGTGCTCACTACCAGATGTCTATGAAGAAGGTGTTTCCTATGAAAAAGTAATAATACTAACATGATAGAGAGAATTATTATTTATCTCTTACAAATAAATAATTTCTAATTGAGAGCCAATTTGTCTTAAAATTAGCAAATCATTTAAAATAAATTAGCTTAAAGATGGTTCAAAATGTAAGGGAGGCATGCACAAGGAACTTGTGTTTAATTGGAAAAGTTCTAATTTTTTTCAAATAAAGAAGCAAAGTGTTTGAAATTTTATAAAAAAATAACATACATTTGATGGTTGTACACAATTTAGAGTAGCAGTTTATGAAGTTTCGACATGAGAAGTTGAGGGTAGCAGTTAGAGTAGAAGACTATGGATTTCTAACAAGAGAAGCCAAGGGTAGAAGTTAGAGTATAAGACTACAAAGTTTAGGCACTAAAAGTAGAGGGTAATAATTAAAGTATAAAACTATAAATTTTTGGAATGAAAACCTGAGGTTAGTAGATGATAAAGATTTGGCATGAGAAGTCAAGGTTAGTTAGCTACCTTAAATGCATATCAATGGAGCAAAATTGTAAACACTTGAATAAATATGGCCTTCCATTTAAGTGTCTCAAGAGAAGACACCTGTGTTCATTCATGAGGATTGTTTGCATAGGCATAGGTGAGTGAAATTTATTATAATTTAACATTATGTAATTTGTGAAAAAGGAAAAAAAATCAAACTTAGAGACAAAATAAAGTTGAAGAGTTGTTTAGAAAGAATATAGACATTTAGGGAATCTAAACATATTTCTTGTTGGTTAAATGGATAAAGAAGTGAAACATTGGAATACAAGTTTGTATGCCATTGATAAAGTGAAGCCCATGGCCTATCAACCATATGACCAATATGGTAAAGTTTCATAATGGAGATATCCTCATTTATGTTTTTTTTATCTTCCTCTTATTATGTTGTATTGTGTGTTGGCTCTTTTCATTTATTTGGCTCTTGTAGTTGTAATTTAGAATGCAAAGCATTTATTTAACTTATTGGTTGTGACAATCTTATTAAACATTTATTCCTATATTAGTTACATTAGATGAATGAATTAATACCCTAGTTGCTCTTATACAAACCAATTTATTTCCCTGGTTGATTTCTAATTTATTAGTTAATGCTACTTTAGCTAAACATTTGCATTAGAAAGGAATTTAGTTTTAGATTCTTGAGTTCACTAATGTAACCAACAGTTGTTTTTGCACTAGAAAATATATCTAAAAATTTCAAATCCAATTATTATGTAGTTATGAAGAATCAGATGAAGCTAAGCATAAATGTCATTATTGCAATCATAGTGGGAAATTTCACCATAATAGTTTCAAAAAAATTGGTGTTTCTTTTCTATTACTTTAAAAAAATACTCGAGAATTAGGGGGGTATAAAGGTTGCATTGATATTGGATTAAAAAAATAACATATTCAATCTATATTCACAACATCTCACAAAAATCCATAGTTAAAATCTAGGTAGGCTAGTGGTTTTTCATGGGCTGGAGTAGTTTGTGTTAGAATAATTAATGTTAATGTGGTGGCATCATTGGACCCTTAATATTTACTTCGTAAAATAATAAATGTTTTATTATTATATTTAACATGGCTTAAAACCTCATGTAAATGTAACAATAAAACATATTATTTATTATCGACCTAGTTCCTTGAGAAAAGGTGCACCCATTGGTTACAATGGTAACCTCTCCTCATTTCATTATATAAATAGGGTCTCTACCCCTACTATTACTTACTTGATATCAATGATTGTGACAAAGTTATATTTGTGTGTGGTAAATATATTATAGAGTTTTGTGAATAAGGGTGATACAGAGGAGTGAGGGAAGAAGGAATTGTATTGGAAAATTATGTTTCTCTATATATGAATAATCATCTTTGTGGGTTTTTTACCTCTCAAGTGACTTTCCCACATTATCTCATTGTGTTCATTGATTTGTCTTTTTTATTCATGTTCATCTATGGGTTATATCTTGTGTTATTCGATATACATTGCATATTGATTTCAAATCTTACCAGTTTGAGGTGGAAGATCTTCTTCAAGCCTCTATTGAGATGTTATAAAAGGGCAAATTTAGAGAGCCACTCTTGAAGATTCCTTAGTTGTTGTGGTTAAGAGAGTGAAATATGCTTTTGTAAGCACTAGAAAAGATTTAAAACAACATATGTAGTTGTTAGGGAGTTTGAATCATGTCAATCTAGTGTGCTTGAGGGATTATTATTATGCCAAATATGAGAAGTTGCTTGTTTATGACTATCTTCCCAATGGTAGCTTCTATTCTCTTTTTCATGGTATGTTAAGCACATTTTAACTCTGAAACTCTAAGGTCTCATTTTGATTGATATTTTAAGTGTAATCATTTATGGGAATTGGAAAGGAAACTTCTATTCTGTTAGAATAATTTATAACACTCACTATGCTTTTTACATGTTGGATGGGTTATTTCTCAGGAAAGTTCCTCCTTCAAGTTTTATGTTTTTTATTTTAGCGTGCCAAGTGTGCAATTCAAACTCATGATGAAATATGGTTTCTGTTAATATAACCATGAACCACTTCATAAAAAGTAATATAAACTATATGGTGAAAATTCAACATATTTTTATGAGATAATAACTTTTAGGGGTCGTTTTGTGTGTTAGAACAAGTAACATAGGTGAAAATAGAACACCTTCGGACTTGAGAAAGTGACTAGAAATAACATTGGATGTAGTAATGGATTTGGCCTTTCTTCATCATTTAGGAATGGTACACATAAATGTGAAATCCTCCAACATTATATTGGACAACAATATAAATGCATGCCTAACAAATTTTGGTCTAAAGGGGCTTGTTACCATCCGTGACATTGTAACAAACTTTGATGGTCGACCATGTTTGTCATGATTTTTTTGGATGATGACTGTTTATTCAACATTGCCTTTCAAATGCTAATATAATTCATGGTATAAAAATAATTCATTACCTATAGAATGCTTAAATTTATAATGTAAGCTTGCTTTAATATTTTAAACTTGAAAATATAAATTTACATGCAAACTCAAGTACAAACAATTGTCAATACAAAGGCAGGGACTAGGTGCTACGCTACCCTTATCTATAACATTTTGAAGAGTTTATAAGATTAAATTATATATGAGAATGAAATATAGGGATTTAAAAATGCAAAAAAATAGGAAACTAACTGTTAAGGGCGCCATGGGATTTAAATAACAATAACAAATAGTTAAACCACTTTTTTTAAACATAGGTGATTTGTCTTGATGGGATACTAATTTATCTAAAATCAATGGCCAAGTCACCTTTATCTATATTTAGAGCACATGTTAATAGATGGAAAGAGGAATAGCTTGAAAAATTGTAATAACTTTATGAAATGTGTACCACAATCACATGAGGTTAGTCTAAAACCACAATAGAGATCACAATGTATGTGACTATTAGAATCAAATTTTATTGTTTCATAAACAACAAATTAGACAATATTTCACCTTCGATTAGAAACATCTCAAAATTTTCCTGTTAATATTGACACGTTAAGTTGTGTTATATATACGTGTGAGAGAGAAGAATGGGATCAATAAGACACCATTCACACTTAAAAAGAATAATAATAATATATTTATAAGGTCCATGATGTCATGCACCTTGTTTATGGTCTATAAGGTAACTCACAACATATGGGACCACCTCATACCCCCAATGTGCAGGATGCACCTTAGTGTGCTTCAAATATGAGGCATGTATACCTCATCCCCTACAAGATTTGAACTTGTGACCTCCTTTTAAGGAGCACATGTTCTTCAACATTAAACCAACTAAGGTGTAATAGAATGCTATTGACCTGTATTATCGGTCTAAATATAAGATAGTATACATATCTAAATACATCCTCTTTCCATTCGCTAACATAAATAAATTATGTTATATATATGATTAAACAATATGTATACATAATTTGTTTTATATGTAACATAAAATAGAAATGCATAAACATATTAAGCCATATATGTATATGATGTTGATTTTTACCACCTTTTAGACCAAATTGGACCCTTTACATATACACACATTTGTATGTTTTTTTTTTTATGATGTTAAATAGATGTAGTTTATCATATGATTTCTTTGTGTGTAAAAGGTAATCAAGGTAAGAGTCTTAACAAAGGTTGTGTTGTGGCTTGAGTACCTGTTGTTATTAGTATATATGTAAAATATTTGAAAATTTGTGATCGATGGATTGATGAAAGCGTCACTGATTTGAAAGAATAAAAATTCACTTCGTACTCTAAGTGCTACAAAAATAGGGCATAAATACCCATTGGTAAGGACTAATTTTGATAGTCGACCATGCCTATGGTAAAATTTTATAATGACATTTATTTATTAAACATTTTATCTTCAAATGTCAGTATGATTGATAATAGAAAAAATAAATATTAAAGATGATATATATATATATATATATATATATATATTATAATTCTTTACATTTTTTAACTACCTATTCAAAATATCACCTCGTATTCGATACGATATATAAAAAAATCATTACTATATGATTTAAAAATGTAAACATGAGCTATTATATAATGTATTAAAATATTATAGTAAAATATATTTTAGTCTATTTTATTTATTTATATATGATTATAATATATATTATATGATATTAAATATAATGTAATTTTATACTTAATAATATTATATTATATTAACAAGTTGAAAAAAGGAGACATCTCTAAATGATTTAATAATCACATTATGTATAACATGTAAAATGGTGGGTTCTATCAATGCAAGTTGATCATTTATTTTATTTTATTAAAATACTAAATAATTCAATATTAGTGTTATCCATGTTTGAGTTAATGTCTAACCATCTGATTGGAAAGAGAAGACTGCAACTTTTTAAAATTTTCCCAAAGCATTACAACTTTTGTTTGAACAGTGAAAGGACACAACCACCATTATGTCTTCATGATCTCAAAAATATGTTTACATTTGATGGCTCAGATCTACTTGAGCCACAACTTTGCGTCAATCCTCCCCTTACAAAATAGAATTTTTTTTAGGGAAGAAGAATCCAAATTTGGTAAAAGGCTAGTATATTTCTTGACCGCAAAAGTAATTGTGATAAACATTAAAATTAATTGTATATTCCTTTGCATCTACCTTGGGATTACATTTGATTGTCTCACTTTATTTTTGTGTAGATGGACACCATGGGAAAATAATTGAATCATGATTAAGAAATTACAAACACTAATCTAATTTTATAATATAACATTATAATTTATTATAAAATTTAAAATTAATGTTATATAAATAATACTAATCATGTATAAAATAATTTTTATTATAATATATATTGTATTACTATTATAAATTTTTATAACATATTATATATATATATTACATTATAAAATATATATTATTATTTTATAGTATATACCTTCAGGAGTTTGTAGAAATTCACCTATCAAGGGAAACCCTATCAAAAATTGTACAAAAGACCTTTTGAAGCAATAAAGAAGTGTTCTTCCATGTCCATTGTCCTTCTTTATTGCATATTTTTAGGTGTTTTCAAGTTAGTTGCAGGTCTGAACTTGAGATATTTCCATCATTAATGGATGCTTGGTGTGAATTTCAAAATTCCTCTTTGCTTCATGTATTATTTGGTGAGCCTAGTTTATGAAACACTTATGCAAATTAACTAGTTTGTGAGATTGTGTGAGTAAGAATTATCTTATGTTGAATTAGTGTTTATTTCATGATTATGTGAGTGTCAATATATTTTGTGCATCACCCATTTAGCTCTCTTAATTACCCTATACCCCCTCTCTACCTCTTTTCCAAGTAGAAACATTAGTTTAGGTGATCTACCAAGAGAAAGCCGACTTTCTCCAGACGTTCAACCTCACTACATGATACCCATAGCCTGAGGTTGCTCTAATATTGTAGCTAAGAGTGAGAGAGCCTAAAAAAATCTCCCCACAAAGGTGCAATTATACACTAAAATAATTTTTGGCACACCCGATAAGACTCCTTTTGAGGAAGATTGGTCAAGTTTGATGTTGGTTTGATCAATGTACAGTGGCTATAGATTTTATCTTTCAATATCTAACGACTCCAAAGAATACTCAGTAATATGATGGTATAATAGTAACTATATTTCATGCCAAAGATGACTACAATATCAACTTTTAGAGGTATTCCTTTTGAGTTGGTTAAACTTCTCTTAAATTCAACCAAAAGTTAAGGTTCACCTATACTCACCCATACGTAAGAAACCATTTTCCTAAACCAGTCATAAGGTATACCTATGCAAGAAGACCTTTGTTAGCCCCTTTTGTTACCATGATTCCCCAAAGAGATTTTGTAGGATTCAGTGGCCAAAGTCCTTTGAATCTACCACAATACGATCCTATGCCAATAACAGCTCTCAAAAGCATCCCATATTTTACAAGAGACCAAGCCACAACCTCTGCTGAACACATCAATGACATAGAAATTTTTTTCAATATCCATAATGTCATTATAGAAAATATAGCTATAAGATTATTAGTTATATCTCTTAAGGGAAAAGCTTTAGATTAGTATAGAGGCTTAGCTCCTATTTCTATTCAATCATGGAATCAGCTAGGAGAGGCCTTCTGTAAAATATTTGCATACAAGAGTGACCATTTGTCACTAGCAAAACAATGTACCACAATTAAGAGAGCCCCCTGTGAAGTCATGCAAGACTTCAACACAAGATTCCAAAAAGCTTGGGATAGAATTCCAGCCTCTGTTAGACCGTCCCCTAGCTTTGCATTCCTATATTATTTGAAGGCTCTAAATAGCGATATAGCTATAATGATCTAATCCATGGGAGGGGACATATTTCCAAATGCTTATGAGGTGGCTATTAAATCAAAAAATTACCTAGTTCAGGCTGGCAAGCTTATTCCTAGACCCCTAATGCCTCTTTTCCCTAAAATTAGACTACCCCCTGTGGTTATTCCCCCACTTGATGTTATTCTTCCAACTCCAAAAATTGATGTTATACCTTCACCTAAATAGGAAAAGGCCTCCACTAGCAGATCAAGTGATTCCCAAGAGCAAAAAAACTACTTAGAACTTAAGAGCATGCTTTAATCCTTAAGAAATGATGTGGTAAATGTTGAAATGCAACAAACTCAGTTCAATAAAACTTTTCAAGCTCCATATCAGCATTGTCAATAATCTTATCAAAGGAATAGACCATCCTTCAAGTGAAATTTTCAAAACTAGAACCGTGAGCAAGGACAAGGACATCTATAACCCAAATGTTGTAGGCTCTTCCAACTCTTTAGTTATTGTTCAAAACAATATGCTTTAAGAAGCTGAAGGGACCATACCCTGGGATCAATATTTTGGGCAATCTATTGTCCCAACTAATGGTTTTAATCAGGCCTTCAATGACTAATGGCAATTAGTTATTTCTTATTGATACAATCAAGCCTTAATGGCTCAAAACATAGAGATCCTCGTGATGACAAAACTAGGATAGCCTCTACAAGACCAAGGATCTGATCAGGTACCAAACCAATTGGATGCTACAATGGTTATTAGTGAGCAAGAAGACTGTTATGCACTCAATCAACAAGTTAGTTCTAGCCAAACATACATTCTAGTGGCAGTTAATACAAGATTAAAAATAAGGAATGTTAGTGACAACCAGGGAGCATTCAAAGAACCTCTTGTCATTACTCCATTATTACCTAAGTCTAATGAGCCTACTATCACTCCAAAGGTCCTAGTACCTCCTAAAAATTAGAATCAAAGGACCCATTTTGATCCACTAAACTCGCAAATTCAACAAACAATAGTAGTGGCCCTCAAAGCATAGGCAAGGGTTGGTGGTCAACCAATCAACATTGTTGACAAAATGAATAAATCTAGTGTGGGTGTATTGATGTGGGATATGCTTTCCATGCCCAATCAAGTGGATATTCTTCAAGAAGTTTTGTCCAAGATAGGTGTCACAATAATTGTAGGCAAATAACCAAGCAAAGAAACTGAGGTCCTCACCAATGTAACCCAAGGTCTTACGAGAGAAAGATCGAGTAGGGTGATAAAACCTCATTTGTTCTACATTTCATTAATCATTGGTGATTCCTTAGTGCATAATTGCTTGCTAGATAGTGGAGCTAACACTTCAGTAATGCCAAAGTTTATAGCTGATTAGCTAAACCTCAAATATGAGCCACATACTAAGGGAGTTCTATAGCTTGATGGTTCTTTCACAAAGCCATCTAATATCATCAAGGATTTGAGCTTGGCTTATATGCTTGTACCAGTGTTTTAGTGGGTTAGGATGTGTTGATCCTTGATGTAACTCCTCGCTTTGCATTATGCTTATCTAGAGAATTCGTAGCAAAGATAAGAGGTCATCTAGTAGAAGATTGGTCCTATATGGCTTTCAAAACAAGGTATGGGACTAAGGTATCAATCAAGGTTGAACCCATGGCACAATTTCACATTAAGCCCCATCAACCAAATAGCATAAACCTTAGTTGTACTATCCTTGATGAGGATGAATTTATAATTGGTCAAGAACTGAATACTTATCTTGAGGAGATTCTATACTTATTCTTGAATGAGTTATTGGGGGATAATCAATTTCTTGATCCTTTAGAAGGTTTCGAAGAAAGAGACATGGGTGTCTATTTGCTAGATGAAGAAAATCAACTTGTGTCTTCCCTCATTGGACCTAAAGAACACCTCAATGGTGTGTGGAAGTTATTCTTTGATGGTTCAATGAGCAAAAAAAGAGTAGGTGTGGGGGTAATGCTAGTTTCCCCTTCAAATGATAAGTATTTCTCTTCTTATATGTTTCATTTCAGTTGCTTCTCCAATGCAGTAGAATATGAAGGCCTAATTCATGGCCTCCAATGGGTCAATAAGAGAGGAATCATAAGTTTGCAAGCATATAGAGACAGTGAGCTTATAGTGAACCAAGTAAAGTGCCTGAACATTATGAATAACCCTTTGATGAGGTTATACAAAAATAGAGTATGGGATTTAATTGGATATTTTGAATCCTTTAACACTCAAGTTGTGCCAAGGAACCAGAATCAACATGCTGATAGGTTGGCAGTTGTGAGAGCCCAATTTGATCTTCCAAGTATGCTAAAAGAGTCCAAGGTTCAGCCACATGTCAAGGTGGTTTTGAGGCCATCAATATCAGATAATGAAGCCCACTGGTAGGTCTTCAAAAATGACAAATAAATCACTTGTTTTGTGTAGTAATATGTAGAGTTCTCCTCCTCTAATTAGGATAAGTTTCAATGACAATATGGGGAGCAAATTGTCCAATTTAAATACAACAAGCTACCTAAGGGATTGGTTGCACTTGAGAGTCTCTTCTATGAAGGAGACCATATGAGAAAAGATAAGGCAGTAATGTCAACTGATGAGGAGAATTATGAGAGAGTCCTCATCTTCAAAGACAAACTTCTCAAGCTTGGGAAGGTAAGCAATGAGGCAGAAAGACATGCTTTTAAGGAATATTTAGATGTCTTTGCTTGGGAATATAGTGACCTAAAAAGTTTTGATCCAAAGTTAGTCCCACATACTATAGAACTGGAGGATAATGCTATGCCTATGAGGCAAAAACAAATGCCTATTAACCCCAAAATAGAAGAGCTTATGAGGAGAGAGTTGACTAAGTTAGTTGAATCCAAGATCATCTTTTCCATCAAGCACTCATCATAGGTAGCCAATTTGGTGCTTGTAAGGAAAAAGAGTAGGGAGATTAGGCTGTGTGTTGACTTTAGAGATTTGAACAGGGTCTCCTTGAAGGACCATTACCCTCTACCATCTATGGAGCAACTTCTTCAAATAGTTACAAGTTTAGAACATTTTTTTCTCTTGGATGGATATTGAGGTTACAACCAAGTATTAGTAAAGAAAGAAGATTAGTACAAAACTGGCTTCACCACCAAATGGGGCACTTATGTGTACCAAAAGATTCCTTTTGGCTTATCAAATATTGGGGCAACTTTTCAAAGATCGATGGACATGGCTTTCTAAGGGCTATTGAATTTAATGGTGTTGATCTACTTAGATGACATCATAGTTTTCTCCAAGGATGCCAACGAACACATGGACTACCTGAGGTTGATTTTTGAGAGATGCAAGGAATATGGGATCTCTTTGAATCCTAAAAAAATGTGTTTATTGTTCATGAAGGCAAATTATTCGAACACATTGTCTTAAAACAAGGATTAGTTATTGATCTTGATAAAATAAGTACTATATTGGCCTTATCCTTACTTAAGCATAAGAAGGAACTTCAAAGTTTCCTTGGAAAAATAAACTTTGTAAGAAGGTTTATACCTAGTTTTACAAACTTGGTCAAACCCATCACTATTATACTGAAGAAGAACCAAGTGTTCACTTGGTCAAAGGAAGGTAAATCTGCATTTGAGGCTATCAAGCAAGCCATTGCCCAAGCACCCACACTCGTGAATCTTGATTTCTCAAGAGATTTCATATTGTATGCCTTTGTCAATATTAACAATATATCAACTATGATGGTGCAAAAGAATAGTGAAGGACTTGAGTAACCAATAACATTTTTTAGTCAAAGACTTGAGGGATATGAGGTAAGGTATACTTTTGTAGAAAAGCAAGTCCTTGTAGCGGTAAGAAGCCTTAAAAATTTTAGGCCAATGCTTTCCAATAGTAAAATCTATCTTATGGTGTCTCATCCTGGAGTGAGAGACTTCCTTCTTAACAAAGACTTGAATGAGAATAGATCTGGTTGGATTACCAATGGATTAGATGAGACAAATGAGTTGGTTTCTCAAGTATAATAGGCATGCTTTCCTACAAGTTGTTAGAAATGGTGGCCAATTTTTGACCCACATACCAAAATTCTATCTGGTTTAAAGAGATGGACATGATCAAGAAGTGGAGGACCAGAAGAAGTAGAAATGCAAAGGTTCATTTCTTTTAGGACTCTTTTTTACTAAGTATTTTCTTTCAAAGTTTTGTTCAGGCTAAGTGTTAGAATTTCTTCAAATATTTTTCCCAAAATAAATTTTTTGAAGGGAAACTCACTTCATTTGACTAAGTGTTAGGAATTATTTTAGACATTTTGTCAAAAAAAATTCTTCTGAAGGGTCATTTCTAGGCTGTAGTGTTACATTATGCAACATTTCGAAGGGTATCTATAAAGGAAATGGACCTTTGCAAAAGTCTTAAAGACCCTTTCTTTTGGGAAAGTGATCAAAGCAAAATCGTCCAAAAAGGGCATTTTCGATAGTTTTGAAGGGTACTTTCTCTTTATAAAGGACACTTAAAAAAACCCGATGAAATTTTCCTGAAGAAATAAGTTTGAAAGTTTTACCTGAAGGAATAAGATAAAAAAAAGGGGGCCTGAAGGAATAGCGACCAAAGGACTAAAGTCCATTTTCAAAATGTTGAAGGAATTCCTTCGAAAGCCAAAATGTCTGAAGAAAATGACCAAAACTAGTTGTTCAAAGGAATTGATGACGGGCCCATAAACATCAAAATCTGAACCTTTGCAAGCAGTCATTGGCATTTAAAAAGATCAAAAGAAGCTACACAATCTATAGACTTGTATTGACATAAATGGATACAGGAAAACCAATGTCTTTAGATTGGTTTTCCATCTATGGAAAAGATTTGGCCCAAGATTCAAAGCAGGAGTTGATGTATGCAATTAATGGAGAGGCTCTCATCCTTTGACATGGCCATGATCTCCGACAAATATTCATTTAACTCAGAGGTAACATGGCTCAGTCCAGATTCAAAGTTATGGGGATTTTGTCTATTTAAATGCAAGACAAGTGAAGGATGGCATAGAAGTAAAAGATGAAGATCAGGTGATTAGAAAAGGTATCACAAACATTAAATATGTTCCTAGACTTTTGTTTTTTAGTGGATCATGACATCATCATCTTCAACAAGTTCTTGTCTTCTAGTGTGTTTCTCAACCAATACAAGGGTTTCAAGACTATTGGAGCTAATGGTGGTTAATTTGTTGAAGAAGAAGTAGTTCTAATTAACCCAAATGTGGGTGAAAATTTATGGAGAGTGGTTGGATCTCATTTATTGAATTATGTTTGCTTGCCTCTTGTCCTTTCTCTTCCCCTTTTTTCTTATATCTCCATTTCCTCCCCCATAAAAAAAGGAGATCCTCATTTGACAAGGGAAAACCCTATAAAAATTTGTAAGAATGACCTTTTTAAGCAATAAAGATCAATTTTTACCTATCTCTTGCCTCTAAATTGTGCTTAGAAAGCTTGTGCATGATGGCCTTGTGAAGAAGTGTTCTTCCATGTCCATTGTCCTTCTTTATTGCCTATTTTTAGGTGTTTTCAAAGTTAGTTGCAGGTCTGAAATTGAGCACTTTCCTCCATTAATGCATATTTGGTGTGAATTTCTAAATCCCTCTTTGCTTCATGTATTGTTTGGTGAGCCTAGTTTATGAAACACTTATGCAAATTAACTAGTTTGTGAGGTTGTGTGAGCAAGAATTATCTTATGTTAAATTAGTGTTTATTTCATGCTTATGTGAATGTTAATAAATTTAGAGTATCACCCATTTAGCTCTCTTAGTTACCTTATACACCCTCTCTACCTCTTTTCCAACAAAAAACATTAGTTTGCGTGATCTACCAAGAGGAAGTCGACCTTCTTCAGAGGTTCAAACTCACTATAGGATACCCACAACCTAAGGTTGCTCCAATATTGTAGCTGAGAGTGAGAGAGCCTAAAAAAATCTCCCACAAGGGTGAAATTCTACACTACAACACTTCCCACGAATCTAGTTGGATTCTTTGGTGGGATGACGCTATTAGAAAGACCTCTCACTTTCTATGAATCTACGGCCACCAACTTACTAAAATTCAGAGACAATCCCACCCTGCTACTTCCTCAGAGCTAAGCCACATGGCTTTAGACCTAGAAAAGGATCCCTTCAATGAGATCTTGTAGGTTAGATTTTCCTCCTTACAATACCACATTTAGATTGCAGATAACTACAATGCCTAAGAAGCCCAAGTCAACGAGAGGCTTCACTAGATTAAAATTGGGGATAAAGCTTTAAAAGAGTTCTTTCAAATGTTGCGAGCCAAAAACTCAAAATAACAAATTCAAGTCATCTTTGAGGCTGGAAACAAACTCACAAAGACTCTGCCTATTATTCAATCCTTTGTCTACCATTATCATCAAGTATTAAAAGCTCAAGCCCCCTTAGTTGAGTGTGAAATTTCCCTCCAATAATGCCTCATAGTGGTGCCCTGTAAACTCGCTCTCACCTACTGGGTGGCTTACGATAGACCCCTCACTGTCGATGACTTACATGAGGTAGTGTCTCACATGGCTAATGACAAATCCCCTAGCATTAATGGCTTTCCCTATGAATTCTATAAAACCCTTTGGGACCTTGTGGGCAGTGACTTATATAAGGTTTATCAAAAAGTGTTTTGCTTGCATTCACTAGGTAAAAATATAAATAAAGGGAATATTAAATTCATACCAAAGCAGGGAGATCCTAAATTGATCTAAAACTAATGGCCCATCACCCTCATGAATGTCTCCTATAAGATCATTGCCAAGGCTTTGGTGGTCTGGCTATGTAATACGTTGCTTCTCATTATACACTTAAAAAAAATGAGTTTCATCTGAAGATGTTATATATTGGACAACATCATCACAGTTTGGGAAGGGATAGACTGGGCTAGACAGTGTAATAATTAAGCTATGTTCATTAAAATTGACTTTGAAAAAACTTATGATTGCATCGAATGTACATTCATTTTAGCCATGTTTTAAGCACTGGGATTCAGGCCCATCTTCATCTAAACCATCCAAATGCTTTTTGCAGATGCCTCAGCTCTCCTCTCCATTAATGGAGTTACATTGGAGTCATTTGGCATGTTTTACTCCATTTAATAGTGGTAACCACTAGTTCCCACCTTATATGTGCTTGCAATTGAGGGTTTTAGATTCCTTCTTAGTAATGCCCAAGCTAGGGGCCTTGTTAAGGGAATTTTTCTCCCTCTAGATGTTTTGAACCCTTAAGAAGATATGCAATTGCTTAATGGTCACTTTGCAGATGACTTCTTCTTGACCCTCATTGAGGATGAATCCAATGTGGACAACACCCTACAGTGTCTCGACACCTTCTACTTGGCCTTTAACTTTAACATCCAATGGTAGAAAAATTATTGCTATAGGCAATCTTACCTCCCTTTGCAAGTGTGGGTTATTAAATTTGTTTGGAAGCGGATCCAACATGATGAAATTTTTAAATTTCTTGGCATGCCATTTGCTTTTGATGCTTTACCACCTTTATGTGGCAATATGTTGTTGATAGAGTTGCTAAGATACTAGATTACTAGGTGACCAAGTCTTTTACATTAGCAGAAAAATTTCAAATCTACTCAAAGATTCTTGTGACTGCCTGTGTATACTACTCATCATGTTGGGTACCTTATAAGAAATCTTACCAAAAGTTGGAGAAATTTCTTAGAGATTTCCTTTGGGCCACTTCCCTCCAAGGTAATGGATTTCACAAGGTGGCCTAGGAATATTACTGCCTCACACATGATGATGGAGGGATGGGGATCATTGACATAGCCTGGCAAGGAACTACCTTATGTGTCAAGTAGATTGTGTAAGCCATTGAGGTCCAAGAAGCTTGGAAGGTGTTGTTTAGACATTGTATCACCTCAGGCTTCCCTAAGGGCTAGAAAGCTTGGAAAGGACATGGCTTCCCCAATTTGCTTTTCACTCAGTCTCCCATCCAAATCATAGGATCCTTTGTGGCTAAAAACATATGGAAAGCATGGGAAAAGAATAAGCCATGGATTCTCTGGAATGGTTCTAGTTTTTGCAATGGGATATCTGCTAACACCCACTCTCTCTGGTGGTCTCCCATTTTTAATATCAATAAAGTGCCCCTTCCCGAAGTCCCATGGATCAATGCTCTCAAAATTTTCCAAAGGGGAATTCATATTATCCAGGATATTTTTTAAAGATGAACTCGCTCTTGGCTACAATGGGACGAGGCAAAAGCCAAATTTTAGTTAGCCAATGCAGACTAGGAATCCTACCAGGAGATTTTCAATGTCATGCCACCTTCCATGCTCCATAAAATTGTGGTCCTCTCCACTCGACCATGGTGGAAGGACTAGAAGTGGTATGTGGAGACCCCCTTTTGCAATTACACTCCTCAGCTTGGCAATGGATGGCTCACTCCCCATTTTCCCATGGTGGACAAGCTCAATGCTCATTGTGGGCTACAATCATCTATTTTGGTGTGGATATTTCACTTCAACACTATTTGGGGGGCTTGTGTGGAGCCCAAACTTGCTCATTTTACTTGGTGTATACTGCACCAAGGCTTACCCATTGGCAAAGGATTCATCTAGGTAGGAGTCCACGTACCTAATTGCCCTTTATGTGGCCACCTTGAGATGATTCCTCATCTTTTCTGGTACTGCCCCAAAGCTTAAAGGGTCTGGACTTGGATCCATGATCTTTTTAGGCCTTTCTAGCCTAAATTATTCCTTTGCTTCCTAGCCTTGCTCTTGTTGCTTGAAGTTCTTTTTTATATGTGACTTGTTCCTAGGCTTTTTCTAGTTGTTTGTGATACTTTTGTTTATGGCTCCTAGGCCCTACCTAGTATGACTACATGATGTGCTCTCATGCCGCCTATATTTTTTTGTGAGTTATTTGTATATTTATGTTAAGTTAATATATAGATATATTTCATCAAAAAAGATTTTTATCATATTATGTAATATAATTTTACCAATAGCTTGTGAGAGGGAATTGTTTTGATTAAAAAATAGTATAATAAATTATCAAGGTGTGACTATGGTAGTAGCCATAGTATTTGGAAGAGTGGGCTCATCCATGGCTTACACCATGCTTCGTCTACTCTCTTATTTATTTTTATCACATTGAAAACAAGCTTCAATTAATATAGTTTCATGAAATTTGTCAAGTTTAACATTATATTGTAAGTACTCTTTTGTGCAAAGGGTCGTCATTATTTTATATTTTTTTCAACTTGGTCTTGAAGTTTGAAGGGCAAAAGGGCAAAACGAGTTTATAAATTAAATTAAATTTTATTAATTTATTTGAAATGGTAATTATTCGATACTTTCAAAGGAATTTTATTTAGTCACCTTAAATATTATTTTATGTATGCATGTTTTTGTTATATAATATTTATTGTGGGTTAAGATGTTAAATATTTATATGTGTGACACTTATGTAATTATTGTAGATTCTTATTTAAATATAAATACAAATAAATTTAAATTTGATATTCATATGATTATATTTATGTTTGTAGAATTTTTAGGGAATGTAGGTTCATTCAAATGAATATAGATTTGTCAATGTACATATGCACGAATAACATTTGAATAATAGGTTTATTTGAGATCCACCGATATGGTAGTTAAGCTATTTTTTTCATGTGAGTTTAATTAATGTAGATGGTAATAGGAACATTCAGATATGTGTTTGTTATAAACAAAAACTAAATTTTAAATATATTCAATTATTTCACAAACAATAAAGCTATGTATTCAATAGATACTTTTCATTAGATTCAAATATGCGTTATTCAACCAAGCATTTCCAAAGGCATTTATGAAATCTCATAAATATTTCCTCCCATGTACTTTGGGGTAACATTTCTATAACTTTTTAGCCACACAAAAAGCAACCACAAACTTCTAATTCAAAAATATTCCTAATTCAAAAATGGCCTTTTGTGGACATTAATATCTAAATTAAATTAATTTAAATTTAGGCTCAACTAAATTGGTAAGAAATTGTGATTTTTTTAATAAAAAAAGGTACTCATATTTCTTGTTACCATTCATTTTAACCATTTATCAATGTTAGTAATATTATTTATATAAAGTATTCTTGTTCATATATATATATATATATATATATATATATGATAATTACTAGGGTTTATGGGTCCCTTGCTCTATATTAAAGATGAGAAGATTTTTTACAAAATGACCCGACCATCAAGCATTTCAAAATAAAATTAAGGTCTAAAACTAAACAAAATCCATCGAGTGACTAAATAACCACAAAAACACAACACCAAATCTTGCGAGTAGATCTTGTTTAGACAACCAACATAACCACAAAATATAACTACCCATCATATCGTCGAACAAACCAAGACACTTTAACCTGAATCTATTTCTTGCTTCACTTCAGGGACCAAAGCACCTGAATCATTTAACATAGCTTGATGTAGCCTACCTTTCACTCCACTCACCAACATCATTCTATGGTTGCTCTCTAAATGAACTCACATTACCACTGAGACTACAAATCTAGGAACTCGTATATTCCATGGTGGAACTGCTTTTTGGGGTTTATCCACCAACTGGCATACATAAAACACTACTTCCACCCTTTCTCTACAATGATGGGCTTCTTTTGAAAATTCTAGGTCAGTAATGGGACTCTGTATCTATGCTCAGGGAGGAGGGGATATGAATTGACCACCCACCAATGAAGGATGGCAAAGCTTATCCTGTAGGTCTTTAAGATAACCCATCAAGGTAACAAACTGCAATTCTAGGGCCTTTAAAATAGATACCGAAACAAGCCCAAAATCATTACTACCTAAGAAAGGGAGCTCATGATAAGGGCCTGCATTGAAATTATACACACCTTTCATCAAACCATGCCTGTGCTTTAGGGCCACATAGAAATCTAGTACCCTGGCAACCAATTCTTTATCCTGGACTAGAACCAAAATATTTGTTGCAAACAAAGCTACAATATCAAAATTTACACTGCTCAAATCACTTTCCATTAAATAATCATCCCCCAGGGTAAAGAAGATGGCCTATGATATTTCTTCCATTGGAACCCAATTTTTTTCTTGATACCTGCCCTAGTTGCACCACCACTAAACACCAACTCCCAAACTTTACTCCCTATATGCACTATTAGGATCCCCAGGGTCGAAGTTAATTTTTGATCCATCTCTCCTTTATTACATAAAACCTAGAGTAAGGACATAGCAAGAAAATAAGACAAAAGGCAACATAAAAAGATGAGAAAGAAGTCTCCCCAAAATTTCACCATTAATGAGGATAATCATTCCTCATCACTCTACCTCCGTTGCCACCTTTTTACCACACGTGGGGTAGCCAAATGTTAAGAGGGCCTAATAATGACCAATTAAGCCCCTAGATAAATTTTGGATAAGCCATCAAAATCCTCCCATGCCTCTCTATGGTTATCCATAATAAATGTTATGTTTTGATCAACTCCATAATTTGCTAGGAAATTTGTTGCAAAATTAGTTGCCCCAAAACAATGAAAACTTGCACACTCTTCAAACCCATAAAGACTCTCCTAGGTATTAGAAAGAATATTTTCCAGGTTATATGAAGAGGCTAAGGACTTATTCAAAGCAGATATAATTAACTGTGAATCACCTTCCACCTGAAGCTTTACAATACCACACTGAGAAGCAAGATCCAAGCCAAGCACCAAGGCTTGAGCCTCTACCTCATTATTAGTTTTGTTCTTTAATTTCTTGGAAACAGCTCTAATACAGGATCCACTACAATATTTAATGATGCATCTAGCCCCAGAGGCTCCAGGATTGCCCCTAGAAGCCCCATCAAAATTCAATTTCAACCAACCAAGGGGGATACCACTGAGCTTTCTTCTTTCAATTTTCTCTTTCTGTGACTACCATTGACCCACTAACGGGATTGTTTATATATATATATATATATATATATATATATATATATATATATATATATATATATATATATATATATATATATATATATATATATATATATATATATATATATATATAATGTGAACTTAAATTTAAAATACAAATGTATTTTGAACTAACCTTCCTCCTCCCCAAGGAATGTTAAATGGCTTAAATGTTATGTGATCATCTTTGTCATAACAAGTATAAATTGTCATAAAGTCAATTCACACATTTTATTAATCATTTTTTTAGATTATTACAATTTATAATTTATGGGTCATAAATAAATATTATCAATGTGACCATACAATTAGATATATATTATATTTTTATATAGGCCGATACAATATGCAAAATATAATTTAGGTTAAAAATACATAGTATGCAAATTGCTAAATCTATAATTATTGACAGTGTGCACCAATTTTTATCTGTCATATAAGATCTTAAAACTTAAAAGCATACTACATCTTGTCAAATTTTAACCTTGATTACATGTAACTCTATCACAAACAATTTTAACACATGGGTAAGTGCAAGGAATTGGGGGTGGCAAAGGGGGGTCTTAAGTGGACATGTTTTTCTTGAAAAACATGAAACCTTGACTTGTACAAATTATTTGAGATATCTACACTCATAATTTGAAGATGTTATAGGAAGATGAATTGTATAATTTCAAGTGCAGTTTCTAAACTACTAATTATTTTTTGAAATGGTTAAGAATAACTAGGTCAAACATCAAAAAATCAAAGAAGTATTATTTTTTAGAAAAATCATACTAGGTAGTTGTCCATGCACCCCACCATTTTTTGAGCATCAGTTCCTTTTTATTTAAACCCCTTGCTAGAAAGCTTGGTAAGATCATTTAGTTTGCATCCTATATATTTTTAAAATTAATTAATGATTTTTTAAAAATAATTTCACAAGTCAATATACCCTGAAATATGATAAAAAAATGTATAGCCAACCATGAGCCCCCCTTAAATGCCTCAAAAAATATCAAAAATTAGATTTTTCTTTTTGTAATGTGTATAAAATTAGGTATAGTTTGCAACCATATGCTTTTTTTTCTAGTTTAGATCAACGAATCAAAAGATACATAAACAAAGATGAACATGAATAATCATGGCATATAGTGCTACAAAAACATAGTGAATAAATATTTAAATAACAACCTTAAAGCAATCAAAATATTAAAAAATCATATATATAGAAAGAGGAGGAATAATTGATGTTGCATTACTATTTTCAAGGAATGATTCGCTAAAATGGATAGTGTTTAACATGGGTAAAGTTGTATTTTTTATTATTGGTAGAAAACACACATTCGATTGTGTGTGTTTCAAGTTCATGCTTGAGGTTTGGGAATCCGAGCCATTCTCTAGCCTTAAAGCATGTGTTTGAAATGATAAGCTAATTTACCATAATGGTAATTAAAGATGATATGAGATAGGGTTTAGGGTTTAGATTCCAATCACAAAGGCAATTGAGGATAATTTAAGCTGATTAAACCTATATTTATGACTACGATGTGTTTTTAGGCACAAGGTTTATGTTTTAGGATGTATTAGGTCTAATTACAAAGGTAATTTGATCTAATTTGAGATCCTTGAACCTATTTGTGACTAAAAAATATGATTTTAGGCTCAATTGGCCCCCAGGTCACCACATATTGAGCAAATTAGTCATTTGGGGTAATGAATGATGTGATTTGGGTCAAATTGAGCCTTGTGAACCTAATTGTTATTGTAAAGAATTTTGATTGGGGCTGAATCATTTGGTTTTCAAGGTTTGTAATTTAGGTTTTAGTGTTTAGGGCTAATGGTTTAAGGTATATACGACATAGGGTTTAGGGTTCAGGGTTTAATTATGAAGGAAATTAAGGACAATTTGAGTTGATTGAACCTATTTGTGTCCACAATGTGTTTTTGGGCATAAGGTTTATGTTTTAGGGTGAATAAGGTTTGATCGTAACAGTAATTAGTGCCAATATAAGCTCTTTAATCATATTTGTGACTATAGAATATGATTTTGGGCTCAATTGGCCCCCAAATCACCATAAATTGGGTAAATTAATTAGTTAGGGTAATTAGTGATGTGATTTGGGCTGAATTGAGCCCTATGTACCTACTTATTATTATAAAGGATGTTAATTGCATGACTAAATCATTTGGTTTAGGGTTTACAATTTAGGGTTTAGGGATTAAAGTTTCAAGTTATGCAAGATAGGGTTTAGGGTTTAGAGTCCAAGTATGAAGGTAATTATGGATAATTTGAACCGATTGAACTTATTTATGATCGCAATGTGTTTTTGGGTATAGGGTTTATGTTTTATGGTGCATACTTGTTCTAATAATAAAGGTAATTGGGGCCAATTTGACTTCTTTAAACCTATTTATGACTATAAAATGTGATTTTGGGTAAAATTAGCCCTCAAGTCACCACAAATTGAGTCAATTAGTCAATTGGAGTAATGAATGATGTAATTTGGGCCAAATTGAGCCTTATGAACTTAATTGTTACTATAAAGGATGTTAATTAGGGATAAATCATTTATTTCAAAGTTTTAATCTAGTTTACAATTTGTGGTTTAGGGTTTATAGAGCTTAGAGTTTATGGATTAGGGTTCAAGGTGTACATTTGGGTGTAAGGTATAGGGTTTAGGGATTAGGGTTTAAAGTGCTTAGAGTTTAGGGCTTATAATTTAGGGTATAGGGTCTGATCACAAAGGTAATTGAGGTTTGGGGAAGCTGATCAATGCGAGGAGCTTCCAATAAATTGTTAGCTTTGACAAATTCTTTACACAACCATCCTTCAAGGGAGTGGTCTGAGTTTATATGCTTAGTCCTAATGCTTTTGATAGTTATCCTTCATGGGATGAGTCCACCTTATGTTTTGTAATTTTAGATGAGTTTTCAATAGTTGTCCTTCTAGGGAGCAGTCTGTGGATTCTAAGAATGACCCATGATTTGGTTTTGACTTTGATATTGCTTTTGCTTTTGTTTAGTTTTGTGACATAGAATTGATTATACATGCTCAAGAGGTTACCTTTATGAAGGCAAAACTAAGGGCATAAGAAGGTTTAGTAGGTGAAAAGAGGTTTAGGTGACAACAACCATGAGAATCTGTCCCGAAGAGGGATAGAAGTACCATGAGAATCATAGAGCTATGGTACCCATAGTTCAAGATTAGGTTATGACTTTGATGGATAATCACATGATTCGATTGTAGTATGTTACCCCTAAAAGAGGGAAATTAATGTGGTTACTGAGGTTGAGCTTAAGTTAGACAAATGATGATTGTGACCCCTGTTTAATAATAAAAAGGATGCAGATGTGAAGCATTGAGAGGATCAAGTTCTAGTTTGCCCTCAAGAGAGGACAAATAATAAGGTCTTGGTCTTTACTTATGAGTTATGATGTAGGGTCCAAGCCAATTGAAAGCAAATTTTCCCCTTTGTTTTTCTCCATATTAGTTACATGTTGATTTTATTTGAGAAAAAGATCTCCAATATTGAATTCTTAGACTTTGAGGTGTTTGTATTAGGCATATTTGATTCGTTCTTGATAGACATGAAGATAGGAAAGAATGACCAAATGACGCTCGTCAAGTAGCTCAAGTTGAGCTAAATGTTCTTAACGGTAATCATCTTTTGAAATAAGGTCACATAAAGATATGTGAAGAGAAGGTATTTGGACCTCAAGAGGCAACATTAATTCAGTTCTAAACACAAGAGAAAAAGGTTTAGCACATGTATGGGTTCAGATGTTAGTACAATATGCCCATAAAGTGAAAGGGATGTACAAGTATCAATCCTGACCTGAGGCATTGACCATTTTGGTAAGCATGTTGTTAAGGGTTTTGTTAGAGGCTTCTAATTTTCTATTTGCTTATGGGTGGTAAGGTGATGAAAAGCTTAGCTTAATACCAAATACATCAGAAGAGCCCTGACGATGTTTGTTTTTGAAGGATTTGCCATTGTTGGTGATGATCTTATGGGGAGCATCAAAATGATAGATGATGTGATGGGTGATAAATTCGATAATCTTTTTAGCTTATATCAAGACAAGAGGAATGACTTATACACATTTGGTGAAATATTTGATTGCAATGATGATAGAGTGATGTTACTGTGAAGAGTGGGAGTTAATTTCACAAATAAGGTCCAAACCCCATTGTGAAAATATCCAAAAATCAATGGAAACTTAAAGAATATGGTTGGGTGCATGATGAAAATTAGCATGTTTTTGACAATTGACACACTTTTTCACATAATCACAATAGTCTTGGTTAAGGGTAGGCCAATAATATCCTAGGTGGAGGATGCACTTAGCCACAATGATTCCACTAAAGTGACCCCTATAGATATTATCATGTATTTCTTTGATAGCGTGAGAGGATTTTGAACCATGGGGACAATGGATTAGGAAGCCATCAAAACTATGTTTATAGAGGATGCCTCCCAGAATGGTATAATGGGAGGTGCTCTAAATAAATACTCGACAGGCATTCTTAGAGAGGCTAGATAGAATTATGCCAAGGTTTAGGTAGTCGAAGGTGCATTAATACCAAAGATTAGGTAGGATGTCTTCCACACTAGAGATGGTTGGAGTGTCTAATTTGGTGTAGGAAGGTTTGATGAGGTGATGAATAATGACTAATATCTTGGAGTTTAAGGGTACCGATGGGATCTCAGACACAAGAGAAGCCTTGATGTTAGCAAACTTATTGGTAGATCGTGGGGTGGTTTGAGTATGGTAGTGCTCAAATGATGCTAAGAGTTTTGTAACCAATTATTTATACACTTATAAAATCTCATTCTTACACTAGTAGATGTTATTGACTTGATTGACCACAAGTTGGGAGTCACCAAAGATTTTGATTGTTCTGAGTACTAAGGCTAAGGTAGTTTGGACACCTATTATAAGGGCTTCATATTCAACCATATTATTGGTGCATTCAAAATCAACTTTAAAAGATAAAAGAAGTGGTTCACCAATAAGGGGGATAAGGATGATACCTATAGACACCTAAAACTGGCCATCAATAATCTCCAACTAAGCTTTTAGCCAATTTCTACACAAAATGCATAATTTGGCCTAAAAACACTAAAACACGTTAAATTATGTGAAATTGACATATTCAAATGTTGATTTTGGCCAAGGTATCCCTAAATGGGGCAATGTAATTTATTGGCCAACTAACTTTGATCAATTCATTTCGAGTCAAAATACCAAATTTGCACCTGGGTGCTCTGGATTGCTCTTCCTTATCAAATCTTTTGCACAAGACTTGTGCCTTTGTTATTTGTTATGGGTAACATCCTAAATGGGAATACGGTTCCAATACATCTGACATCACGTTTCAATTATAATCTAGTCATATTTTGGACCAATAAAAAGGCATTCTCATCAATTTGAGTAATTTGTGCATAAAGTGCTTAATCATGCTTAAGAGCTAATTAACCCAAATCAAGGCCTAATTAATAATTCCATGAAAAGTTGTTGAATACTTGTTTTTAGAAATGAATATTGAATATCTACATCATCAAGTGACCTCATTTCTTGAGAAGACATCCCTAAGCCATAAATGCCACAAATATCAGGATTCATGCCCTCCATGCCTCATCAATACCTTCCATGATGCCCTCGATGCCTCTTAATTTCCCATTCTTCCAATGTCATGATGAGGATAATTATAAACTTAATTCTAAAAATTTAATTAATCTTCAACCACACATCTCAATCTTGAGATGGATGGTTCAGGTTGATTCTGATCAAATCCAAAACTATATAAATAGAGAGGCCATGAACATTATTTCTAAGATATTTTGGTGCAAAGTTATAATGCACATATATCCTCATGAATCCATTGATACAAGTGTTATCAAGCCAAATTTGTTCCAAACCAAGCCATAAGCCACAAGGTGCCAAGGAGAAGAGGAGATAGCCAAGCCCCCTTTGATGAAGACTTCATGAGCACAAGCTGAGCAAGCCACTACTACAAAGGCATTTGGAGCATCCAAGGAAGGTGAAGGAATTTTTGTGTTTTATTCCTTACTTTTTTAGTTGTGTTTATCATTTGTTTTTATTAACTAAGCTCTCCCTAGTGTCTAGGCCTAGATATGTTATGTTATTAGTGTGTTTCTTTTAGTTTGTTTTCATTTTGGAACTAACACCATAATAACCATCCTCTCTTAAGTCAAATTCCTAGATCACATAATGGCATGCCCAGTGGGACTATATGCATCTCACACCTGAAAGAGATCATTTTGCAACTCTAAAATATTTATTTGAGCCCTTAAAACTTTTACAAATTGATTTTCTAGCTTTATTTTATCATTTTTATTTATCACAGTTTTACACAGTAACCAACGTCGGTAAGTAAGACTGACATCAATTACATAGCATAACCGACATCGGTTAGCAAAACTGACATTAGCTAGGTCTCAATTAGCCAAAGTAATTGACGTCGATCATAGTGTTTTCCCAAAAACACAGACCTAAGAGCTACTTTTCGAAGTTCATTATTGCAAGCTAAAAAGAGCTTTAAAGCTAAAGGGCATGCTAACAATTTTATTGTAGGACCAAACCTGACATTTTCTCAAAACATGTTTAAATCACCTTTTGCATGCTTAAAAATCATTAGAAACCTTGTTTTTTTTGGGTGTTTAAAAAAGAATTTAGATGCTTAAGTGAATGTTTTCAAAGTTCACAATCTTAAGACCAAGGGGTCAAATGAACACCACCAAACTTTTCATTTGGGTCTAAAATTGAACACACTTGTCAATTCTTGTTTGCAATAGTTATTTAGTTAGATTTTGTTTGGTAAAAAGAGGAATGTTGCATGTATACTCTTCCATTTGTCCCTTATAGGGAACCCTTGGAATCAAAAGCATCATTCCTATTACCAATAGCCTAGTCCAAGGCTTAGAAAGAATGTCATCTAAGGCACTTCCCAAAAACTCATCAAAGTTTATGTGACCTTAACAATGACCCTAAAGTCTTTCTACTTTCATGATTTATTTACTTTTTATGCATCTTGGCTTGTCATGGGGACTTCATCACCTCTTGTAAGTTCTTTAGGGAAGCTTTGACCTAGGGTTTCATCTCTCAACATTAACTTCACTTACTCTTTATAAGTTGCACATGGGATGTATCTGTATTTGGACATCGCACTACACTAAGTGAACAATAGGATGTAGTAATTTTAAAAAGGACTAGACCTTTTTATAACTAGCTAATACCATGGTCACCCAATTTTTGTATTTGTCTTTTACATCATTTGGCATGAAAGTCATTGTGCAATTGATTCCCCTAGAAATGTTCGAAGCTTGATAGTTTAGTCAACCCCACATTGACATACCCTTGCTAAGATTTGGATGATTATAGTTAGTGTATTTTGGTCATTTTTGCTTGGTATGTTTTGAGACTAAAACTTGTTTGTTTGTTCATAAACCATGTCAAAATCATGTATTTAAGTTAAAAAGGGTAGCATTATGTTGCCCAAATCATGTCAAAACATTTTGAGCCTTTTAATTTTTTGAAATATAACATTGACCACATTATTCGAGTATGCTTACGCCGTTAGGCTGCTCAAATTATTTCAAGACTAGTTTACCTTGTATCAAAAACCATTTGTTTCAAACCATTTTGTGTATACCATTTGGACCATTGTCTTGTGTCATCACGTTGTCCAATCTTATCTAGCTTATTTGGTCAAATACTAGTTTTCAATGTTGATTTTTTAATTAGCCTTGTTAAGATTGGATCCAAACTTTGATAGATTTCTATTTAGACATCAATTTATGGGGCTGATACACAAATCTTTCTATTTTAGGTTGCATAACTTATGTTAATCAATTACTCAAATTTGAAAACTATTGATGGTTTGTTTGTTCAACACCTATCCTCATCATTGTTTGTGCCTTTATTTGGGAGAACACAACCTTTCTCAAATAGCCTTTTATCTTATGCTTTATGCCAGTTGATCATGTTTATGTTTGATTTCGTGTGTCAGGTTTATGTCAAAGTTATTTTCCAAACTTGTTAGATTAAATCAAATCACATCAGACTTTATTTCAAGCCTAGATTTTGATGTTGTTTGGCCAAAAGTCCTAGCATATGCCTATTTATTTGAGCCTAGCTTTTAACTCTGCATTTGGACAAAAGACCTAGTAAATCAACTTTTCCCTTTCCTAGTTTAGACCTTGTTTGGAACACTCTGACCTAGATCTTTGACATGCCAATTTTTATTTAGATGCTTGACCTTATGTATGTATGACATTTGATGTTAGATGTTTGACGTTAGGCCATGTTATGCCAAGTCTTAGAACAAACAATTTTGAGAGATACAGTTCCATTTTTAGACAACATTGGAGATACAACTCCACCTTTTGACCAAGTTAGACCAAGCTTGAACTATTTGTCCTTTGGACATAGTTTTTTAGAGTTTGTAGAACTCTGTCTTTTTATTTTTGTAGATTTCATCATTTACGTGGATATGTCTCACTACACTTATGGTGGAGTCACTTACAATCTGACTTATGATACAATGGTCGCACAAAATAACTTTTATGGCTTTTGTCAAGACACCAATGATCTTAATATGGTTTATGAGATAGATTTCTATCCGTCTCATATTAATAATTCATAAGAATAAAATCATAAAACAACCTACGATTCAACTCGAGACCTTGATTGGTATGAAGAGGCTTGTGAAGAGGACTTTGAAGACCCAACTACAAATAATTTTGTTTGGGATACAAATCCATACCCTCTTTATAAAAATTATTTCATGGAACACAATCAAGAACCAACTTATGAACAACTCATAACTGGGATGATATGGTTTATGAGGAAGACTTGGATGCTTTTACTTGTGTAAGCAATCAAGTTTCATGATGTCCTTTTGTTATCTAATCATCAATTACCCCTAACCTTCCATTGGATTATATGATCTATTAAGCTCTGTAATATCCAAGGAATACCATTTCTATACCAGGACCTCATCCTTTGGTTTGTGCAAGCAATCAAGCTCCACAACGTCCCTTCATCATTCCAAGACCTAGTCCTTTGGCTTATGTGAGAAATCATGCTCCACACTACCCTATCGCTACCATCTCAAGAATTTATCCTTTGGCTCAAGTGAGCAATCATGCTCCCCAAGATCCCACCATTATCTAACCATAAGTCATTCCTCATCTAGTACCAATCCCATCCAAACCTCAACCCATCCAATCATTTGAAGACTAAGCTGTGTTTTAAAATGGTATTTTCCAACTTATTGGAAACCAAGGCCAAGAGAACCAACCAATCTGAGATGTTTTTGTTGAATCAATCACTTATGATAAGTCAAACTGTGATGAATCACCTATTGATCCTATAATAGTTATCAAGGATTCTCACTCTAATGAGCCAATCTTTGATGAGTCACTTCTTAATGATTATAACCAACTTTAGGTAAATTATTATCTCAACCATGTACATATTTTTCAACACCCTCCTATTGACAAGCCAGTCTTTGAGGATTTGTCTCTTAACCTATTTCCCATCTTAAAGGAGTCTCACTTTAATAGACCAATTTTTATGGAGCCAATTATGCCATCACATGCCGTTACTTATCCAAAACCAAACATTAAATAAAATATCATTGTAATGGAGTACCCATCAAATGAAGAATTAGAGTTAGAGTTAGATTATATTCTTGGACTAACATCAAATTTAGCATCAAAATCAGAATCTGAATCAACATCAGTCTCAACATCAGATTTAGATTTTATTGAGTTAGAATCAAATTCAAAAGAAGAATATGTTCATGGTTGTTACAATATTGGTTACACATGCCTCACAGATCAATTTGAATACATTTGTGATCCTTCTATGGTTTTTGAGGATGAGTACTTCGACATCGACACATTTTATCCTAGTGTCTTCTACGAGGATTGTGCATCCTTTACCCATTCCACAAGCCATTACCATCAACCAAAATAGCCATGTTATCGACATTCCATCTCCCACATTTGACGTTAGATGTTTGACATTTGATGTTAGGTTGTTTTATTCAAAGTCTTAGCACAAACCATTTTGGGAGATACAACTCCACTTTTAGATCACATTGGAGATACAACTCCACTTTTTGACCAAGTTAGACCAAGCTTGAACCATTTATCCTTTGGACATAGTTTTTTAGAGTTTGTAGAACTCTAAGTCTTTTTGTTTTCAGAGCTTTCATTATTTACATCAATATGTCTCACTACACTTATGGTGGATTCACTTACAATCCAAATTATGATAGATTGGCCACACAAAATATTTTTATGGGTTTTGTCATGACTTCAATGATGTTAATATGGTTTGTGAGATAGATTTTTATCTGCCTCATATTAATAATTCATGGGAACAAAGTCATAAAATAACTTATGATCCAACTCAAGACCTTGATTGGTATGAAGAGGCTTGTGAAGAGGACTTTGTAGACCCAACTACAGATAATGTTGTTTGGGATACAAATCCATACCCTCTTTACAAAAAATAGTACATGGAACACATTTAGGAACCAGCTTATGAGCCAAGTCACAACTGTGATGATATGGTTTATGAGGAAGACTTGGATGCTTTTGCTTATGTAAGAAATCAAGTTTCATGATGTCCTTTTGTTATCCAATCATCGATTACCCCTAACCTTCCATTGGATTATACGAGCTATCAAGCTCCACAATATCTAAGGAATACCATTTCTATACGAGGACCTCATCCTTTGGTTTATGTGAGCAATCAAGCTCCATAATGCCCGTTCATCATTTCAGGACCTAGTCCTTTGTTTTGTGCGAGCAATCATGCTCCACACTGCCCTGTTATTACCATCTCAGGACTTTGTCTTTTGCTCAAGTAAGCAATCATGCTCCCCAAGACCCTACCATTATCTAACCACAAATTATTCCTCATCTAGTACCAATCCCATCCAAACTTCAACCCATCCAATCATTCAAAGAGCAAGCTGTGTTTAAAACTGGTATTTTCCAACTCATTGGAAACCAAGGCCAAGAGAACCAACCAATCTGAGATGTTTATGTTGAATCAATCACTTAAGTCAACTTGTGATGAATCACCTATTAATCCTATACTAGTTGTTGAGGATTCTCACTCTGATGAGTCAGTCTTTGTGGAATCACTTCTTAATGATTATAACCACCTTTGGAGAAATCATTATCTTGATCATGTGCCTATTTTTCAAGAGCCTCCTATTGATAAGCTAGTCTCTAAGGAGTTGTCTCTTGACCTATTTCCCATCCTAGAGGAGTCTCACCTTAACATACTAGTTTTTGTGGAGCCCATTATGCTATCATAGGCTGTTACTTGTCAAAAACCAAACATTCAATAAGATATCATTGTAATAGAGTACCCATCAGATGAAGAATTAGAGTTAGAGTTGGTTATATTCTTGGACTGACATCAGATTTAGCATTAGAATATGAATCTGAATCAACATCAATCTCAACATCAAATTTAGATTTTATTGAGTTAGAATCAGACTCAGAAGAAGAATATGTTCATGGCTATTATAATATTGGATACGCATGCCTCGTAGATCAATTTAAATACATTTTTTATCCTTCTACATTTTTTGAAGATGAGTACTTCAGCATCAACACATCTTAGTATCTTCTACGAGGATTATGTAGCCTTTACCCATTCCATTATTGTTCCAAAAGCCATTACCATCAACCAAAATAGCCATATTATTGGCATTCCATCTCCCACAAGTGTTGATTAAGATCGATAGAATCATACTTTGTTGAATTGCATCTATAGCGACATACCAGTTGAAGAAGAAGAAAGAGGCCAAGACCACATTCATATAATAGAAGAACACTCTCCTAGAGAAACTTTTTCAAAAGTGTTAGAAGACAATCAAAGTCAAAAGTCCATGTTCTTTAGTGAAACCTTATTGAAGGTGCTATAGGAAAATCAAGGCAAATTCATTAGTGAAAACATTTTTGAGGTACCAGTAGCTGAGCATAAAAGTTCTTCACTGCTTGATAAAGACAAAATCAAAGATCAAACAAAAATAGCTTCCTATCTATAGCCTAATCAAATGGTAGCTACTCTCAAGATCAAATAACAAAAAAAATTGGTGGTCCTCTCAAGAGAACAAGTCTTTGACCCCGCCACAACCAAAGTTATGTTGAATCTGGCATCAACAACATTACGTGTGACTAAAAGTCCTGATATTCATTTATTTCACTACCATTCCACATTCCATTATCATCAACCATTCCATTTGAAAATCAAACCTACCATCCATTATTTGTCCTTATTTACCATCCACATCCACACTTTCCTTTATAGAGGCTATAAGGATACCTCATCTTGATACTTAAAGGAATCAAAATCAATGACCAACGAAGATCATAAAAACATTCTTGACATCAAAATATGTAGGCCATTTTTGATAGAGCGACTTTTTAGATGAGGTGTGGGCTAACAATTAACATGATCAAGTATTCTATTTGTATCATTTATTGATTAGGATGTACATCTCCCCATCAACAGGAACAACAGAATCAAAAACCACATCCAGTGCAACACCACCACCATATCATTTCACATTACCATGCCATTGCCGTTGTTACATATCCATTTTCCATTGACAAATATTCCTGCTATTCACCCTATCACTTAGGGGCAACCCTCTTACCATTTTTTTCCAATCTATCAAAAACCATCATTATCCTTAGCAAGACCATACCATCATATCATTCCATTCTTATTTAGACCAAAGCCTAATTTTAGTCATCCTACCCAATCCTATTTTGATCTTGGTTCATTTCATTCTTTTTGTACCTTTTGAGGGGGGATTCTAATCAAATTTCAACAATCAATCCAATCCATTTTTATAATGATAGTCTATGAAAGTAGTGTGACAGTTGATTTGGTAAGATATCTTTCATCCTATCAAGCTTATTTATGTGAGGCTAATTATAACCACTTATGGGAAAATTAGTGCCTCACCAATATTGCTACTACTGTAACCACCTATTGGCAAATTAGTATCATTAACCTATGTCATTGTATCCTAGTTATAACCATCTATGGGCAAACTAGGGGAAACATTTGTTTATCATGTATTGTTGCACCACCTTGCCATTACTATTTTCATTTGACTGGCCATTTGTTAGATTTGAGAACTTGTTGGGACCTTGTTGGTTTTTCCCCACCTTTTGTGTGGACAATAATACTATGACTTGAGGTCATTTTAAGGCTATGTAGGTCATGCTCAATTCATGTTGAGGTCACCTCAGTGCCCCTTTCCATATGCTCTCACTGTTTTGTGAGCAACCTAAGACAAACACTCTCATCATTTTGTGAGTAGGTATCTTGTCATTATCTAATGAGTTAAGATACCTCAAAATGCTAAAAAAAATTATAATATTTAAAAAATACCAAAAATATTTGTCCTGCCTAAGCCTAGTCAGTTATCCTCAATCTGCCTTACTAGGGCATTGTCATTATTAGGATGCTCTTTTTTGCTTTTGTTTTTAGGCTTTCTATTTGTTTGTTTATTTCAGTTTGGTTTTTTGTTTTTTTTGTTTGCTTGCCTATTTGTTTGCTTTCAATACTATTGCCTTGACTCAATCTATATGCATTCACTGGGTGATTCCTTGAGCACATTATTCTTGAGTCTATCCATATTCATCTATTAACATTATCATCATGGTTTTTATCATTGATGCATTATTTTTGAGTGTTTATCAGATCGAGAGTCAGTCCTTATGCATTTTTTGACCAAATCTTCATGGTGTTCTATCATGATGCCTACCGTTACATGCTATAGCAAGAATTAGCTTCAAGAAGGTCTACAATCAATGGAGCTGCAAAAGTTTTTCCTTAGCACCTTGGCAAACCCTTCCATCCCACCCTTGATCAAATCAATCCATTGACTATTTTAGTCGTATCATTGTTAATTAGGATGAACATCTCCTCATTGACAGGTACAACTGAATCATTTTCTATTGATCAATCTTATTCATCTATTTCATCACTGTGCACCCACTCATCTTTAATCTATATTCTAGGTTATATCCTTGAGTTATGCTTTCTAATCAACCCTAACTAGGGCATAATCATCTTTAGCTAATCTAGGTCCTCTTAATGATTATAACCGCCTATGGGCAAATTATTATTTTGACTTTTATTCCTAATTATAACCATCTTTGGGCAATTAGTATCTTTTTTACATTAATGCATGCAAGTATTTTCTTATTTGGATTAATCTCAACCACAAATTAATTCCACCTTTCTTCTTGTTTCTTTTTGAGGGACCATCCATCAACAAATGTGATGGCTACTCCCTCGAGGGGGCATCATCATAGGCTTCCCAAAACCATTTAGAGCTATGTTCTTCAACCATCATCTTCTTTTTGGCATATAAGCTATTTATCATTCGTTGAGAAGAAATTGCTTTACCTATAACTTGCAACATCTTCCCAAATAGGGGCAAATTGTAGACACCTAAAACTGGCCACTGATAACCTCTAACCAAGGTTTTAGCTAATTTCCACCCAAAATGTACAATTTGGTCTAAAAACACTAAAACATGTTAAATGATGTGAAACTGACATATTCAAGTGTTGATTTTGGCTAGGGTATCCCTAAATGGGGTAATATAATTTATGGGCCAGCTAACTTTGATTAGTTTATTTCGAGTCAAAATACCAAATTTGCACTTGGGTGCTCTAGATTGATCTTCACTATTAAATCTTTGCACAAGACTTGTGCCTTTGTTATTTGTTATTGGTAACATCTTAAATGGGAATACGGTTCCAACACATCTGACATCACCTTAAATGAATTTTGGACCAATAATAAGACATTTTGATCAATTTGAGTAATTTGTGGATAAAGTGCTTAATCATGCTTAAGAGCTAATTAACCCATTTCAAGGCCTAATTAATAATTCCATGGAAATTTGTTGAATACTTATTTTCAAAAATGAATATTGAATATCTACATCGTCAAGTGACCTTATTTATTGGGAAGACATCCCTTGCCATAAATGCCATAAATATTAGGATTCATGCCCTCCATGCCTCATCAATACCTTCCATGATGCCCTCGATGCCTCTTAATTTCCCCTTCTTCCAATGTCATGATGAGGATAATTATAAACTTAATTCTAAAAATTTAATTAATCTTTAAACACACATCTCAATCTTGAGATGGATGGTTCAGGTTGATTTTGATCAAATCCAAAAATCTATAAATAGAGAGGCCATGAACATCATTTCTAAGCTATTTTGGTGCAAAGTTATAATGTAAAAATATCTTAAAGAATCCATTTATACTAGTGTTACCATGCCAAATTGACTCCAAGCCAAGCCATAAGTCACAAGGTGCCAAGCAGAAGAGGAGATAGCCAAGCCTCCTTTGATGAAGATTTCATGAGTACAAGCCGAGCAAGCCACTACTACAAAGGCATTTGGAGCATCCAAGGAAGGTGAAGGAATTCTTATGTTTTATTCCTTACTTTTTTAGTTGTGTTTGTCATTTTTTTTTGTTAACTAAACTCTCCCTAGTGTCTAGGCCTAGAGATGTTATGTTATTAGTGTGTTTATTTCATTTTATTTTCATTTTAGAACTAACACCATACTAACCATCCTCTTTTGAGTCAAATTCCTAGATCACAATACCAGCTCCCCCACCACACCGACATTTTGAACCATCAAAGAACATGGTTACTTAATTGGTGAAATTTGCTCGAGATAGGCTTCTAATTGACTCATCTAAGAATTCAAGAGGATGAGTTTGGTTGTCTGTTAGGGGTGTATCAGCCAAGTGGTCAGTAATGACTTGCCCCTTAATTGACTTTTATTGAAGGAACTCAAGGTCAAACCTAGCTAAAAACATGATCCCCTTGGCCATACATGGGCTTTGGTATGGTTTGGAGTGCATGTACTTGAGTGGTTTGGTATTGGTTATGACAATAGTTATGTGGCTAAGAAGGTAGTGGCGATGTTTGGTGTCCACGAAGATTAAGGCCAAGCATAGTCTCTCGATGTGAGTATACTGAGTTTTATAGTCTACAAAGGTGTGGCTTATGTAATAAATGGCTTGTTATTTGTGTTGTTTATCATGATGGGCAAGCATTGCCCTTAGTGAATGGTCAGTGGCAGAGATATAAAGGTCGAAAGGTTGGTCATCTTTATGGGGTGTGAGGACAGGTGGAGACATAAGGTACCCTCTGAGGGCATAAAAGGCCTTCTACTAATTGTCATTCCATTTAAAAGAGATGTCCCTTTTTAAGAGGTGATGGAAGGGTTGACACCAATTTGAGAGCTGAGAGATGAAGTGGTAAATAGATTAGATCTTTCCTTGCAAACTGTGGAGTTGTTTAAGATTGATTAGAGGTAACATCTCAAGGATGGCTTTAATTTTGTCCGGATCAACTTCAATACCCCAAAAGGAAACAATGAAGCAAAGGAGTTTGCTTGACAAGACCCCAAAAATACATTTCTCAGGATTGAGGTGGACATGGTAATGGATGAGTCTTTCAAAGATACTATTGAGAATGGCTAAGTGGTCCTTGTGAAGTTTGGATTTCCTAAGGAGGTCATCCACATAGTCCTCAATGATTGTATGAATGAGGTTGAAGATGTAGGTCATAGCACATTGATAGGTTGCACCAACATTATTAAGACTGAAGGGCATGACTCTATAACAAAAATTCCCCCATGGGGTGATAAAGGTAGTCTTGTGTTGATCTTCAGGGAAAATCAAAATTTGATTATAACTCAGGAATCTATCCATCAGAGACAACATCTCGTGGCCTGTTGTAAGATTAACAAGTTGGTCAATGCTAGGTAGAGAAAAGTCATCATTTGGGTAGGCAGGGTTGAGGTCATAATAGTTCACACACATACATAGTCCCTCTATGGTTTTAGTGATAGGCACGATGTTTGAAACCCAGTAGGGATAATCAATGGGTTGAATGAAGTTAACAGAGAGGAGGCGTTGAAACTCTTCTTTGACAAAAAGGGCTATGTGAGGGTGCATTTGTTGAAGTTTCTATCTAACAGGCTTGGCGTCATGATTGTTTACAATGTTTTGGGTGGTAATGGCTAGGTCAATACTAGACATATCAATATATGACCAGGTGAATGTAATGTTATGGTCTTGAAGGAAGGTTTAGTAGTCCTAAAACTCCTTAGTGGTTAGAGATTGGCCAAGCTTGACAATGTGGGGGTTGCTCGCAGTGCCTATGTCTATGTCAATGGTGGAATCATTCAACATGGTTGAGGTTTGGAGGCAAGGATTTATGGATGGATGAATCAGGTGCACCAAGGTAGGTGAGAATATAATCAGTATCCCGATATTGAACAATGTTAATGGTAGGAGAGTCTTCTCCCACCATTTTAGGATGGATCAAAGGGATGGATATGATTGCCCCTTCCTTTTGATAAGTTAGGGGGCTAAGGTTAATCATTATGATAAAAAAATTTATGTAGGATGATGTCTTCATCCTCACACGCAGGTGGAGGGGGTGTTGATGAGGAAGGGGTCTCTTCCTCAACAATAATAGTGGTAGGTTGTTTGTCTTTCTTCTATTTAGGTAGAATGAAGCCAAGATCATGTTTTTCATGAGGCTTTTTTTATCTCAATCAAGATTAAAGTGTTTGGTCCATACTCGTATAGTCCTAAGCTAAATCCTTTCTAGGCACACCAGTGAAGGTATATTTTGGCAAAGTTCAAGTTGTCCAAGTAAGAGACGTTAGAGATGAATGGTTGAGGTGAAGCGGGGGTGGCAGCAACATTAAGTGTCTTGTCAATTCTCCCATTAATAAAGTGGGTTTGATAGCTAGGAGGTCTTAAAGGAATAATGGCTCCAATGTTGGGATCATAACCTGGTTGGTGGATAAGCTTTCCATATTCTTAAGGAGTTTGGAAGGCATCAAGGGTGAGGAGATGGTACTCTCCAAGCGTAAGGCATTATAAGGTAAGCTCTAAGGGATCAGTGATGTGTATCTGGTCTATGAGAATGGACAAATTGGTAGATGCCTTAGTGGAAGGGGAAGTGATGGCTTTACTTTTCATGGGTCAGGACTTGGTGGTGGATGCTTATGGTGCTTTAGATAGAGGTAGGAGGATGTCATTAGGTCAATAGGTCATATTGCATGCTACAAAAGGGCTTGGGTCAACTTGTATGTTAACAACCTGAACTTCATGCTTGCATTTGGCAAAATGGTAGAGGGTAGAAGGTGTACAACCCATAGCACATATCCAAGGTCTCCCTAATAAAACATTGTATCAAAATTCACCTTTAACCACATAGAAAAATTTAGGGATCATGTGTGGTGTAAGTTATATGTGGAGGATAATGATTCCCAAGGTAGTGGTCATAGTGTCGTTAAAGGATCGAAGCACAGCTGAAGTTTGGGTCATTACGTTATTTGTTAATTTGAGATGGTCATAGATATGAGAAGAGATAATATTGATGTTGGATCCCCCATCGATCATAAGCCATTTGATGTGAGCATGGTTGATGTGGGTAGTAATAAAAAGAGTAGGATATGGATCCTTGGGCTGGATAGAAGGTATCTTTGAGTCCTTAAAGGTAATAAGGGTGGAGAGTTGGAGAGCACTTATGAAGGCCTCTATATGTAAGGAGTCACCTCGTCCAACCTCAATAGTTTGCATAGCCCCTATCATGGCTTGATGATGGTGAGGTGAGGTGTAAATGAGCTCGTAGAGGCTCATCTTAGCTAGAGTTTGGTGAAGTTGCTTAATAATAACCCACTTGATGGATTTCGAGGGGTTAACCTTAGAGGTGCCTAAGATGGTAACTTTGGGTTTAGCTAAGGATGAAGAGATTGGGATCTAGTTTGGTTTAGGGTGAAAGGATGGGTATGTCCATGGAATGGACACCTTGGCCTTCCCTTTAGCCTTTTGTTGTGATTGTGTGACCACATTAATGGTGTGGATAGAAGGAAAAAATGTGATAGGAGGTTAGGAAGGTTTCCCGTCACTCTCAGATGAGAGTGGAGGGGTAGGTATGCTTTGACAAATGGCTATTGGGTGCATTGGTAGGGGAGTTGAGGGAAGTTCATATAATAAAAGATCATCCTCATCATATATCTGATGGATAATGGCTTGGAGAGATTTGTAATTCTTGGTGTCATGCCTAGGTGTCTTGTGATGACAACAGACTTCACGGTCATTGTACCAAGCTAGTTTCAAACCAAGATGATCAAAAGGTCTAATAGGAGGTAAGGTGAGGCAAGAGGCTTGCAACAACCTTTGAAAAATGGTTGAATAAGATTCAACCAGAGGTGGGAAAGGTCTAGAGAGTATGGTTTTGGTAAGAAAGTTGGGCCTTTTGGTGATAATAGGTTTAATGAGAAATGGTTTAAGTAAGGTAATGCGTCTAGTTAATGGTTTGGGTTTGGGTATGCTAGTGGTTGGAGGGTTTGAGGTTGATAGTTTGGCTATTGGTAACTCGAGAAAATTTGGGGTATTAGACAGTAAGTGGGTTAGTGTAATTAACAATGATGGATCACATGTGTTAAAGGGAACCTACTTCTTATGTAAGGTTGATAGATGAGGGCCCAAGATAGAATGTAAGGTGGAGGGAGGTAAAATCCTAGACATGTGGCCCTTCAATGGTTTCACCTCTTTGGTTAGTTTGGATCGAGTTTAGATGGGGTTAATTCCACTTTCAAAGGTGGGTGAGTTAAACTTCGAGAAGGGAAGGCACCAAGATTTGAAAAGGGTTTGGTCTATGGTGTGCGCGTTTGAGATGCAGTTGTTTTGGTTGGCTAAGAAGGTGAAGGGTTAGTAGAAGTTTTGATCAATTTAAGGGGGAGTGGAAAAATGATAGATTGGTTAATTAAATGTGCATCAAAAGGATCGGTCTTGTTGTTGTAAAGGAGTCTTAACTGTTGTGAAAAGTAGTTTAATCCATGTTCAGCTTTAAAGCAAATTCCAATTTTTGAACTAATGTAGAAAAAGGTTTGTACACTAGTCTTGATCCTTATGAAGTGGACGTAGAGGAAAAACTCATAGGCTGGGGAGGTTAATTGGCATTTTGGTTTGTTTCCTCAAGTGAGGGATGTAAAGTTGGGATACATAGTTCCTCCATGAGAGGTGTTGGTGGAAAAACTTCTGCTCTAGGGATAATGTTCATAGTAGTTTGTTTAGTAATTAGGGGAGGTGGTGGATTAAGAATGGTTGTTTGTTTAGATATGTTAATGGAGGAGGTATTTGATGATTCTAAAGCCTTTATGAGTAAATATAGGGAGAAAAGAACCTCCTTAGTTGGTGTTTCCAAAGGACGGGAAGGTAACTCCACCACCTTGGTAGATGAGGTGGGGGAAGAGTAGGTAGATTGGATGTTTGAGTCCTCATGGCTAAGTGCATCAAAAACCATATTGACCGTGTGGTCATCATGAGAAAAATCAGCTTGTATGTCCTCACTTTTGATAGGGTCATGGTTGGGAAATAACTTCTTGAAAATGTCAAGAGCTTGATTTTGAGGGGCATTAGGGTTATCCAACATGAGTTCCCCCTGTCGATCAGGTTTTAAACAACATTCTTAAAGGCATTACATCGATCAATGTTGTGTCCAATTACCCAATGGAAAGCACATAGATCACTCTCATTGAACTAAGCAATTGCAAGATGAGAAGAATCAAATTGTTGAGGAGGTTTGATGGGTGGAAGTTGTATGAGGATAACCTTTAGTAACTTTTGTAGGATCGAGGCATAAGACTCTCCAAGTGGAGTGAATTGTTTCTGATTGCTTTAGTTTAGGTCATGTGTATTTTGGTTAGAGGGATTGGGAGAATTTTGTTGATTAATATTAGGTGGTGGGGTGGTTTTAAAGATGACTGCATTCGTAGTTCCCTTGTTCTTAGTTCCAATGTTAGCTTGATTGATTGGTTTGGAGGAGGAGGTTTTATTGGTTTTGAAAGTAGAGTTATTATTTCATAAATTCATTTTACCCTAATTTATGGCTTGGTTCTCTAGTTTACGTGTCATGGTAAAAGCCTCATCAAAAGTTTTGAAGCTTTGGACACACAATGTAGAATAAATATGTTAGTCGCAGGCTCAAACAAAAAACTCTATGAGTTTAGGTCGAGACAAGGAAAATGAAAGTTGATTAATCAAGCTTCTCCAATGGATGATGAAATCAATAATGCACTTATCCTCAAATTGTTGGATAGAATAGAGGTCAATGATAGAGACATTTTTGTAAATGTTAATGGAAAATGATCTAAGTAAACTTAAGCTAGTTGGGCAAAAGAAAAGATTGAATGCTTGGTGATGGCACTATACCAGTTGAGTGTTAGGTTGGATAAAGACATGGGGAAGGTTCAAAGGAGAAGGGCATCATCATAATCAATCATGTAACGTACGTGTTTAAAATCCCTAAGGTGCTGTTGGGGGTCATCTTTGCTCTAAAATTTGGTGAATTTTGGAAGCTCCCTTTGTGGAGGGTAAGGTCTGATAGGAACAGAGGGGTGAATAGGTTCATTATAGATCTGATCATAGGATAGGATATTGTGAGCCCCTAAAATGGATGACTCAAGGTTCATAATTTTGTCCATGATCATTTTTATTAAGTTGGTTTGAGGTGATGCACCTAAAGGATTTTAAGGTGGATATTATGGTTGAGGTTGGGTAGAATACTAGTAATTGTTCGATGATTGGGGGTTTGTCATATTTTGGAACATGGATGTTAGAGGTTGGGTAGATGAAACATAAGGTTAAGTGGATGTTGGTGGTTGAGTAATGGACACATATTGTTGTGGGTTTGGGTTGTATCCTAGATTAGGTGCAATGGGTATTTGTTGATGGATCTCTGCAGGTAGGGCATGGATGGTAGTTGGGTTGAAAAAAAGAGGAGAAGTATTAACTTTCATGCTAATAGGCAGTGAAGTAGAAGGGATAAGTACTACTAGGTTTGGTAAAGGGGTGTTGACCAACGAGTTGGGGTTGATAGAGGGAAGGTTTGTAGTGCCAGTGGTAGGTGCTTTGAGAATGAGCGGAGTGTGGTGGATTAATGATTGGGTTATTCCTAAGGTGGAGGAATCATTGGCAAGGGCAGAAGGTGTAAGGGTAGCAGTTGGTTGGATAAGTTGGTTTTAGCTATATTATCTAAAGGGTCAACAGATAAAGATGTGTAGGTAGAAAAGGGTTGGGTAATGACCGTGACAACAAGGACATTCTCCATAAGGTGGGATGGCATACCATAGGGAGGATCTAGGGATGAAGAGGAAATTGGTGTACGATGAGGGGAGGTGTTGAGATAATGTTGGAGGGCAACTAGGTTATTATCCAAAAAGGTGGTAAAGTTTGTGTCTCCTTGGGGAAATACTTAAGGAAAATTAGGGATTTTAAAAGGATGGGGTGATTTTTCTACTTCAAAAATGTACTCTATAGGTGAGGAAGTGGAAGAGGATGGTTGGTCTAATAATGGGTTCTATTTTGTTAGGTCTCTATGTTGTTGGCATGTGAGAACCATGCAAAGAAGGAGGAGAATATAAAAGAATGAACTCACTACTCAAATATAAAGAAGACAAAAGTAAATGATTTAGGCAATCACATAATAGACTAGAAAGTAAGTTAAGCCTAAAGTTAGTTTTTATATCACTTTTGGCTTATGCCTTAGTTTATGAGAATGTGTGATAGAAGATGGCTTGTAGATCAGGTACTATAAAAGTAGCATATGGTTGGTTTCATGTTGTTTAGGTGCTCAAAATAATATATATTAGAATTTGATATATGGTTGGGTGTTGGGGCCTACCCTCTCACTTCACACACTGTAACAAAAAGGGTGTCAGGAGCTTTACCAGTACATACCAAATTCTAGAGTTTATACTCAATCAAAGAGTTGAGTGGGTTCTCCCCTTGGTAATGATCTCCAAGTAAGATTGTTGGGAAGGGGTAAGGTGACTGCTAGGTGATGAAATCCCAGTCAGGCTTTGTTTCAAATTATTTTGATGTTTAATTGATGAAAGTGGTTTAGCTAGTGTGTGAAACAAAAGTGGTGTTATGATAAGATTACTATGTTTTAATTCAAAGTGAACTAATGTTAAAAGTAAGCAATTGATGCAATTGATTTTAAGCCCAAAAGAGATTTTAGTTTCAATTATGAGCACATATAAATAGAAGAACATACAAATGAAAAGAAAATTCGAGTAGAGACTCTATGTCCCACCGGGCGTGCCAGAATGTTTCATGTAAAATTTTGTCTTTAATTATAAGAAAGAGAGAAAAGAAACTCAATGTGGTTATGGTTGAAAAAACTATTTTTTTGTGCGTGCATTGAATCAGAAAACTATGAAAAGCTCCTATTTGGCTAGGGGAAGACCTGAAAATAAGAAAGAACTAAAGAAAACTTATTTGTTAGACAAATAGTTGGGTGGATTGCCTAGCAATAGCTAGATCCTAGAAGTGAGAGCATCCTCAAGGGATATCAATCCACATGTTTTAAACAATTAAGTTCACAAAATTGGAAAGATTCTACTTACATCAATAACCAAAATGTACCAAAATTGAACACAAGAATGCTTGCTTATGAAATAGACTAGAAATGATCAAATTAGTGATAAATTAATTAATATTAGTGCTAGAGGGTTGGGGTATGCTTCAAAAAATATGAAAGAGGTCTCTAAACATGCAAAAACATAGAAAATCAGGTTTGGTTGAGAGTAATTGGGTGAAAATAGGTTGTTGGTTTTCACTACCATAGTGACCATCGTCGGTTCAAATAACTATTGACTGTTAGAGGTGACCATCAACAGTTATTGTGTCTAGATTTGGGTTGGTAAATTGCTAAATAATGGGATCTAAAATATGGATTTTTTGGAGAGGGGTAAGGGTTAAGTTTATTATGAAAGAGAAATAAAGTATGTGAATATTCATAAACAAGTACTTAGTTTACCAAAAGTCAATTGGGTGGGTGGTTGAAGAAGTTAGCCTATCGATGGAATCTAACTTGATTCTGACAGAGTAATGGTACCTAAAAGCTTAGTTGAGAGGCAACAACAAGTTGGCTCTCAATAAGATGGCTGATGATGCTTGATGATGCTGATAATGTTGATTGAGCTATAAAAGAAAATTCTTGGATAACTAAGCTCCTAATAATTATTGCAGATGGATTTGACCTCCCAGGCCTCTTTCTCTTATAGGCACAAGTAAGAGGTGGAAGTGAAGGTGTAACTAGGCCATCTAAATATAATATGTCCATGCAAAGGCTTGCAATAAGAATTAGACAAGTTTATATTTAAAAGAGGTTGGTGAGTGATTGCATGTTTTTGGTTAAAGAAGTGGATCCTGACTATCAATAGTCAGGGGTAACCATCAACGATCACCCTAACTATTGATACTCAAGTTCCAGAGGAAAAGGGCCTTGAAGGCCAAGTTGAGTCAGTTTCATGAAACTAAGTGCAGATGGGTTTGGTTAGGCCTAATTGGTGTAGGTTGGTCCCAAAGGGGTCCTAGGTAGGTTCAGGGGGATTTTCAACATTGAGAAGTAAAGGTGTGCAGATTTTTGTTGTCTACACCAAGAACAGAAATAAGGGGATGGTTATGACATGAAATCATGAAGAACAACATATCACATTCATATGAGACTCTTGCATATAACCAAACTGTATATACCTAATTTTTTTAACTTTTATCAATTACTGATGCTTTACATCTTGAAGGAACTCATCGAGACTCAATCTCTCTGAGTGCATTCCCTTAGGGGTACACTAAGAAAGGGGTGGGCAGACCTTTGGTGCTTTGTAGGATTGTTGTCCCTTTTTGCCACATTATTACCAATCCAACTAGCTCTCAAAACCATTACCTAAGCTATTTATCCTCCCTTGAGTATTCTTCCAATATTTTCCTCTTTCCATCCCTCCTTTCTTGTCTTAAACTCCTTCTTGATTGTCGATTGTATTAGGTCGACTCAATATAGTTTAGGGGTATTCTCTACTTTATTAGCTTGTTAGCCTTTCAACTGACCTAGCTCAGACCTAGTAAATTATCCTTGAAAATACACTGGGTTGATTAGGTCGACCCTATACAATCAATGTTTTTGGAAGGATTTAGGGCAAGATCTGCCTATATATACAAGATCATTTTGGTCATTATTCATATGTGTAATCAGGAGTTATTATTTGCTTTTGCTTATACACAATCTGCTCTTCCACCATTTTACTTGAGGAGACTTAGCTTAGGTTTCTTACTTTAGAGAATCTAGTCTTGTGGATAAGTCTTGGATGCTTTGGCCTTTATTAGTGATCCTTACAAACCATAACAACCTCTTGTGAAGCCCCATTGGCCAAGGGAGAGATTGAGTCTTGATGAGTTCACATTCAGGTAAGTATATTATAACTTTATTATCCTCTCTTTTAGTAGATAGAAGTAGCATAAGTGTTAGCTCGAATAATACTATCTTTCATATTTTATATATTAGGGTGTTACTCATACTTTAGTTGAATTTCCTTATACATGTTTGTTTTATTGCTTTTAACCCCCACTTTGTGCCACAGGCTTTGGTGTGCACTAGATTATATTTTGATTTCTTATTATTAGAATAGAGTGAATGTTTTAAACCTTAGGACTCCATTAGGGTTGTTGTGCGATTGTGCTAGACTATAAGCTTTGGAACCCTTTCTAGTATTATATGTTATGACAAGTGATACAAGTGATCCTTAGGTCTAGCAGATCTCCATATTGGTCATGCTCCCGCTTAACAAGTTTATCCTAATCGAAAGTGTAGGTGTGATCTATCTTATCCAATCTAGGATTAATTTATAGACATTATGCATTTTTGATTGCATACATTTTGTTAAACTCGACTTGAGCTAACCCTTCTCAGATTTGTTCACTTTTACTTCATTTATTTCATTCATTTTATCATCATTTTTATCATATATTTTTGACATTCTAGATCAATTTTATCAACCTAGCTATTTTTCTCTATGCATAAGTTTCCAAGAACAGGCAACTAGATCTACTTAGTCAACCTAGTATAGGTTTCTAGCCTTTTAGATATCTATATTAACCTATTAGGTCAACCTAGTTGACCCCTTATAGTTTCAACACTTTTCAGCAGGTTCTTGTATAGCTTGATCGATACTGTCGACCCAATTTGCAGGTTTCTCAAGCATACTTCTAGGTTCTAGACCAACAATCTTCTTCATTGCATATTTGATCTACCAAGGTTATTTCCCACTTCTTTGTTTATCTCTTTTATTGTCTTTCCTTTCATATTTTGTAGTCTTTAAAACTGCCTTTGCACAATCAATTGTATCAACACTGTTGACCTAGTTATGTGTTCTATGTGCTGTCTGAAACAACTAGATTGACATTATCAACCAAGTTCATTTTCAGACCTTGCTTCCATAGTACAGGTTCAACTCTATTCTATATTTTGTGCATATAGTGTCAGCACTATACCTTGTTTCAAATTGTAATTAACCTCATATCTATTAGTAATTAGCTCACACATTTCTTTTCTTGTTGTTTGCATGATTAGAATAGTTCACATAGTTTAATTAGGGGGTTTTCAATTAATCGCTTAGTTTCACTATTTCTATTTTACGCACACATGGCCAAAACACATAACATAAAAATCACTTTAACATTTGTCTACACTAAACTAACCCACTTGGATTTTATCACCAAGGTAGAAGTCAATTTGATGCTCTGGTCAAGTATAAATCATGGTTAATGGTATATTTTGGCTTAGAACTTGACACCCTTATCACTGCGATGTGTGAACTGAGGGGGTAGACCCCAATACCAAGCCTATATCATTTCCACTATAGTCTCTTTCATCCCAAACTACCTAAAACCATCCTTGGATTGCTATCTAATACCTTACTTATAACCAATTTTTAATCACATTAAAAATCATTCTTAATAATCTAATAAACAATTAGGTTGATCAATTAGTTAGCTTTACTTTTCAAGTTGTTTGTTTGCTCTTTGCTCAATTATGTGTGTAAAAACTTGCATTAGCCAGTGTTGGTACAAGGTTTTGTTTTATGTGCCTCAATTGGATTGGCCAACATTGATCCAATTGATTATTTATTTTCCTTTAGCTCTTTCTTTCTTAGATTGACTACAAAAAATGTCTTGTTTCAATTCATATCTTGTTATCATCTTTCTCTTTCTCCTTGTCTGTTGTACTAGATCAACCCAGACAACCTATAACTTTTTTAGGACCTATGCATTGTACTAGATCAACCAAGTCGACCTTTATAGTTTACAGCTCCTATTTTTCTCTTTTGCCTACCTCTATTTACTATACTGGATCGACCCAATTGATCATGTACTATTTTCAAGCCCTATTTTTTGTACATGATCGACCCAGTCAACCTTGTGTTGTTTTTTACCTTCCCTATTCATCAATCTAATTTCTTGTCTCTCCAATTTTTAATTATGTCCATCTCTCTTCGGTCAAAATAAAATTTCTTATCATAATCTTTTTGGACAATCTAAATCTATTTAGGTACTATATGGGATGTTCACTTCTTCTTCTCTTTCCCTCCCAAGAGAACCATATATCTTGGGGCACATCTCCTCCTCCTTCATCTATGAACTATAATATGGTGCAAATAATACCTCAAGATGAAGTTGATGGATATGATCCTTTCTCTACCTACCAAAAAACTTCTCATCTTCAAAACATTCAAACCAATGTGGGAGTGATTGATACAAGTTTACTTAACAATCTCGTTAGTAATCCATCTTCCTCTAATCTTATCCCTAATATTAATTCAGGGAGTTATCCTACCAAAACTAACCCACCTCTTGATACATCCTAGATGTTAGCTTAATTTTTTCAACAAATGAACATTATGCAAAATTCTAACACCAACCAAATGATGCAACTTCAACAACACTTAATCAATGTGACTAATCAACCTCCAACTGTTCATCCTCAAGCTAATTCTAATTTCATTCCTCCACATCTTATGGATGCCTTAGGTAATGTTATTCCTCAACCTATAATGAATAAAAAGATGTTTCAAAATATTCAAAATGAGCCTTTAGCTCCCTTCATTGTTTCCATTGACATTGGTAACATATCTCCAACTATCAAATATGATGGGACTAGAGATCCTGTCTCATTTCTTAAAGCCTTTGGAAACCTTTACAAATAGTGAATCCAAACTAATACCTTTGCCACTACTAAACTCTTAGACAAAACTTTCACTAGTGATGCATTATAATGGTATAATCAACTTCCCTAACATTCTATTTGGCAATTTGAAGATTTGGTTAATCCTTTGGTTAAAGAGTTTCAACACAATGATCTTCCCAAAAAATTTCTTAGCCATTTCATCAATGCTAAACAATCTCCAACTAAATCAGATGAAGACTTTATTAAAAGATGGAAATCATTAGCTCATAAATCCAACCATAAAATGACTGATGATAACTTATTCAAACTCTTTATCATGGCATTAACTCCTACTCTTCAATATAAGGTTCAAACCTTTGCTCCTCAAACACTTAATGAATCTCTTGATCAAGCTAAGCGTCAAGACTTTCTCATGAAGTAATTCAAACATAATCATACAAAATTTAAAGGATCTTTATAAATATCTAATGTTATCACTATTAATGCTCCACAAACCAAATAAGGAATTGCCAAGACTGATATCCCTTCACCTTCTCATACACCAAATATTTTACCAAGTGGGTAGAAGCCATGCCCCTTGTTAATGTCATGGGTCCTACCATTTCCAAATTTATTCTTAACCAAACAATTTACTGCTTTGGCATTCCTCATACTATCATTTTTGACAATGGTGGTAATTTAAAAAATAAACATGTTAAACAACTTTGCACCAAATTCAAAATCAATCATAAGTTTTCCATGCCTTATTATTCATAATGTAATGGTCAAGTTGAGGCCACCAATAAAATTCTCAATAAAATTAATCAAAACACAATATGTGAAACCTACATGGATTGGCATATTCATCTTTACCCTGCACTTTGGGCCTATTAGACTAGCATATGTACTACCACTGGGGTAACTCCATTTTTGCTAGTCTATGGTTCTGAGTCAGTTATTCCACTAGAAGTTAAGCTTCCCCTCTTTGTATATCTCTTCATGGTATTATTATTGATGAACAATTATGTGAAGCTCACCTTCATGACCTTGATCTTCTTGATGAACTTCGTCTTTCTGCCTTGTAACATAACTACCAATACAAGGCTCGAATCACCCAACAACATAACAAACATGTTAAAATCCACACTTTTAATGTTGGTGATCTTGTCCATAAATTAGACTACACCCATGATAAAGAAGGTAAATACGCCTAAATGGTGGGGCCTATATTTAGTGAAATATATTCTTGGTCTAAACACTTACCATCTTCAAACTAATGAAGGGCATGTTTTCAAAGAGCCCACCAACACACAATTCCTCAAAAAGTACTTTGCCTAAACATTCTTTCTTGTCATGATTTCTATCTATATCTATCTAACGCTTTTTATGGGTTACTTAAGCTTGGGTCTCTCCATCTATAACAGTTCCCTCCCTTTCACAAACCTTTAGTCCTCCCTCTTGGTCTTTTGGTTTATTGATTTGCCATAGTCTTCTTTATCTTCTTGCATTTTCTCTTGTTTTTCGCACCTCTTGGGTTTCTCTTTTGTGAGTTGCTTTCTAAGACCATGGATAGGACCTGGCATTCCTCACAAAAACCACAATCTTTTAATCATTTATTTCTCTTTTTGCTTCTTGTCAATGTTATTTTGGCATCCTTTGGGTTTCTCTTTTATGATTTGCTTTGTAAGACCATAGATAGGACCTAGCATTCCTCCCAAAACTACTATTTCTTTGCTTACCTCACTTTATCACTTGCTTATCGGTACCCTCGTGGGTTTATCTTTTATGAGTTACTTTGTAAAACTGCGGATAGGACCCGACCATCCTCATAAAATTACCATTTTGTCATTTATTTTTTAGAATGTGTTTTCTAATGGTTACAAGTTCTTGATCCTTGTTCTCAACTTTATCTTTTGCTTCTTTTTCTAGATGAAATCTGCACAATAATCTATGTTAGCATGTTTTCCTCCATTTCTCTCATTCTTATGATAAGGAATGAGACTTTACTATCATTGTATCCCTCTTTTTTCTCTTTGTCACATTTTTTGCGATTTAAAGTAATTCAAATTATTCTACGTGTCACTTCTCTTTATTTATCTTTATTTTCACTCCATATTGGATAAAACAAGGTTAAAGTCAAGATAGCATTTTTATTTCACCTAGATTTACGAGACTTTTAGATCCCATGCTCTTTGACGTTTCTCTCTCTTAACAACCCTATCCCCATTTTTCAAATGAAAGTCATCTTTAGCACCCATGTTTGGTTTTCCAAATCCGTATGAAGGAGGAATAGAAAAAATCCATCAATAAAATTAAAAGCCAAATCATTTGAAACATAAGGCGATGATATCTAAAAGGCAACATACAAATCTCAAAAGTCAAAATTCACACCAAAAGACGTGATTACAAGCACATATCCTTTCTTCAATCGAAGCTCGAACTCCACAGTCAACCTCACATAGAGCCGAAGTCCTTTGGGGTGCAGTAGGCCAGTAAATTGGAATAGGGGATTTCAAAATTCTATGGTGCTACCTACTTTCTCATGCAAGTACACAATCTTCATAGTAGATTGATGACTATGTAAGGGGTCCTGAAGAATGAGAAAAATGTCGTGGGGAGGTAGGTCCATTTTACTTTTTATGCATATAGCCTTCATGGGATGATCTATATACTCCATTTATTTACCTAAAACTTGTGTGGCCAAGAAAAGTTCTTCATAGTCCTTAAGGTTGAAAGTTCTCTTATTTTGACAAACCTAATTTGAGTGTCATGACTTCTATAAAGAGTTCCTCTACCTTGGTTTTTCCTTCATTCTCCCCTCCTCCCATTTCATTTCCCCCCCTTGATAGATAAATTGTGATTCCAAATTTGTTTTCCTTTCTTCTTTAATTCCTTCTTCTCCACCTCTTAAAAACATGCTAGCACTACTTGGTTTCACTTTTATCTATCCTTAGAGCGAAACAACATGTTTGAGAAACTATGGATTATTTTTTCTTTACATCATGATATTACATTCCTGCACTTACTCTACTTTCCTTTTACCATTCATCATGATTTTGATGTCCTGTTGTTACAAACACCTAAGTTCATACTTTTTTTCCATTACTGAGTGAGGTTGGTTTGTTACTCCTCAATCAACAATGTTGTTTTCCCTTTTATTCATTTTTTTTTCCATTCTTAAGTGAGATGTGGATTGTTACTGCTCACTCATCAATGTTGTTTTACCATTTTTGTTTAGTCTTTTTACCATTCATTTATTTTATTTTGTTTTACCATCTTGTTTGACATGTATACTTGGTTTGATTTGGTGAGTTTGCCTTTCTTACTTAAGGATAGCTTGTTTGAGTTTTTCAATCTTTAGTAGCCTTGGATTTTAAGTTACCCAATTTACTCTTGTTTTTGACTTGGTCATTTGGTCTAACATAGCACCTGTTACCCCAACCTGCCAAATTTCCCAAGTACGTCCCATCCTCATAGCACTAGTTATCTTGGCTTTTCTTGTGTTTATTTGTTTGTACTCTTTAGTTTTATATTCTTAAGTTTATTGAAAGCAGTCTCTGTGCCCTCCACAATCAAAACTAACAACACAACAGACAACCATCCCACGATAAAGGTAAGTCAAGGTATGCATTGCATTTAATTTTTAGTTATTTTCTTTTCAATCATTTACTTTTTAGATTAGTTTTCCCTTCAGTTATTTTTGCTTTAAAATACTGCAACTTTTTTTTAACATCAACATTATGTGTTACTATATTCTTTCTCGAAGCACTATCCCCTGTTGCACCTTAGTGACATGTGATGAGCTTTGAGTGGGGAATATGTATACACATAAAATTTTTAACTTTTATCAATTATGATACTTTACATCTTGCAGGAACCCATCAAGACTCAATCTTTTTGAGTGTATGCCTTTAGGGGTGCATCAAAAAATGGGTGGGTAGACCTTTGGTACCTCACATGATTATTTTCTCCTTTGACCACATTATTACCAATCCAACCAACTCCCAAAACCATTGCCTAAGCTATTTCTCCTCCCTTGAGTATTCCTCTAGTCTTTTCCTCTTTGCATCCCTCCTTTCTTGTCTTAAACTCCTTTTTAACTGTTAGTTGTACTAGGTCAACTCAGTCGACCCAGTACAGTTTAGGGGTTTTCTTTACTTTCTTAGCTTGTTATCCTTTTGGTCGACCCAGCTCAAACCTAGTAAATTATCCCCAAAACCACATTGGGTTGACTAGGTTGACCATATACAGTTGATGTTTTTATAAATATTTAGGGCAAGATTCAACTATATATACAAGATCATTTAGGTTATTATTCATATGTGCAATCAAGAGTTATTATTCGCTCATGCTTCTCACAATCTGCTCTTCCACCATTCTACTCGAGGAGACTTAGCTTAGGCTTCTTATTTTGGACAATCTAGTCTTGTGAACAAGTCTTGGATGTTTTGGCCTTTCTTAGTGATCTTTACAAACCACAACAACCCCTTGTGAAGCCCCTTTAACGAATAGAGAGAATGAGTCTTGACGGGTTCACATTCAGGTGAGTATATTCTAACTTTGTTCTCCTCTCTTTTAGTAGATAGAAGTAGCATAAGTGTTGGCTTGAATTATATTATCACTCATATTTTATGTATTAGGATGTTACTCATACTTAATTTAATTGAAGTTCCCTATACATGTTCGTTTTATTGCTTCTAACCCCCACTTTGTGCCACAAGCTTTGGTGTGCATTAGATTAGATTATGATTTCTTGTTATTATAATAGAGTGAACGTTTTAAACCTTATGACTCCATTATCATCATTGTGCGATTATGTTAGACTATAGGCTTTGGAACCCTTCCTAGCATGATATGTCATGACAAGTGATACAAGTGATCCCCTAATCGGGTCTAGCCTATCCCCATATTGGTCCACTTAAAAAGTGTATCCCAATCAGAAGTGTAGGTGTGATATATATTATCCAATCTAGGATTAATTCATAGACATAATGCATTTTTGATTGCATACACAAACCTTCTGCGAGTAGTGAAAATTGATTATGACCTCACTAGCAACACCTCCTTACAATATAAACTGATTAGCTCATGGAGTCCTTTAAACACATGAAACCAAGCATGGGAAACATGATAGGAGAGATTCAACATAGTCTATAAGCAAATTCAATAACTAATTTGTATGGACTTGCTCAAACAAGAGCAAAACCTATAGGGTATGGGAAATAATGGGCATAAAAATATACTCAACTTATTAAAGATATTTCATAAAGTAAAGCCACCATTCCTTGAAATATAAGCATGAAATTGAAGCTAACAAAGTGTACTATCACTCCCCATAGGCATTTGACCTGAAACTTTTCCTATTCATCGTACTATCCAAAAACTTGTTGACCAATTTCTTGTGCATAGTGGAGCGATGGAAGAGTAAAATGGTTTTAACCCTTTTTTGGCACTTCCAAAGCATGTCAATCATGTAACTGAGTGTACGGAAGTTGATTAGACATCCCACAAGATTCTCCCACATGCCACTCTCTCCATAGGCCATACAACCTTTGAAACTCCTTTTTTACTTGTTTTCTCAATTTTCAGTTATCACCTAAAAGGTTTTAGTTATAAACTGACATGTCTAAGAGGGATTGACATATTGGATGCTGAGGAGTTTAGAACATTTTTATTTCTTGAAAAACTGTACCACTTGCATTTAATGATCTACAATGACCTCTAAATGACATCAAATGACACAATGACTAAATTAGACCATGACTAAGGCTAATATGACATTAAATGACATCAAATAGACTATGACACACCCTATGCCATTGTAATAGGCCCCTATATCAAGTTTAAAATATATGGGTTTGACCCATTTTGACTTGTGATCAAAAATGGTCAATAGTACCCATTGAGACAATCCTTGAGCAATTGATTGATGCTAACATGATTACTTTTCTTGAGATTCAAATTTTGGATGATGATCAACCTCAACTTGATTGGTACCAAGAGGATGAATTCTATAAATATCATAGATTCAAAGGTCATGACATAGAGAGGTGTATGCAATTAAATCATTATATTAAGGACCTCATTATAAAAGGTGATATTAAAGAAGGGGAGGGTACTCCAAATAAGTCTAAAAATCAATAGCTAGGTATTTATCAGGACCTTCTACCTAAGCATGGTTAGAGACAAGGGAAGCCATCTAGAGACTAGGGTTAGGCCTTCAATTTTAACTATATAGACTATCATGCCATTCCATATCACTATGTCAATACCATCAAAATCTATAGCCCCTAAGAGGCTATTCCACCATCATCCACGATATTAAAAATCAATTGGGCCATAACTGACTATGTGGTTACTACCTAACACATCAAAATCATAGTTCATGGGGCACCACCAAAGGACCCATCTACCTCTACATCTTAAAAGGGGAATATCTTTAAGAAAATCTCGATATCTTTTGACAAATCCTATGATATAATTCATCAACTAAAGAAGACACACGCTCGAAATCTCATTAATGGATCTTCTGAAGACATCCCCCGTGCATCAAGAGATACTCAATCAAGTCTTGAATGACCTAAAGGTCCCCAGAGATATTGACACCATTCAATTCCATGCATTAGTGGGTCATTTTTCTCCTTAGAAAATTACCTTTAGTGCCCACGATATGCTTCCCATTGGCCCCCATCATAACTATCCATTATTCATAAGAGTCTCCATATTTAACCACCACATTCCCTGAGTGCTCCTAGATGGAGGGTTTGCATTAAACTTATGTAATCTAGATTTTTTAAAGAGATTGGGGTATTTTGAAGCTTCTTTAGGGCCTATTTTGATCATGATAAAAGCATATGATGATAATGAACAATTGTCTGTAGGCACCTTCTACCTTCCCATCATTGTGGGACCTATGGTACATCAAACCTTGATTCATGTCATGGATGTTGATTTACCCTACAAGATATTACTAGGTCATCCATAGATCCATGAGATGTAAGTAGTCTCATCTACCCTTCACCAATGCCTAAAATTTCTTCACTTCGACATGGAAGTCACCACTCCTAAGGAAATTGAGCATTTTCGTAGCTGGTAAATGGATCAATCATAATCTTCATACTAATGCCCTAATGTGGGTAGTTCCATTCTAAGTCCAACAACTGTAAAATTTGTATACCTTGATGACCTCGTGCCTACTTATGATCCATTACTTGATATCATTCATCTAAAAATCACATCCATAAGATACGGGGAATATGAATATCAAACCTTTTATGTGGGTGACTTACCTCTTTCCCCTTGAAGTTAAAGGTCCCCAAATATGAGGAAGACCAATCCTATCAGTGATTAATTTGGATCAATGAATTTTCTAGTGCAGGTTTATTATCATAGGAATATATTGATGACTTAGATGAATCATGTCTTATTCTAGAACATGAGGTCCTCGTGTCTCACAAATAGAGATACCCTCACATTCATAAATTGTTAAAAAATATGCATTATCAAGGAAAAGGTCTAAGGAGACACGAACAAGGTAGGCTTGAACCCATAACAGGTAAAGAATATCCCTAATATCTTAGCTTAGGGTACAAACTACTTGATGATGACTTAAACAATATCATTATGAATATTGCTTAGATCCCTGACGACTCTCTTTTTGATGAAGAAATTGAGATGGGTTCGATTTATAGTTGATACGAGGATCTTTCTACCATGAACCTTTTCCCTCACACCACTATCTCCAGCATCAACATATCCCTCCACTAGTCCCTTCATTAATTGAATAGGATCAACATCAAAAGCCATCCTTCAATATGTTTGAAAATGATGAGGCCATCTTAGAATTTTTTGGAGCACAAGATTTTATGCCTTCTGACGATCATAAAAAAGGCTTTTCCATTAATATATGTAAATCATCTTATTTTGGGGAGCAACAAGCACCCCTTAACCAAAGTGAAGAAGAGGAGTCTGAAGAAAAAGAACCACCTCAAAATCTGAAAGAATTTCCACCTATTTTAGCTGAATCAGAATCTTATACTTAAATTGACACATAACTCCTAGTTGTTTTTGCTTCAGATATCCTGGATCAATAATTGCCTCCTTATTTCCAAGATCAATCACCCTCTCTCATTGAGGAGGTGATTGAATTCAACATTGGAACCAAAGAACATCCTAAAATAATAAAATTAGGGGCAACTCTCACAGCTAAGGAATGCTAAATTATTAGTGATTTACTCAAGGAATTTATAGATATATTTGCATGGTGCTATTTTGAGTTGTTAGGTCTTGATCCCTCCTTAGTTGTGCATCACATACTTTTTCATACTAACACTAACCCAATCAAGCAAAATTTATGAAAGATACACCCTAAAGTAACCCTATTAATTAAAGAGGAATTACAAAAATTCTTAGAATCAGGGTTTATCAGACCCATCGATTACTCTGATTGGATATCTAGTATTATTCCAGTGGCCAAGCCACAAGGTGGGATTCAGATCTGCACAAACTTTTGAGACATTAATAAGGCATGTCCCCAAAGATGACTTTCCTCTCCCAAACATTGATATGATCATGGATTCAACATCTGGGTATGAAATGTTATCCCTCATGGATTGATTCTCGAGTTCCAATCAAATTAAAATTATGTCCAAGAATCAACATAAAATAGCTTTCATTACTCCATGGGGAACCTTTTGCTATCAAGTGATGCCCTTTTAATGGGCAATGATCATTATCTTTCATGATGTGATGCATGACATAGTTGAAGATTATGTGGATGACATTATCAAAGCAGACTAAAAGGCCAATATCATAAGAAAAACTAGTCCCGAGAGTTTGAGGTTGGTGATCTAGTCCTAAAAAAATCAGAAAAATACCAGTGTAGACAGGGATAAGAAGGGAAAATTTGAAACCAATTGGCTTAGGCCCTATATAATAGTTGTTAAGTTTGGATTTGGAGCCTAAAAATTAGCCACATTAGAGGTGAAGAGCTTGATGAGCCAATGAACATCATGCATTTAAAACACATATATACTTGACATGATCTATCTACCTCTGTCTATGAGTCCCCACTCTTGGGGACATATCCATTTCCACTCCGCTCTTCTTATCCTCATTCCACTCCATTCCATCATTCCACCACTAACCCTAGTCTTAAAAGTGGGAATATATTATAGGCTTCATTAGAATCAGGAGATAAATGTTTCATATTAGGGCAAGACATTGCTAGTTGTGTGAGGGGAACATTTGTTGAGGAGTATTCTAGAGTCTCTCTATCCATTTTAAATATACCCTTCATCTCATTACCCCTCATACAGACCTTCATCACATCCTCTTTGATGAGTGTATTTCCTATTAGCCTCTACTCGTATCCATCCTCATCCTTCTCTACCCATCCTTACACCATGGTCTACAAGCTTCCACTAATTTAAAAGTTATGGAAGATTCAATAATCATCTTTACTTCAGGATCTAGCAAACACTATGCAACTGAATCTTGATCGATCATCTTAGGCCCCATAAATAGTTGTGTCTGATTTAATTGGATCCTTGTCTCTAACCACTCTTGGACACAATATACCCCATGCACATATTTCATGTTGTCCATAGGTCCATTTTACATAATCATTTCATCCATCAAGTATCATTATCTTAGTTTATTTTATCTTTTGTATAGGTATGTGTGTGTTTGAATGTGTGGTGTTTGTTTGATTAGTCCTTAAGTCTTATATGTATTCATTATGATTAGTTCAAAATTATCTTGTTTTCTTCAATTGTCTTATCATCTTTTATATTTTATTTTAACTTAACGGGAACAAGGATTGTCTAAGTGACTACCCAACATCAAAATTAGACAAGTCATTCAAACAGAGTTCCCAGGCATTGTGAATTCAAATGTACCCTTGACTCTTATCATGTCAATGGTACACACCTACTCACAAGTGCAACAATAAAAGTAGATTGCAAAAGCTACGTGGCTCAATAAATTCCCATTACATCATGCATTTCACCAACAACAACATCCCTCGGGCAGGAGGATTACACTAAGCCATATTATAATAAGCCAAACACCTTTATTACATTATTCTTGATTATAAAAACCATGCACCATTTCACTATCTAAACACATCTAACAATACCACAATACTCACACTATAAATCTCTAGTTGTTCTACCTATAACCAGTACATAGCCAACTCAATCCCTTACATATCCCAATCATGGCTTGGGGGGTACTCTAGTCAATCTCGAGGCTCCCACCAGCCAACCACCTTGCCTAGGTTCCATAGAGCCAACATTTGCCAGCTCCCTCTGGGGACAATACTCTCTTAAATAACCAACTTGTTCATAAAAATAACACATGCCAGATGGAGTTGATCCCTAAACCATCTCCCTTATTCTGTTAGTCACATCATCTTGTTACTCTCCTCTCTACAAAATAAAGGGATGCCTCTAGGTCCTATAGTGTCTTGGGCACATCTCCTCACCTGACACCTTAAGCATCAAAATCACTGCATTCTAAATTATGGTTGAAGTCTCAGCTCCTTTGGTTATTGTTGTTGTAATATTATCTGTAACATGTCCATCACCTGGTGTAGCATTTGGAACACTTGCACGTTCACTTCATAAATTAGCTTCAAAGGTGGTATTGGACTACCCTATGACATCCTTGGAGCATTTGTCTACTTTCACTTACACTCATTACATGAATGATTATCGAAGCTTGTACTATGATGAAAATGCCTCGCCTCCTCATGTGTTATATAACTGCCGCATCCCTACAATCATCAATATCACTATCCTGTACCTACCGACAAGACAAATCCTAACCATGATCATCACTCTCGCACCATAGTATCCCCACTCACCGAGTGCCATCACATCATCTTTTAATTATTTTTTGATAATTTTTTCCCATCCTCATGACCCCACATACACATTGTAACCATTCCCATTGTTATCCTATCGCCTATCACCATCATTCCACATCATATCACCACACGACATAATAACACAACCACATTTTATTATTATTATTATTATTATTATTATTATTATTAACATAATATTGATCATTGCATCATATTCACATGTTTTCAATCCATCAAAAACTATTTTTGCATCATTTTTTCTATAATTACATACTTTTATGTCTGAGCCAATGCTCTACACTATGGATTTATCATACCCTACATCCCACTTTGTGGTGGTGGCCTCGATGATGGATGCACTAATTGCATCAATGAATTAGAACTTGGTGTCCTTTTGGATCGACTGATCACCCTATATGAAGGATCCATATGCCCTACTCACACCGCATACTCATATAAGGCCCTCTAATATTGTGTCTCTCATGCTATCCTCACCACCTGGCTCGTCACATCTCTGAACCCCAAGGAATCCAATAATATTCAATCCATATTCCTTTCTATCCCTGTGACCCATGCCTCTACCTCTTACTTCTCTAATCATCCTTGCAACTATCTAATCAATGTGCATTTTCTCCACCTATTCTTGCAACACCCCAATATGTGCTTCTCGACAATTCATCTGCTCTAGCAATGAGGTCACCTAAACCAATAATTCTTGCATTTGCATATCCCTTCAATCAATTTGATCTTATAAGCATGTAGCTTGGCACTATAAACCTAGTTGCTCCTTTTGTATAGCTACTAACCAACTCACCCAATCCCCAATACCCTTATTATTTATGTTTCTCCTCCCATGCCTCCACAACTGGTACATGTTCTTCAACTAATGACCATGTTACCATCTCTGTAACCATCTCGATACACTTCTTTCCACCATCATCCTCTCCTAAACTTGATCCCCCTATAATATACACATAATTAATAGTCAAATAATGTCATTGCATCCCATAATAAAAACAAATATATATCCCAAAAACTTTCCAAATAAATTTGATATTTCGCATCCCTTATTCCCTAACATAGATTTATTTTCTCACCCACCCAATTATGGCCTCCTATGATGCCACCTTCCATAAGCCAAAAGCCCCTCCTATGACTCCTTTTCCTCCTACAAATCTTATATCTTACCCTATGACCCCACCTTAACCTATAATTTTCTTCCCCTATGATGCGGTCGTGTTCCCTTTCCTCAACAAGTTCACAACTCAACTTGCCTACACATGCTCCGACCCAAGATCGCCCCTGTCATGGCCCTCAGACCTTTTTTCACCTCATATTTATTCCTATAAACATACATGCAAATTAAACAAAAACCTAACAATCAAATCCATACCTCATTTTGGCTTCCACCTCGATGACGATCCTCCTACCCCACCTCATTACCATTTTGTACACCCATATTTTCTACCATCGACCCGTGTCATGACCTCCCTCTCCCAACACGTTATACTAACACAACTTTTTCCCTTTTCCTTCCATGCCCTTGTATTCTTTATGTCTTTTATTCTCTTTTGATCTTTTTTAACCACATCCAATATGTTTTTTAAGTGGTGACTAAACTTCTGTTACCTTCTTCATCAGTGACCATGTCTTCCTCCCTTGAGTCACTAAGCTCAACACTAATGACACTATCCTCCATTCCTATCAATGATTCATAGTCCAAAGGTATGCAAACAAATGATTCATACACCCACCCATGAAGATCTTTTACACACTCTTCAAACCCTTCCCACCATCTCGATTATCCATCTTGGCACATAGCAATGGTGGCCACTTGTGCAACAAACCCACGCAGGTTTCACCTTCATTCCAACCAATAAAATTTGGATCCTAGCAATGATGGCCTTTTGCCAAAAAGTCTATGAAGCTTCTGATAAAGGTCACCCCCTTCAAACTTAGCTCATAGTGATACCCACTACCATTTCACTCCTACTACCCCATTCGACCACCTCGAATGGGCAACTTAACAACATTCTTTGCCTCTTCCACCGAAACCACATCCTCTATATCAACTCCATTTTTTGGTCACTCCACCTTATTTTTGCTTCCTATTTATCCACCTTTCTCCCTCTACAACTATTAATCCTAATACATATGGGATTATTCCACTCCTACCACACCCTTAACTAATGGTCTTCTTCACCTTTCATCTATACATTGGTTACCTAATTTGCCTAACCACCATCATTGCATCACCAAAATCCTCATCCTTCATTAAATATCTCTCAGAGCTAACATGACAATCGTCCATCCTCTAGTCGAGACCCACAGTTCTCCTATGCATGTGTCCTTGCTTGGGATAAGTCTCCATATTACAACTCTCTCTTTAATTATGATTATTTTCCCCTTGGGATTTGTCGACAACTATAATATAGTTCTTCTCACTTCCTATGCATATATCTTGGCCAAAGGCATCATCAATCATGTATTAGCTCATTCATATTGTCACTTCTCCACCACTCTTCATCGAATTCAATCTATCTATTTCATGTTCCTATCTCTTGTCCCTTCCATCCTCTTTCCCATTTAGTGAAAACTACATCAGCCTGAGGTCTCCTAAGACTATGTAGGTAGCATTTGGCCATGGTCTTATGCCCAGGGATAGCTCGGCCACTTTTTACCCCAAATCCTCATCTTGTCTTGGATGGATCACTCGATCTCATTACATCATTTAAAGCTACTCATCTCACATAAAGTGGCTTATTATCTTCCATTATCCTTTATAAGCGTTTTGCCATCTCGATCATGTGTCTTTGCTTCAGGGCTCATCATCAGCTTATGGCCTATCCAATCTCTTTAGTTCTATAACCATGTCTACATCTCAAGAATTCCAATATTATTGTTTTAATCAAACCACATCCCTTCTAGATATTGATCATTTATCTAGAATTCATCTCTCATGGCTAAGCCACTTTATCCCATAAACATTATGCTAGGGGCATCTCAATTATAACTACATCAATACTTGGGGCATCCCAACCCATTATCATCATCCTGGTCTTATCTTTATTTGGGGATTCCTATTCGAGTGATTATCTGACTTGTTTCTCCCCGCATGCTCCCTCGAAGGGGCATCATACCTACTAACAATGTTTTCATCTATGACATGGTTTTTCTTTGAAAGACCATTACTCCTTCCACTTCATCCACTCGTATACCCTTTTAAAGAGGGAGAAAATGTATGCACCTAATTATGCTTGCCAAAATAACTCACTAAACTATGTCTAACCTCATCTAATATCAACACTTAATCCCATGTTAACATTAACCCTTCATCCCCTTAAGTCAATTAATCCTAAACTACATGAAATATCCCACTTCCCACGTATTTACATTTTCCTAATATTTAAAATCCTAATTTACCCCACTTTCCACCTAATTCCCAATTTTATAATCCTTTTATTCATTGCTTTTCCAAGCATGTGTTTCCCCCAAAAGGAAGGTCTAGAGGCTTCCCACCTCTAAAACCTTCTCCCTGCTCAAATTTGAAATTTGAGAGGGAAATATCCCTTCCAATCCCTTCCAAAGACCTTATTAAACAGGGGCATGCCTAGGCATGGAAATACAAGAATAAGGAAGGAATTCAAGTCCATAATGCCTTCATTTTACTAGCCCTCATAGTCATCTTAGATTCATCATAGTAATCCATTGAGTCATCCATCTTGAATCCATTATCAAGCAATACAATATAAAATCAAGTTGCATTGAAGAGTCTGTTGGAAAATCTTAAAGGGAAGCCAAAGAGGAGCGAGATGATGGTAAGAACAAGTTATTAATTTTGATTGTTCCTTATATTCTCCCCTATTAGTGATCTTTGTAAGGATTTGATTTAGATTTAGTATCATTTGTATATTTGAATCTATTTTGCTCAAATTTTATGGGGGTTCACAACACACTAACATCAAGTTAGCATAGATCTCGTATTGTAAAATAAAATGTAATAAAAATAATATTGGTGTTCTATCCCAAAACTGAAAGTTGACACCAATCGAACAAAATTTAGCAGAGTAGGGAGTCCCTAGAGGTTCAATCCTTGCTATTAGGGTTGTGTGACCCCAAAACTTGAGTACGATCACTAGTAGAGATAAACACACTTGTGTTTTATACGTTGGATAGCTAAGGGATTACTCATAGTTCTTAGGAGTGGGAACTTAAAGCCATCTGTGAAGAGGATCTTTATGACTTATGGGAGAAGATAGATCCCTTTAAATTGAACACAATATTTAGGAGAGGGTGCCTCTCTACGCTCTTTTAAAGAATAGGGGTCATTTCAATCTCTACAAGATGAAGGGTTTATACCATTTTTAAGAATGGAAGGATCCCTATGGATTTCCATAGAAGATGATTTGTGACCCCTGGGATGGGAGTGATGACTACAACATTTAGAAGATAATTATAAAAATTTGTGCAAACTCTCAAGTATAGGAAGGTTAGACAATGATTTTTCTACAACAAGAGTAAGAGGTACTAGTCATTTCCACTATTGTAGTTGCTATGATATTTGGTATTTTGACACACACTGCTAGAAGAGGGAATAGGTGTCATGGTAAGAAAAGTTTTAATACTATCCAACATCTAAACCCAATGGACAAAATATATGTTCAATCATTTTCTCCATAAAGAAAGTATACATGTTAAGGTCCTTCTTGTGGATGTAGGATGCACACCTATAATGAGGACAAGGAGTTGATCTCATTTTAGAAACCCTAGGAACCACATATGGTGGATGTGTATAGGTTATATAATGGTTGTTACTCTACTCATAACTAGTTGACAACATGGAACCTGACGAACATGTATCAACTCCAAGATCTCTAGTGTTGGTGTTAGACTCATAAGGGAGGACAAAAATATGAATAAAATATTAAACCATGAAAGTTACAAGTTAGATAGCTAATAACTCCAAAGAACAAAGAATCCATTAAGAGGATAAAAACATAAACCTCTAAAAAACAAACAAAACAAGATTAGGTAGGGATGATAAAAGTCACAAAGAAGGACATCCAAGAGTACCACATATTGATGATAAAATCTATAGTACAATGACTACATTGTGCAAACAATGAGGAAAATATATGGCATTATCACCATGCTCAGAGAAAATCTGGTAGAGACAAATCAAGTATAAAATGTAGAGCAACACACAGACGTCCTACCGAGTATGCCAAAAATATAGATGCAAAAATGGGGATGATTAAAGAAGCCTCGAGGAAATGGGGTGAGAATCAAGCAATCAAAAAACATGGGTCTTCGCATAGCCTAGAATGATTAAGAATGGTTGTGATGGAGTGCACCACTATAAACTTGAGATCATTATTTTGGGTGGAAACACAATGGAGGAGGTAAATTTGGGATGTAAAAGGGTGTAGGTACATCAACAATGATACATCAATTATTCCATGTTTTTTGTAATGATAAATGAAACTAAATCATACAACGTAACAAGACATTAGTAAGCTCAATTCAACACAAAGATATTAGTACTTTTGTATTTTGTGATATTGCGAATGAAATGAGACATGTTTAATAATTATAAGTTACAACTAAATATAACACAAATAACCCAATTACTACTTAATTAAGCATCACAATACATATAAATTAATATTGAAATGCCTAATTTAGGTTTTTAATCAATCAACAGGGCATTCACACAGGTCTTCAATACTTATCTTGAACAAATTGAGATTCGGTGATAGTCAAAATGCACACTCGGCAATGACTATGACCTCGCCTAGAAATCAAGAACTAATAAGAGCCATATCGAATGTTGAGATCACGTTAGATAGGTATGGAGCATCAAGAGTACTTTAGACATATACAAAGCATTGGGGATGCTTCAAACATGTCACAACTAGGCTCATTAATAAATTGGTGATTGTGTTCACTTGGTCCTAAACTCTTGTTTGCTCACTTCGATCTTCATGTTGTGAAACATGTAGCCTACAAAATATAATGTATTTCCATTGCCCTACAATGGTCATGATATCAATATACAAGAAATGACAAATGAAAATAACATAGATTAAAAAACCCTAAATCATGCACCAAAAGTGGTTTATGGGAAATACTTGCTTCATACAATGATAAATGCTATAACAATTGTTTGATACCTTTAGAATACTAGTTAGTGCTGAACAAATGTCTATGAATGATCAATGTGTTTCTTATTGCCAATAACGCCCTAATTTGGACCAGTAATTGACAAATAGACTAGTGCACTAAAATCATGCAATTTAACAACATAAAAGTGCCTTGGGGCCATTTTTAGGGGTAGAGAATGGACAACTCATGACTACCTAATTCCCACATTAAAAAAATGAATTCAATACATAAACATAAACCCTGATGCAATATAATATTTTAGAGACAATATATGAACCCACCCCCTCAAAATGCAATACAATATATTAGAGATAATTTATGAACCCAACCCCTCAGAATGTAATATAAAGAACTTCCACATTTCTAAGTAAGATTCCCTCATCCTTGCTCCACAAGAGGTGGGTACAAAGTCGACCAACCTATTTTCAAGAATTTCTAACGGTGTGATAATATTATGGGAGAAAGGATGTGATGATGATCTAAAGCAAATGACTAACAACTCCTTGACCAAACCTTACTGATGAACCAAGAGGAATGTCTATGAAAATGTGTAGTAGTGTGAGAAACATGCAAAACAAGGCAAAGTGCATGTTAGAACTAATAGCTATGATGTAGTTACCCATATGAAGTAATGAGAGCTACTAAACCAAGCAATAATGTGAGTAAAGATAGTTTATGAAAATCATCTAAGTATTGTCCTCGTAATAAGGTTCCTAGACGCCCATATATATAAACCCTAAAAGATAGGGAATCCCAAAAAGTAGGATGGGACATTTAAGGATGGGATAGACCTAAAAATTAAGAACGTGTTAGGCAAAGGTTAAAGAAAATAGTTGTTAACTATACCCTTGGACAAAAATAATTGTAACAAGCAACGATAATAGAGCAGGTTTTTAAAAAAAAGGCTCGACATGTCATATTTCCCAAAAAGCCATAGTGGAAACACTAATAACCCTCTTAGAGGGAAGTCAACACCCAAAAGAAGAGAGAATGCCTAAACGGAGGTCATAGCTCTACACAAAATAGAAAAAACATCAGGTTTATTAATGTATTATCAATATAAGCTTTACAACAATGCATCTAGATCTTACCATAATGCATCCAAATGTAGGAAGCCTTTAAATTTTCTCAAGGTTAGAACCAACCCACAGACCTTAAGGAAGCCCAGAAGGAGATTTCTTTCCATTTACTATATCCAGATCCACCATTATGTCAATCAAGATCCAAAATAGTAGTATAATGGAGTATATGATGTTCTTGCAACTTGTAGACTACTTCATAGGTTATCTGGTCTAGACATAAAGATCTCAATAGAGTGATGACAATCCCCCAATTGCCTCAAAGTAGTGAACGATATTGGTCTAGAAGATTGATCCAATAATTTACATAGTTACTATGGTTTCATCCGCTCCTGCATTCCCCTTGTGATCTAAAGTCGAAGGACCGTCTCAGTGTAGTTTTCAAAGAGAAACTACCTAATAGTTTATACCACGAAGCTTTTGTTTTTAAGGAATGGGGCAAAACCTAGATAAAGAGATTCAAAAATTGAAAGAAATATACAAAAACAAAAACACAAAAAAATAGCTTTAATCTTTTACAAAGTGATGCCATGTTTTCAAATACTAAGCACGGTTTCAAAAGTCATTTTTATAAGACTCGATAAATAGTAAGATCTATCAAATGGGTATCAAGTTTCTACGTTTCCAGCAAAAACACTGATGTTGTAAGTAATTTTTGATGCCCTGCTTCTATGCACCACCAACAAAATTCACAAAACCAAGCTTTTTACATTTAAAAAATATCAATGTCATAAAATATACCTTATTTAATAAGAACATTCAATTTGAATAAGTTTTATCTCTACATTGTACTTCCAGATCAAAATTAACCAAATCAAATGTGTCAATTATAAATATCCACATATAATCAAATAGTTTGCTTAGAGAAGAATCAGGGTGTAACAATCTGGGATCTCAATGTCTTGTCCTTGCAGCAACGACAACAACCCAACGAATGCTCCAACCCAGTACGTGGGTGTGTAACGAGAGCTAGGGGTCCGTTTAAACCACATGAGGGCAGGGATCATAAATTGCAGTTGTCAGCGTTCTTTGCACTATAAGCATCTCCAAGCAGAGTATAACAATTAATAATCTTATAATGTATATAAAATATACTTTACTGTATACAATATGGAATCCCCATGTCAAACTATATTGTAGGCACATCCAATAATAATCACACGTGTAAATCCACTTCAAACTCTTGTCCAAACAATATCCACATGTATTTCAATATTTGTTACATAAATACTAACAAATAGAATACTCTTGATGTAATTTACACCCTTAAAACCACTGCTAATTAATGGTCTCATTACAACCTATCCCATTATCTCGAGTTGAATGTCAATCATGTCATTCAGATAACCAAATGTAAATATGAAAGAGGAAATCAACCTTTTTTTAAGAACATACAATTTATTTACTTTTGCATGTTTATCAACAAAGCCACATTCACTTCAGCAAATTTTGGGATTGATACTTTTAAACTGGTATATAATACATGGATGGCTCATAATTATAAAATACCATTGAACCCAAATAAACGCTATTGAGTCCTGCAACGGCGTTTAAGAAAAAAAGAAAAAACCTCCCTAATATTTCTCATAGATAAAATGATAATATATGCCCGGCATAAAATTAAACTTTCAAATTATAAAAACCTTAAATATTTATTATTCATTTTTGAGAAATCAGTTCTGATAAACATAAATATCCAGAAATCTTTGCAGTAGGGAGAGGCGCACAGTATTCATCTTCAATCTACCGGGTACGTTATGTGCGCAATTTATTATCTTCAGTATTTTCTTAATTGTCATGTAAAAAAAAATTAGGGTTTAGGTTTAAACGGCAATTTCAAGGCCTAATTGTCTGGTTTGTGGAGGAAGCAGTTTCAGGCTTTTTGAGTTGTTAATTTGACGTTGTAGCCATGAAGCTGGATGTTAATGTGCTGAGGTATTTATCGAAGGATGAATTTCGTGTACTCACGGCAGTCGAAATGGGGATGAGAAATGTGAGTTTATTCTTTCTTTGCTGTGAAACTAGCTCATTTATCACACCATTTTATTTTGCTAAAGATGCCTTGGGATTAAGTGACCGTGGACACAAAAAAAAAACAAAACCGCCCAGCTGGAATAACATCAGCCTGGGGCAAAATCAAATGGATATAGACTTGAAAACTTGGCTTTTTAGATCCATATATCAAACAGGTTTAAGCCCAAAATCATCCAGAACTTAGCATAAAATGATGAAAATGATCTGGCAATAGCTCCTTAACGTAAAATGACCAGACTTATTTCCAATTCCATAATTGCTAGTCCAGAATGTAAATGATTCTCCACCACCATCTTTCTCTTCTCCCTTTCTCAAAGCCTCTTAGCAAGGAAAGTACATTGAGAGACGGCCTAAAAAATTAAAATCCATGCAGAGATTACACATGCATCTTCCCACTTGGACCTGCCCGATCTGAACTTACCAATACATAGAAAATCCGAATTGAAAGGAGGAGACAGTTCAGTCTTATATATCCATGAAAGAGATGACTTGGAATGCAGATCCTGAATTGATGAAAGGTGGATGATCTAAATTCTAGCTCAAAATGAATTCCTCTTCAATGAAATAATACACATCGTTGAGAATTGCAATCAGTCGATCTGAAAAGGAATCCATCTCATTCTGCTGTGCATACTGTGGACAGAGAGGGACGTACACAAGCATATAACAACAAATATCTCCAGTTTTGCCTCTGTGGAATATCTCTCACACACCTGTACCTTTGATAATCCACAAGCCTTTATACACATTAAATCTTAAACTTCAGGTCACACTCAATAGCCAAAACACCTCAGCCTTCGTCTTAATAAAATCTCACTAATTTTTAAAGGGTAGAAAACTACCTTATTTATATCAGAATGTCTGGTACATTACAGGCAGCATTAACCTGCTTGTCTTAATATCATAGATCTACCTATTATATTAAAGCCTGGCATGGATGAAGAGCCAGGTGAAAAAAACAAAAACAAACCAAAGACATCTTTCCCAGGCATCGAACTCTCTTTATCCTCTTAAATTATTAGAATATTCAGAGTTCCCTTTGTGTATTTAGAATGCTCTTCTCCTTCCAAATGATTCTCATCATCTCACCCCATTGATCATCAGGGTGACCGTTCACTTCTAACACTACATCTGATGAATTGAGGCGAGATATACCCCTGTTGGCTGCACAATCCACAGCCTTATTACTTTCACTAAAAGTTAAAATGATTGAAGATAATGGCCTTGAAAGAGTGGCACAGAGTGATTGCACTGTCCAATTTTCGTTGTAGCTTCTAATCCTTGATAGATTTATTTTTGAATGCTTGAGTCACTAATAGTGAATCACCTTTCAAAATCAGCTTCGAATCCTATGTAGTTTGTTTGCCTTAAATCTTCAAGAGTGCCTCCAATCTCTGTGTCATTGATGTTATTGCATCCAGATCCTTTGCAGAGGTGAACTGTAGTACCCTTTTATATCTGTATGTTGCGTCCCCTTCCTCTCTGCCTTGGTTTCCTTGAGAGGTTCCATCAAGTTGAGCTATATGCCCATCCTTCTTCTAGAGTTCACCATTGGAGATGTTTTTGTTCTTGTTATTAATTTTTGTTAGAAGCAGCTGTTTCATTTTGGATATGGGTTTAGGTATGGCAAATTGGGTTCTCACCTGTATGACAATTGTTTTTTTGCCTTGGGCATGACCGTACAAAAAAGTATAATTTAAAAAATAAAATAAAAAATTCTAGCCTAATTTAGCCTAATAAACAAGAATCAACTACATAATATGCATAAAATAAAATAAAATAACCACAAAACACTACTGATAAACTCAATGCCAAATGTCATGATAAATATTAATTATTAAATTAAAATCAATATTCAACAATTGTTCAAATTTCATCGCAGAGGACGAAAACCCTCTAGTGAAAGGGCTCGAGGACGAAAATCGTCATACCCAGTAGGTGTTTCCATTCAGGGACCACATATATGCTTACCAGAATAAGAAGATTTCAGTTTCAGAGGTTTATTCGACAGAGGAATTTATGGTCATTTAGGACTAGAGTTTGGCTTTGTGACGCTGATAGGTTAAAGACAAATTCCATAATTGTACCAGAGGGTCTGCCTTAGTTGGGCGCCACCCATTTTGGCCTCATTTCTGCTAGTGACAACTTGCGAAAATCAGATCACAATTTTTTTGGGGCTATTGCTGCTGTTGCAAAAAAAAGAAATGGAGATTCGTACGGCATTCGTACCGCAATTGTACTCTGTTAGATTGGGTAGAATCATAGCATTTTAGGACTATCGTCTTTTTCTGAGCTGTTTCACCTAGGGTTTCGAGGATTTTAACGTGTTTCAAGCTGATTCCAGGTTAGGGTTTGGTGAAAAATCAGTTTTTGGTTTTTTATGCTACTATACTTTTTAATTGACTGCAATTGAGTACCTTTGTGAGCTATCAATATTCTATTGCATATATTGTATTGGGGTTTGACTGAATTTTTAAGAACAGTAAATAAAAATCAGAATTTGGATTTTTTTTAAAAGGGATATTTCAGTGGTATCCAAGCGAAATTCTTGCTAGCATGTTGGGAAAGTTGACATCTTCATGTAATATCACATGCATGCTAGTGGCATTAGTGGAAGAGAATTAAGATACCATCAAAGAGAAAAAAGAAAACTTTAGCCACCAGAGATTGAAGAAAATATGGGTGACAGAGAAAAGTGTATTCTTTTTGATGAAATCAGTTATTTACATGAGACAATCAGCTGAGGTCAAAAAGATTTGGAAAAGACAATCCAAATGACTTTGAAAAAATCCATGTTAGAACTCGTTCGAGCTATGCAGGGTATTAACTCGAATAAAGCAAATCGGGGAGAAGCAAAGCTCATCAACCAATGAGAGGGTTTCAATCACCCCACCTTCTGTGCCAAATTCCATCAAAAAGAAGAGGATCACCTTGAAGTAGAGCCTCCACCACTTCTTACATAGAATGACTTTACAGTATATCATGCGGAATATGAAGGACTTGGCCTTGTAGTGCAACAAGCTCTCACTTTCAGAGAGTTTTGTGATCTGAAAATGAAAAACAACAAAAAAATAGTTAGGAGAAATTAGTCAGAACAACCACGAAAAGATATACAACAGTGGTTGGGTAAGTTCACCCTTTCTACTTATGATGGTTCAAACAAATGTTTAGTTCGATCTTGGTTGCAAAAGTTAGATACTTATTTCTCACTAAATTTGATATATGTGGAAGAGGCAATTAAATTTGCTACCCTTCACCTTGAAGGGGTGGTACATGAATGCTGGTACCATGGCATGGTCACCCAAGGACATGGATCTATTTCTACATTGGAAGAATTCAGCCAAAGGTTAATAGAGAGATTTGATAAGAAATACCCAGATATCCATTTCAGGGAGTTAGTCCAACTCAAACAAGAAGGAACAATGGATTGTCACATTGCTGATTTTTAGAGGCTATCCGTGATGGTACCGAATATCACTGAAAGGAGATTGGTGGTTTTATTTATTGAAGGCTTGGTTGAACCTCTCAAGGGCTTAGTAAAAGTTTTTGATCCTTTGTCTCTGCAGGAAGCAATCAAGAGGGCCTTTAACCTGGAATCATCTTTTCCTAAGAGCTAATTTCTGCCTCATGGGCAACCAAGGGCAACACCTTATGGGCAGCCAAAGGCAGCACCTTATGGGCAGCAAAACCAACATCTTATGGGCAGCCAATGACATCAGCCTTTGAGCAACAAAAGAAGCCATTTTAGCAAGGGATTTCTCTGTAAAAAGAGTTGTCACATAAGCCAAGCACAAAAGCAGAAACAAGAAATGAACTCAGAAGGAAGAAATTGTGCTTCACTTGCAAGGATCCTTGGGAGCCGGGTCAAGGTAAGAAGGAGATAGTTTAGGAGGCACCCTTGCCACACTTATTTTAGCAGGCCCTTATGCCACACTTTTTGGTGCACCTCATGATTCTGCTATCATGGGTTCATTCATTGAGTTTGTTGGGGAAATATCATTTGGTATAGGGCTTCCAATTCCCAATTATATCAGAGTAACACAACAAAAGCCAACTACATCACAAGGAGGAATGGAAGAAACATAAAGATTGGTTTGGGATCCTTGTATTTGCAAGATGGGTCAAGCATTGCTTGAGTGCAAGCAATTTTAGGAAGGGCGGATTGTAATGTTCCCTTTTTCTATTTAAATGAATCAAGGACCCAGAGCTTATTTTATTCCCTGTAGGCTAAGGGGAAATAATTTAATATTAATGCTTTAAGTTGTCTCCCCACATCACTTATGAGTTATAATTTGAAAGGGGACACCTAGCCATTATTATTAATTATGTGGGGCCAAAAAGGTGCATTAATTATAAGGCTAAGTGGGAAAAAGAAAATAAAAAGTAATTATTAATTATTTTGTGGAGCAAAAAAGAGAATACTAAATAAAAGTAAATTTTAATTACTTTTAGGGTTTTGAGGAGAAAAGGTGATTATTAAAAGGTTGGAAGGAAAAGGAGATCATAACCATTCGATCAATTTCAATACCCTTTTCAGAGCTTCAACAACAATTGTTCAACTTTTATCACAAAGGACGAAAACCCTCCAGTGAAAGGGTTTGAGGATGAAAACCCTCATACACAGTAGGTGTTTCCATTCAGGGACCACATCTGTGCTTACTAGAATTAGAATATTTCAGTTTCAGAGATTTATTTGACATAGGAATTTACAGGAATTTATGGTCATTCAAGACTAGGGTTTGGCTTTGTGAGGCTATCAAGCTAAAGACAAATCTCAGAATTGTTCTAGAGGGTTTGCCCTAGCTGGGCGCCACCCATTTTGGCCTCATTTCTGCTAGTGACAACCTGCAAAAATCAGATCGCAACTTTTTTGGGGCTGCTGCTGCTGCTGCAAAAAGTGTAGATCCATACGTTGTCCGTACTGTAGCTGTACTCTGTCAGACTGGGCTAAATCATAGCATTTCAGGGCTGTTGTATTGTTCTGAGCCGTTTCACCTAGGGTTTCAAGGATTTTAATGCGTTTCAAGCTGATTCTAGGTTAGGGTTTGGTGAAAAATCAATATTTGGTTTTGTTTATGCTATTGTACTTTTCAATTGACTGAAATAAAAGGTACCTTTGTGAGCTATCAGTATTCTATTACATATATTGTATTGGGGTTTGACTGAATTTTTAAGAAAATTAAATATAAATTAGAATTCAGATTTTTTTAAAAAAAGGGATATTTTAGTGTACCTTTCATTGCTTGACATGGAGTTAAATTCTGCTTCACATGATTATCATAGTGGAGCTACCGGGAGTGGCACTATTGTTGCTTTTGGTTCTAATGAACCACATAATGATGAAGACATTGCAGCCGAAGATGAAAATGAATAGTGAATCATGAATATGCTGATTTGTCTTTATTTTTGTCCATACAATGGAACATTTGCACTATGTACCTGTTATAAAATTAATGTAAGTTCAACCATTGAATATTACTATATTTGGCATTGAATTATGAGTATGTTTTGTAGTTATTTAACTTATTTTGTTTCCTCTATGCATATTATGTGGTTAATTTTACTTCTATGTCTATATTTTTGATATTTCTAATTTTTTATATATATTTTATATTTTGTACGGCCCTATCCAAAAACGTATCCAAGCCCCCAAAAAAAAATTTCCCCGTGTCCATCTATCCGATTCTTGTACCCATATCCGTATCGACGACTTAGTATTTTTCCTTTAACCCTTCTTAGTTCTTCCATCCTTATTTTAAGCTTTTGTTGAATGCCATCTTCTGAGCTCTCTTCATTTTTTAACATTTAGGGCATTTCTCTCATTCCATATTTTACCCAAGAATGAAAGTGCATTCAGATTTCCAGTACAGTGGTTGACTTGGGTTCCCTCCACAAGTTTTTTGCAGCTCTCTTTCAGCGTTTGCCCCCCTGATGTTGTTCCTGCCCAAAGGATTTTGTCTTTTCCAATCCCACTCTGGATAGGAAAGCACCTAATTGTGCCAGAGCTCTTCTTCCATGTATAAATAAGCTTCTCATCTGGTAGAACTTACTTTACCAGGTACTGCTTTGGAGGCCTCCATACCCATACCTATACGGTTCTGGTATTGGCACTGATCTTAGGTACCTCCTGGGTTCTTCTATTATTTTGGGTACTAGACTCATAATAAAAATATAATAAAAAAACATTGCTGGTCTGGGTGCTGATAGTAATAATAAAAACAACAAATCAAAGATTAAAAAAATTTAAAACACAAAAAAAAATGCATGACTAACCAAACTGCTGCTAGTACTATTGCATCTGGTTTATTATGCATCTGATTCTGATAAACTGATTGTTGATTCGGATGCTCTTGATGAAGAGTAATATGATGATTTGTAAACTTAGTTCTGAGTTGCAGGAAACGCCCCATGCACAGGGCATTCTTCCTAGAAATGCTTCTGAAACGAAGTGGGAACTGAAATGCCCTGGATATGCAGTGGAAGTGCCAGAAAATTTTGGATACCTGCTGGAAATGCCACTGCCGTTTCCAGGGCATTTCCGGCAGGTTTCTGAGCATTTCCAGCAGGTTTGTTGTGTTTCTGACATTAAAAAAAAAAAAAAAAACTCAAAAAATTAAAAGAAAAACCTGGGAAAAAAAATACCATATTTTTTAAGTGTTTTATTTTTTATATATTGTTAATAATTTATTGTACGGAAGTTTCTTTGCTGTTTTGTTTCCGAGTGTTCTTGGAAAACTCGTGTTTCCACATTTCAGATTCGCTTCCATTTTATGGTAAGTTAGTCGTAGTTCTTAAGTTTGACCATGGTCATTAAAATTTTTCCTATTTTGAACAAATAATATAAACCTATGTATTATATCATATGTCATGACTCATTTAATTTTTTGAATTATCAATTATCAGTAGTATTTTGTTTATTTTAAACATATAACATCGATATTATGGCTAATTCTATCTAGAATTTTAATATTTTTTATTGTATAGACATACCCAAGCCATACCATACCCAAGATCCAAAAATAACAGAAATTTTATGTACATGAACCCAAACCTGTACTGGTAACTTAGGATAGAACTGATTCAATCCATTGACCTTCATGTGTTCCGTAACAGAGTTGAATGGATATGGATACAATATAGCCCGGATGTGGATACAACTCATTTTCAGGGCACCTGATATGGATATGGCTTCAGCAATGCCGGTCTTTCCTGACAGCACTCTCATCAACAAATTGCTGGTGAATGAGGAGGGTAACTGAGGAAGTGTTGGGGAGACATGTTAGATACCCTTCTTTTTTTGCCCTGAATTAGATCTCTTCCAAGAGCTTTTGCAAGTCTAATGAAGAGATATGGGGAATGTGGGTCCCCTTGTTTCAATCCTTTGGAGGCAGATAAGAACCCTGCAGATAAGCTGTTCACCATGACATAGAATTTAGAAGTCGACACACAATCCATCATCCATATCCTACAATCTATCTTGAAACAGAATCTTTCCAAGGTCTGATTGAGGAAGATCCAGTTAACTTTTATAAGTGTTTGCCATATCCAGCTTGATAATCATTCCTTTCCTTTTGTTTTTTACCGTAGAATTAATAAATAAGAACAATTTCATCCATGATTTTCTTGCCTTGGACGAAAATCCCTTGTTTGTCTGAAGTGATAAGATGGAGAATGGCTTGATCCTATTTGCAGTGACTTTGGAGATGATCTTATAGATAGCATTGCACAAAACAATATGTCTAAAGGAGTCTAGGCATTTAGAATCCACTCTTTTAAGGACGAGCAAGAAAGCTAGTGTTGATAGCTTTGAATAACTTTTGTGATTTCTGAGTTTCCTCTACACCATCAACAGTGCTATTTTTGATAAAATCTCATAAATGGTGATAAAACAGGCCGGAAGACCACCAGGTACTGGAGCTTTGTCTTCAGTTTACGCCTCTTCTGTGATGGGCTCCGTAAGATATTGATTCATTCACAAGTGAGGGTGGAAGGGATTGCTGCTCTGCAAGAGTCCTGGGCTTGGGTTCTGTCCATGGCTTCTTCTGGGAGAAGATCTTGGATGAAGCTTACAGCTTCAGTTCTTATGTTTGAGGGGCTTGTGATACATCTTCCATCTCTGGGCACTCTAGTTGTCAGGACATATTGATGTTTCTTATTGCCATGATTGATTTATGAAGGAAATGAGTGTTCTTATCCCCTTTTCTAAGCCAAGTAATTCTGTGAGGCCGCTTCTGGAGTAGTTGTTGGATTTCCTCCATTTTCTTGATTATGTTCTCTTTTTTTCTCAAATGTCTTTTCAGTCACAGTCCTGCCACAAACCTAAAACCTTTTTTTGGTCCTTTTTAATTTGCAAGCCACCTTGAACATGTTTATTCATGCAGGGGTTTCTTCTTCTCACCACCCTTTGATTGTTTTGAACAAATATAGGTGTTGTAGAGCCACGCCTTGTTCAAAGGGGAATGTTGCTCTTGGGGGCGGATTTCCCAGTTCCACTACTATCCAGAATGGCTAATGATCAGAGTGTCAGGCCTTGAGCACCTTAGTCTCTATTATCGTTTATGCATCCAATCATTCATTGTTCAGCAGAAAGTGATCTAACCTTTTTGCAATCAATCTGTTCCCTGTATGTCTGTTGTGCCAAGTAAAATTACCTTTCCTGTGTTATGCGCCCCATAAACTCTATGAGCGGTGATAAAAATTCTAAAACTGTCAGTCTTCAAAACCTGAGAGCGGCCTCTGTTCTTTTCCTGCTCTCTTAGAGTGGTTTTAAAGTACCCTCCTAAGATCTAGGCTTGGGAATGATGTAGGGTTCTAAAGTTTGTTAGATCTTCCTACATCTGATGTCTGCTCTGGGGGTTAGTAGAGCCATGGATATTTGTCACAGTGCAATGAATATCAGAGATCAGGTTTTGATTCTTGAACTATTACTCTTACCAATGTCAAAAAGCAGTGAACTCTTTTGGGGTTTCAAAGGATGGCTAGACTCCCAGAACACCCTTACGAGTTATTTTCCATGCAACATGCGAGCTTCCAATACTAGAAGCATAGTCCATCATGGCTCTTAACTCAATGTCTGTTTGTTTTTTTTCTTTTCTTATCAGTTGCTGAACTAACCTTCTCTTCTCTGGGGCATTTAGACCCTTATAGTCCACCATACAATTATAATTGGAATCTATGGTGGTAGGCTATGCCCTCTGACCTGAGAAGTGGTTGCTTCCTAAGTCACAAGGTTCCAGTTCGCATTCAGGTTCGACGAGGATAAAGTTCGGTTCAGGTTCGCCAATGGATAAAGCTCGAAAAAAGGTCTTTAAGTCTGAACAATATATGTTTTTTATCATGTAAATTTTCTAAAACAGAACATAAATATGTCAGAGGGACGGAGTGGAGAGAGTTTTCTGTCCTCTGTTTTTAGTCGGTATATGTATACACACACACATTTATGAAATAATGCAAAAAAAATGTCAAAAACTTCTCATGTAAGAATAATGGATAAAGTTTGAGTTCGTGTTTGACGAGGATATAGTTTGACAGGTTTTGAACTTTTCACATAAAGTTCAGTGTACAGTGACAAAGATTGCTTATCCATTCTGGGACATTCTATTTGATTTAGGAAATTAGATTTTTCTAGTTTTCATCAACCTTTTCTTTTTGGATTAATTAGGAGCAATCTATTAATGGAGCCTCAACTAGATATTATAAGCTGCAATAAAATGGAGGCAGACTGACATAAGAATAATTGTAGTTGTGGGTAAGGGAGACCGTTAGGTCCCATCCTAGTTAGCACCCCTATTTAGGGTATGTGTAATTACTTGGAGGAACAAGACGTTATAAGTATGTATTTTTAATTTTGTACTCCCCTGGGTTATGATTTATTTTGAACTTTTCGCTTAAAGTTCGGTGTACAGTGTGACAAAGATTGCTTATCCATTCTGGGACATTCTATTTGATTTAGGAAATAGGGTTTTCTAGTTCTCATCAACTTTTTCTTTTTGGATTAATTAGGAGCAATTTGTTAATGGAGCCTCGACTAGACATTATAAGCTGCAATAAAATGGAGGCAGACTGACATAAGAATAACTGAAGTTGTGGCTAAAGGAGACCTTTAGGTCCCATACTAGTTAGCACCCCTATTTAGGGTATGTGTAATTCCTTGGAGGAACAAGAGGTTACACGTATGTGTTTATAATTTTGTACTCCCTTGGGTTTTGATTTTGTTTCAGAGCTTGGGAGAAAATGGGGCCCTGCGAATCTACCTAAACAGTCTCTAGTGACAGGATGACATAGAACTTAAACCTTTGCAATGATTCCCATCTGTGCATACATGATCTGACCAGAGCTATGAGATGAAACCACAAATAATCACTACACCTGTTTTCTTAAAATCAGCTCTGAAAGTGTATTTTTGTCACAAGACTGTACTTAAATGCAGCAAAATGAAGACAAAATAGTTATCACTATTTTGAAGAGTATCCATGAAGTCTTCTTGAATATCATACTGATGTAACTGATAGCATAAATACTGCATAACATATTGCCTGAAATTGGCTACAAAGCTGAACATACATGGTCTCAAATCTTCATCAAAATTATATTAAAGACTGCTAACCAACTGCAAAGTTGCCAAACATAAACTGATAATAATACCACTGAAGCAAATTGAAGGCTTTTGGAAGATTAATCTTGGTGGGCCAGACCTGAACTTTACTTTTGTGAACTGCGAAACAACAGAAGAGTACTTATACACACTGGTAAACAGATCCATGGAAACATATATCTTTCCTTTACCAAAACTTGAAATAAACAGGGGATTCAAACATCAGATGGATTGTCGGAGGAGGGTCAACACCTCTATTCATATCAACATTGAAGGTAAAAAAAAGTTTGGGTTCAAAGACATCTGGAGCTGCAAGGAACAGATGTGCTCTGAAATTGATCTGTAATATTTTGGGTCTGCCCAAGGTGATACTGTTTATTCATGATAAACTTCAAATAAGCATTGTTTGCATCATTTTGAGAGCATACCTCCTTATAAAAAAAGAGATAGCACGTTTAAGGGCAAAGGTCTTACTGCTGTCATACATCAGATATTCAATGGCAGGTATTTCTTCCAACCATTCGAATATTGCACTCTGTCCTTGTCATGTCAGTATCAGGAAGGACATACTCTGCTAAAAGATAATAAGAACTAAAATCCCTATCACCAACAAAGTACTAGAGACTTATAGAGCCCCGACAAGGCAGAACAGGAAACACAAGTCACAGATAGCTATCTCACTGAACAACACAACTAGAAGCTATGTTCCACGGGGACGTGTCCCCACCCTACAGAACCCTGGTTCTCATCATAGAAGCTCTTTTCCTATTCAAGTCTTATTCCTAGGATTTTTGGGGTATTTCTGGGCGTCCCTTTTTTTAACATTCCCATGTTTCCTCGTACCCTCCATAAGGGGACTCAGTGGAATAGATGGCAAGCTTCTCAATGTGGAGCACGAAACACACTAAGATTCCAACCTTATTAAATGATGAATCTGACAGCTATGACCTCTTTAAATTTTAAAGGCCATTCTCATGATTTCCATAAATTATGAAGGGGAAAATTATTCTCACGAACTGAAGCATTTGCAACTAAAACAAATCAACACAACAAACCTGAACTTAAGTGAAAGCAAGTAGAGTGGGGAAAGATTGTAGTATCACAATCAATATATATTTTTTTAAAAATCATTTATAATGCCACCTCCAAGGATAAATCATAAAATACCTTCAAACTTATTAGAAGAGTTAATGCAATTACTTATAAGTTATAATATAACCAAGGTGCTCCAGGGAGATGTTCACCCCTTTGTTAGCTAGGAAACCAGCTAGCGTATTAGTTTCCTTGAAACAATGTTTAAAGGAGATTTCTTCAAGCTTAGACTTGTAACTGATCACCTCATTAATGATTGATCCCAATTATTAGCAGTTGGAGGTACCTTTTTTCATACTGGTTATAATAATCATAGAGTGCCACTTAACCTCGAGCAAAGACCGTGAAGAAGAACTTATTCTCAGCAATATTGGTAGCCTTCTAGGTTACCTTTAGATGCCCCACTGGAGTTGAGCTTATGAAAGCCCCTTTTTTGGGATGCATTTTACCTTGGTACTCATAGATCAATTATTGTTGTCCACCTCAGCAGGGGAGTTTCTTTGTGGATTTAAAGTTTGTGGTCAAATTATTCCTTTTTAGTTGCTAACATCCATGTTTTTAGCTGAAAAATTAAGTATATACAGTATACTTTTTCATGAAAGAATTCTCCTTTTATGGTTTCTTTCAGTATATTTGATGTTTTTTAATTATTTGTGTGTAATTGCCAGCATGAAATTGTACCGGCAGAGCTAGTGGATCGAATTGCTGGTCTCAAGTAAGTTTTAAAAAAAAAAAAATTGCTTGCAGTAGTGAGAAGATGGCTTCTTCATGCTACATTCATTTTTAAATTGATGTAAAGTTTATTAGGTATGAGGATATTGTTTGCCTGTTTATATATATATATACATTTTTTTCGCTTTTAAAAAAAAATTTCTCTTCTGATTGGTTAGATATATTTTTCAATGTGCCTGCTTATCATGGATTTAACACTTACAGCTGTCTTGGATTCTGAAGCTAATGTTGGTCTTCATTTTGTTGTAGGCATGGAGGCACCTATAAGAATTTGAGAACTTTATTGAGGCATAAGCTTGTGCATCATGACTCATCCAAATGTGAGTTTTTATTGGGCATATTCTGAAGCTTTAAGTGCATGTTGTTTCCTTCAATCTGACATTTCTCATATTTTCTTTGCTGTTGACAGATGATGGTTTTCGTCTTACCAACATGGGATATGACTTTCTTGCTATCAAGACATTTGTAATACGTGGCGTGATTGTTGGTGTTGGTCGCAAAATAGGAGTTGGAAAAGAATCAGGTGACATTTCTGTTGATTTATGCATCAAGTAATGAGTTTGAATCTGATTTCCACATTTTACTTGAATCTTAAAGCTGCCCGTGGAAAGCAAGAAAAATGACAATATAGTTATCATTTTTAAAGTGTGTTATAAGATGAATTTGATAATTATGCTGAGAGGTTTAACTACATTGATAGATGATGGGGGTGGGAGGAGTGAGTTTAATAGTGCAAGATGCCAATAAATATGGCTTATCTTAATTTTGACATCCATTTGACTGTTATACGGAAGTTTTTCTTTTTGCTTGGGGAAGGCGATTGAAAAATTGTGATATCTTGGACATACGTTGAAGTTTGGAGCCCGTGTTTTTTTCCTAGGAAGATGTTTCGAGCCCGAAGCAGTGGTGTAACTAGATTGAAGCCATTTGTCGCCAATAAGTGGGAAATTTATAGAGAAGGTATTGGAGTCATTAATCAGTGTGGTATGTGACAAATCCAAGATAGGTGCCTCGAGATTGATATCTCTTGGCATTTTTCAGATAAATATATCTAAGATATCTGCACTAGTAATATATATATATATATATATTTTTTTTTTCATGTAGAACTTTTAGAATGAAATACTGTCATGGTTCAGATATGTCAAACTAGAACTTAAAATCTCACATTTTATTATTAGGTAATTCCATCCAAACAAAATCTAGAAGGAAAATAACTAGCACAAACTTGCGTATACCTACATTTATTATCTTTTGCTGATAGGGGTAATCTCCCATCTTTTTTCTCCCCTCAAAGCTAGCCTATACTAACTAATTAGGATCATAACAAGTCCTTTCCAAAAAATGTTTTGTCCTAAAAGCAGAGGAAGTGAAGGATGGGCATCTACACAAAAAACTAGTTTTCCCACAAAATTTCTTCCTCTGGTATTTTTTTTCCATTTAATTAGGTTTTCTTAATTTTCTTGGAGCATAAGGACTTGGTTTGTGTTTCCAAAATACTTTCTGCGTCTAGCCCCATCTCACAACATCTGTGTTTGGCCTCATCACGTTTGTGTCTGATCTCATTGCTTTTGCTCTGATTATCCTATCATGTCTTCTCTGTTTCATAGGGCTTCCATCTGCATTTTATTCTTCGCTTTTTCTCTTCGCATCTATTCATGTCTTTGTTCCTTCACATGCGTCTTTGCTCCTGCATCCTTGTCTCTCCTCTACCCTCAACTGTGTCTACGTCCTCCTCCATTGTAGGTTGTGGGTCCATTTCGTACCAGATAATTCAACTTCCTTCGTGTTTGGTCTGATCATCTTGTCTTTGATTGTTCAGGTTTAATAAAAATCTAGATTGCATACTTTACTTTTGGCTTTTGCCTCGTTGTGGGTATTTTACCTGGAAGTAGTAGGCCAAGTTATGTTTAGTTGGGAGTTTTGAGCATGGAACTCTCTTCAGTGCAAGAATTTAAAACTCCACAGCCCCAGAAGGCCTCATTGCCAAAAAATAAATACATCAGCCTCTATCGACAAATCTCTGGTATTGAAAATCTGGGCTATGAGCTTAAAGACCGCTCGTCCCTATTTCAGAAACAATAAGAAAAGGATGATATCATTGCAAATTTACAGGGAAGGATTGCCAAGCTTGAGCAAGCTCGAACTACCCCTACTGATTCTCCATGTCCACAACTTAATGAAGTGGTTGTCGAAATTCAAAATAAACAATCGAAGATAATTACTCAACACTAACATTTGAAAAAAGAAACCATTGTCAAACAACAATCGATTCAAAAATAGACAAAGGAGCAAGGCTCTTGGGTACAAGTGGTATAAAGGGAAAGAAAGTGCCTTCGGTTGTTGAGATGGCTATCCAAGCAAAATTTGAAGAAGAAAGGATGTGACAAGCCGTGGCACTTAACCTTTGCATTTGTGGCCTCCCTAAGCCAGTTGATATTTTATAGGCAAGTCACACATTCTTGTGTGAATCCTTGGACCTTAAGGATCTCTCCCTTAACTAAGCTTGGACTTTATCTGACAAACGTTTATTATCTAGTTCTAGTACTTGGATGAGCACTTATAGGCTCTGCAAGTTAAAAAGGTCTTCTCTCTCCCTCAAAAAACCTTCCTAGATACGAACCTTACAAGATTCCAAGTGGAGGAGCTTTGGAAAGCTCCTTCTCAAGTTGTAGCTGCTAGGAAATAGAACAAATGGACTATTATTTGGGATTGTATGGCCATTAGCATGACAACGATCTCTGGTCTCGGTGGGTGGTGGCAGCATCTCCATTGCTTGCTGGAAATGCAATGGCATTGTATGGTCTTCTCTAGGTACTTTCCAAGATGTTATTGCTTCCTGAGATCTCATCTTCCTCACTGAGATCCACGAGAGCCATGAACAGGTCCTCCAATCACTGGGTACTTGTGGGTTTTGACTTCTTGTCGTGAGACCTGTAGATTAGGTGGTGTTCGTGGTTTAGCTGCTGTGGCTTGCCTCATTTGGGATAGCCTCAGGTTGAGAGTTTCATTGATGGATTTTGATGTCCATAAGAATATCCTCATAGCTGTGTGCTACTTTCCCCCTCACCACATCTCCATTTGTCATTCACGTTGATGGGGACCCTTACCTTGATCTCTATCCAAAGATCTCTCAATACTCCACCATTCATGATATCATTCTTTTGGGCAATTTTAATTCCTGTATGGGGAACCACCAGATGTCTATTCATGACCTTCCATAGGATGAGCTATGTCTTCATGAGTTAGATCTAAAGGAGATTGGTTTAGAGAGAGCCTCTGCAAACAAATTCTATAGTTACAGCCTATGGTAGACATTTTCTTTGGTTGGATGAATCTCAGAGCCTTCACATTCTCAATGGGCTTCCTCACTTCCCCAACTTTGGTACATCCGCTTGTTTTCCCCATGTAGGTGGTGCAAGCATCGTGGACTATGTTCTCGTAGCAGATCCCAAATCCCCCACATTTGTGGCTTCCTTACTTGTCCTCAGTTCCCACTTGCTGACCATGCTGTCTTGACGTTCATCCTCCATATTGGTTCTCACCCCTCTAGCCCTCTCTTCCACCACACCCCCTAAAACTAGACATACCACAATCCACTTTGATGATGACTACACCATTGACTATGTTGCCTGTCTCTCCCATCTTATGTCTAGATTTTACCCCGTTCCTCTTCCTACCATTGATTACACATATGGGTTTTTATGTCAAACTCTCTAGGATGTTGTCCTTTACCTTTGTCCCCACACTATACATTACCCCAAATCCTCTACCCGCCACAGATCTTGTCCATGAACTGGTGGTATGATGATGAGTGTAAATCCCTTTATCAAGGACTTTAGTTTTTCCTAATCCATGACCCTTCCTCCATACCTGCCCTCCATAGGTAGTATCGTTGTCTTCTCCGACATAAGAAATGGGAGTTTCTTGCATCTAGATGGCTTACACTCCTTGCTGATTTCCACCACTCATCTAAGACCTTTTGGAGTACTTGTCTCTTGAGAAAAACCACAGTTTCCAACATCACCCCTGAGGCATGGGTCTCCTATGCTAGTTCCCTCTATGATGTTCTAGACGATCCGATTGCCACTACCCCTACTCCACCATCCTCTGTTTTCTCCACTTTCTTCATCAAAAGAGCTATTTTGAAGTTGTGCACCAACAAAGTAGTTGACTGTGAAGGTCTCCAAGTTGAGTTCATCAAATATGGTGTGGATTCCTATGCCTTTCCCTTTGCCATGCTCCTTAATGAGGTGGTGTGTTTAGGTCTTCCTTAGTCATGGTCCCAACACATCATTCTTCCTATTCATAAGTCTGGGGATCTCTCTATCCCTAGCAACTACATAACCATTATGATTGGGAATACATTTGCTAACCTTTATGCCACAGTGTTAGACATGTAGTTGTCAAAGTAGCTGGAAATGAATAATATCAGAGCTAGGTGACAGGTTGGCTTTAGGGAGGACTACCAAACTATTGACCACATCTTCACACTCTGGGCTATTATTGAGGAGGCTCGTCATAGGTCTTCCAAAGTCATGCCTGTTTTGTTGACTTCAGGTAGGCCTTTGACTTGGTTCTGAGAAATTTGATTTACCAGAAGTTGAGAGATATCGACAAACCAAATTCTATGATTACTGCCACTTGGAGGCTTTATGTGACAGTTATTGGGTAGTTTCGTACTTCTCATGGTTTCTTTGACTTTATGAAGAGTACCATTGGGCTCAAGCAAGGATGTCCTCTCTCACTGACCTTATTCAACATTTACATTGATGAGTTAGAGGAGCTTCTTCAGCAACATACCCATATGGATGACGACTATATTTTACATGAGGTGGTTATAATTGTCCTTTTTGTCGAAAATGTTGTCCTCCTTTCACACTATGTTGAGGGTTTACAATGACGACTTGATGCCCTTGCTTGTTTTTGTGAACTTGGACAACTTGTGGTCAACTTTAGTAAAATAAGATAACGATTTTCAATATATTTAAGCGTTTTCTCTCCATATTCTAGTTTTTCTACAAAGGGGAACTTCTAGAGATCACATCGGCCTACAAATATTGTGTCTAATTTTTTGGTCTATCCTTTAGCATGATGTGTACCTCTCACTCGCGCCTTTGCGAGGGTTATGCCTTTCTTTTTGTCATGGAACGTTAGTGTTTCTAGATCCACTTCCAAGCATAGTTACCAAGTTCGGTCGGATTTGTGCAGAATCCGGTTTGATTCGCATTTTTTGAGCCCTCTAAATTAATTTGTCCGAATCAGTCCTTTTTTTAAATAAAGAGTTTCTAACCACAAAACCCTAAGAGCAGAGGCATGCTAAGAGTAGAGAGTTGAGATGAGCTGAGGGTGGATTCATAGTTGCCGATGAGAGGGCATAGTTCGTTGGTCGCAGATGGCAGGGCATAGTTCACTGGTTGTAGGCGGGAGGGCATGTTATGCTATTCACACTCATAGACGACAAGGCACAATATCTTCGCAACAAAGTAGAGTTGGCCACGACAGGATTGTTGAAAAATATCCAAACCAACTATTGAGAAACTAGCAGATTAGGGACTGGACGGCGACAACGTGACAACAACACTGGGCTCATTTCATTTTCGCTAGGGACTTGTCTATATTAGTTTGTAGCATTTAGATTTAGTTAGGTTTAGATTTTATCATTTTAGGTTTATAAAATTTAGTTTAGCGATTAGGTTTAGATTTTATTTTTAGGTTATAATTTATAAAATTATGAACTATAAAATTTATTTTATATTATTTAGTTTTTAATATTAAATTATTTATATGAATTTGTTTTTGTTTATAATTTTTTTAGGCTTTATTAATAAAATAAAATTTAAATTTTATTGTATATTACAAATTAATTAAAATAAATAAAATTGTGAGATTAATTTTATTTTTGTATAGTCTCTTTTTATTTTATACCAGTTATTTAACTTATAATTTTATTATATAAATTTTATTTAGTTATTTTACAATTATCTATCTTTTAATGTAATTCAAATTTGAAACTCTTATGCATCTCTCAATTTTGCAAGTGTTAAATTTATGCTCATTATTTGGTGTGTGTGTGTGTGTGTGTGTATTTCAAACTAGAATTTTCCAAACTTCTTTGTGAACTTCTTTAAGAATTTTGGATTCTGCATATTTTTTGCCCTCTCAAACAGATTTGGATTTCCGAACTTGGTAACTATGCTTCCAGGACATCCTTTCCAAGTTATGGCTTTTTGATACAATCATCAAGCTTATAATTTTATATGGTTAAGTGGTTTGGGTACCCAACTTGGGGGCCATTGACTAGGCCTGTATAGAAAGGGTCCAAACTCTCCTGCTATAGTGCATGATTTGTTGCAAGCGCAAAATTCCTCAGTGCATTGTTCAAGCTGAATTTGCCACCCAACCACTACACATTGAGACTTTCTTCAGGTTTACTTTCTACATCCGTAGACTCAAATCTTTGGGGGACTCGATGTCTGGTCGTGAGAGATATCCATACTTAGCACTTTGCTCTTCAGAGAGAATTGCTTCACTAGTCCCCACCAGACACTAACGTTGTTGGTACTTTGAGACTAGGTTGATCCTTCTTTCTATTGGCATCTCTATTGATAGGTTGCTACCAGAGAGGACATCTATAGACAATATATCCAGGCCACCTGGATCTCCCCTGCTCGAGTTGCTCAGCCCAAAGCTTGCTTTTTACACAACATTTCTTACAAGTAGTAGATGTTATTATTTGTCGCACTCACTATCTCCAATGCCACTGGTTCCACGGTTTGAGGTTTCCCCTTGGCTAGATGAGAGTGTGATCTTACTAGTTATGTGTTGAAATTGATCAGTACATGTTCCTTTAGGTCCGGATTTGTCGTCTTTGCTTCTTTCAAGAGGTGGAGACCGAGGAACACTTCATTTTCAAATGCCCTATTTACTATGAGATTCAGGAAAGATATCACTGCCTCTATAGGGACTCAAGCAACATTCTATCTACTTTCTTCAAATATATAGACTAGCTGTGCTTGGCTGTTTATCTTTGCAAGGCTGTCAACTCTTCGGCACAAATTCCCTACAGGGGGCCCTAGAGGTTCTAGAGCCCCCGTGCTGATTACCTCTTTCTTTTAGCGCATTGAGGTGATTGGCAGCACTAAGATCCATTTGGACATCCGTACTTTACACATTAGAGCTAATAGATCAAATAGGCAGCGCTTCTCTTAGCACATCATTATTACTCAAATTACTCAGATCCCCCAACATGCTCTCCCTCGGCATCGTTGCTATGCTCCTTCCTGTCGACGTGGCTCTGCCCTTTTTTGGCGACATGGATGCCACCGAAACCACGGGGGCAAACTCATATTATGTGTTTCTTTTCTATTATGGGAATTACAACAACCTTGGATGTTAGGGGAGATTCTAGAGGAAGTGCTATGCTTCCTTCTAGGATCTTCCAAGCTAGCCACTCTGACCTTGGGTACTACTCGATGGGAATTATCAGATTTTTGACAGTGATTGATGATGGATCAGATGACTGCTCTACTTCAGGCACAAACATAAATATTTGATAAGGTTTCCTTCCAGTCTTCATTGACACATGCTTTTAGGGCTCTTTTTCACCCTTATTGCTATTTGTATTGATTTCATTACCACTTGTGTTAGTGGTGTTAGTGGCACAATGCTTAATTTTGTCATGTACTTTAATTCCTTTATTTGGCTTCTAGGATTCTCTCTTCCTAGAACTTTCTATTGTTAACTGCTATATCATTGAATGCCATTGACCTACTTTTGGTCATCTGTGGACATAATATAATTTCTCTCTTTCTCCCATGGTGATGGATTTCATCGGCTTTTGGAGCCCTTGTTGGGGCTTTTTGGCTACTTTGGTCCTTTTGGTCATGGTTGATTGAGAACATTTTTATTTCGTTTCAATTTTGAGTATTATCGTTCTTACCATCTATCGACGATTACCTCCCCACCCCCCTCTACATTTATGCTAGATATTATTTATTGTTTATGTTCTCTTATCTTTATATACTGGTGGCCATTCTTCTAGTTTAAGGATGTACCAACCTTCCAGCTCTCCTCAAATGAGGACGTTTGACCCCAAGTTTTTTATTTTCCCTCTTTGAACAGAAATGCTTGATTATGTGTTCTATGTAAAACTTATGTGGTAGTTTAAGATCATCATTCCATCAAGAAGAGATATAAGAACAAGAGAGAACAGTTGAACATAAGATCATCAGATCATATGGCCTTCTATCAACTTTATTTCCATCAAGAAACATAAGCTGCAAGGTGATACATAGGTAGAGTCTATCTCCACCTCAAAGGATTAAAATAGGGGACTCCAAATGCAATACTGATGTGTCAACCCAGATCAAGAAGTAGCATCAACCTTACATACTTAGCATCAACCTTACATACTAATCAATTGTCTTAAAATCGTTAACATATACATCGAGGAGATACAATGTTGTTTAAAACTGAAAAGGATGTATAAACATATTAATGCATCTATAAAGTTGCATATTATAATATGAATGACTATGGGATGCTATCTATTGAGATGAACTCTAAGGGCCTTTAGAGCTTCCTAATCTTATCCATCCATTCTTTAGTTTGTCTGTGGTCTACATTCAAAGACGAGTTTATAAGAATCTGTTGATGGTATTGTTTGTGAGTGATATGATGTACTTATATCTAGTATGGTACTATTCCTATTCATTTAGATTGTTCTGTATGTTGGGTCATAACTACACCATTTTAGGGGTTCAACGTATGTGAACTACCACTAGGATGCATCTCTCTGCTACTTGAGGTGCTTTGGAAGTGGGTTCCATTGGCATGATTTGGGTGGGCATTGGGAAATGTCTCCATCTAAAAAAGGGTGGATGCATTATTTTGTCAACATTTGTGGCAATTGAAAATTCATTTCATCACATCTTTGTAGATTTAAAAAACTAAACTGAACTGATCAAATTTTATTCTCATTAGCAATTTAATTAGTCTCAAAATCAGTTTTCTACATTATGAAAGTGAATTTGGTTTTGCTGGAGTACCTTTGTCTAAGGAAATCAAAGCACTATCATTTAAGTTGTGCAACAATTCCCACATCGTTGAACTGAATTTTGGGAAAAATGGGAGGATTAGTTTTAGAAATGAATGGAGTTCATATCCAAAAACTGGGGGATTGCAAGTTGTTTGTGTTTATGGCTTATGTTGTCACCTTTGAAGAAAGCTTATATTTTTGGAATATCATTGGTTAGGGTTTGATTGGTAAACTTCAAGCATATATTTTTTCTTTTTGTGTCATGGTCTTCCGATCCATGATACAACAATCATTATAAAAATTAGGAAATGAAACCAACATCATATCTCTTTCATAAGTGGGATCGTGGAATACATAAATTTTAAAATTTGTAGCTCTAATCTTACTCTTAGAGATCAATATTTTCTAATGGCTTTTGAGAAGCTTATTCTTATCACCTTTTATATATATCTTTATGAATCTTCTTCCTATCTGTAAGTGCATGAAATTTTGGAGTGGTATTGTTTAATATTTGCTGGAGTGTATAGCTACAGATCCTGTCTTTTTGTTTCCAGGAAAAACTTGTAAAGGTGTTAATTTTTACTTCACTCCTTTTGCCCTGTTTCGAGGAATAATATGATCAGTATTATGATGTGGTTGTTCAAACACTTCTAACTATTTTGATGGGCCTATATTCTGATCTGTCCACATGTATATCCACAAAGATATATTTGAGGTGGTCACAGAAGATGGAAGAACACTGGCAATGAAATTACACAGATTGGGTCGGACATCATTTAGAGCTGTCAAATCAAAGCGTGACTATTTGAGGCATCGGACCAGCTATAATTGGCTCTACCTATCAAGACTTGCAGCTCTTAAAGAATTTTCCTTTATGAAGGTTGGTTTAACAGTGTCCTCTCTTTGGTTAGCTCAGTGTCATAGATGCTTTGTATTATAATTATGTGCAAAAGCATTGCAGAATATAAATTTGTCCAATGATTTTTTTGTGAAAATAAATTTTATTTTTGCACTGGCTGTTGCAGGCGTTGGAGGAACATGGTTTTCCAGTTCCTAGTGCAATCGATTGCAATCGACATTGTGTTTTAATGTCGCTTGTTCCAGGTTATCCTCTGTAAGAATTCTTTGGCATTTGCATGTTTCAATTTCCCTGTTTTGTATGGTTAGAATTTTCAATATGCAAACCAAACTTAGACTGGACATTGAAATCAAGCAAATTGCATGTTTTAATTCTTTTTTCATCTTATAATTACTATAAATCATATTGATCAATTATAAGATGCTATTTGTCATTCAAATCAGATGCTATTTGACATCTTCTTGGTTGGTAGAAACACTAAATGTGTGCTTATTTATTGTTACATGCCAATAAATCATTGTTCTCTGTTATGTACATAGGTCAACTGAGGTTATTATTTACATACATTTTAATGCAGAGCTGAACTTACTTCGTTCTCCTTTACTTACAGAAAATTTAGTGGGTATCTCATGTTTGTTGTCACTTAAGGAGTATTCTTGTCATGTACACTGATTGGACAACTTTGTTGTGGTCTTTTAGGGTTCAAGTTAAGCAGCTGCAGAATCCTGGTGTAGTATTTGAAACTATAGTGGGCCTGATTGTTCGCTTGGCAGAACATGGACTCATTCACTGTGATTTCAATGAATTCAATATTATGGTAAGCACTCTTTGATTAATTCCATTGGTCCGTATATTTTTCTTACTAGTACCTTATTGAAACCAAAGCTAAGTATCGGTCCATTTGATCAAATGTGCCACTTTGTTTCATATTTATTGTGCATTTTGGGTGATCTGCCATTGTTATTTACTATGTTATCAATATCATTTGAGTTTCTTTATCTTTCGACTAGTGCAGTTTTCTTCCATACAGTTTGAAATGATGAACAAAAACCATGGCAAAAAACTGATTATTTTACTATTGCCTGAAGATTGTACAAATGAATGGATGCATGAAATTCCTACTCGACCAGTCTTCCAAATGGAAAGAGAAATTAAGTGTCGTAACACCCTGAATGTCCAAGTTACCCGCACTACCAGGCGAATTTGAAACATGCTCCCAATAAATATTATCGCAATAATGCTATCTGATCCTGGTACTGGTATGGGTATGGGGTTTGTGTATGATGGTATGATGGGTTTTTTTGCCCCAAGGGGTACAGCCATACAATATATACATCTATATATATAGCCAACCAAACAAAATTAACGACATAATATTCAGGTTAAGCAAAATTTGTTAAATAACCATAAAACAATTGAAAACACTACTGATAATTCAATGCCAAATGTCATGTTGTAAATTTGAATAGATTATAATATAGACTAATAGTTAGTGGCTGACCTTAGAACAAGTGCATGGTGCAAACTTATACTCAAAAATAAATATAAATCAGCATATTCAGTGTATTGCTCGTCATCAAGAGCACCAACATTATCATTGTGTTTTATTAGAACCACAAGCAGTGGTAGTGCTGCTCCCTCTATCTGTGCTATGTAAGTCTTGTGAAGAACTCTCTAGCTTTGTGCTGAGTAATGACAGGTAGGCAATGGAAAAATCCAAGCTAGGGTGCGCTGGCTTTACATTCCAACCCCCTGTCGTCTCTTTCTTATACTCAACTTGGTTGTGTGATAGAAGCGCAAGTTGGAATGCACATAGACCAACTCCGTTGTGTTTTTCGTTGCCAACTTGGTTGTGTGATACTGAATGGATAAAGGTGTATGTACCCTAGTTCCGCTCAGTTGAAGAGAATCTCACAATCTATTGAGGCAAAGTCAATGTAAAATTAAAATTAATTGAAGTAAAAAGCTAAGACTAAAATTGAATGTTAAATAGTAAAAAATTTGAAGTTAAAACAAAAAGAAAGAGGGTTGAAAATTCTTATTTGTGATATAATTTTCAATGCACGAGGCTGGAGGTAGGTGGATCCTTGCCCATGGTGGTACCACCACGCATGAGCATTCTTATACTTGTTTCAAAGAGAGATAAGGGTGTGATTTGTAGAGGCTATGCAATTCTCACTCTCTTCTAGAATTGTTTGCTACTTTTGGATTAGGGACGGGTCTAGTCAATGCGGCCATGTACCCATTACTAACCTCAACATCCCTGTACTATGGGACCCACTTAGGCAAATAAAGGATCTTAGTGCTATATTATTTTGGAGTTAAGACAAAGGCAAGGAAACGCAATGGGGTGGTCATTTGTTCCACCGATCAATGAGAATTGATTGCACTTGCTTGAAAAAGCTCTCTGTAGGGTATTTCTCTTTGAAATTTATGATGAACTTAATCTTCTCAATCATTGAGTTGATTCCATTATAAATATCACCCTAACATGGATAATCCATATCAACAAATTTGAGCATACTCACGATGTGTTCGGTAAAATTGAGGAAGTAATCTACACAATCCCACCATCATTTAGGATTAACTCTTTCAATTTTGTGGCCCTCTTCTAAGGTTGATTGCCTCCATACAACCCAAAGGTAATTGTTAACCATGTTTTGCAGTGCTTCTCGCACCTTTGCAAGATGTCTCAAGACCATGCTACTCCCTTAACCTATAGCATGTGTTGGGATGTGTGGCTGACTTCTGGTTAGCACAACTTATAATTAAGTCATGATCATTTCTAAAGCTTAATATTGGTAGTAGGGTTGGCCTAGGGAGTCTCCATAGCATAAAATATATACAAGACGTAGCAATTAGTATTTGATGACCATATTGTGAATTTTGTTCTTATTGTAAAGTTGTGGAGGTTGTCCCTTTGAAGTGGCTTAGTCATAGACTTCATTATTTTGCTTTTATTGCAATCATATTGTGATCCTTTTATGTGATTCTATTTTAATGGTATAATAATTTCATTACAAGCGGTCTCAGAGCTTCGATTTGGGCAAAAGTGTGGTCGAAACCCTAATTTTGAAGAATTGCCCATATCTCGCAAACTGTTGTGATTTTGTTGCAAATTTTTACTAATGTTGGATTGTTATTGAATGAAGGTACAATCCAATTTTCAGTTTTCTATGATAATTTTTAGGGAGGTATTGCAAGTTTAGGGTTTTTCATAAATTTGTTCTACATGCTGCAATTTTTGGATTTATTCTGCTTGCTGTAAATTTTTGGAAAGCTCGCAAAAATCTAGAGAGGGTTGAAGAGTTGGATTTGAGGTTGACCGAAGTCTGAAACAATTTGGTCAAAGTTCGGTCAAAGGTGAAAAATAATTTTTGCAGTGTCAAGCCTCAACATGATAGGGCCACAAACTAGAGGTTGGGGAAATAAATCATACACATCAGGGAAAACTCCTAACAAAGAGGAGAGAGAGTTTAGATTTGGTGGGACTTCTAATATAATGTTTTCTTCGTTGGATGACAAAGTGGAATGATAGTATGTGCAAAATACAGTCTGAAATGAAAGGAGATATGGAGAATATGCGCAACGAAATGAAAGTTGATATGGAGAATATGTGCATTTTATTGAAAGGAAATATGGTTGCATCAATACACTATTGTCTACTCTCGTGAATTCTATCAAGATGTTGTTAGTTTCACAACCGACTCAAAGTGGATCTAAGGGAAAATGTAGGAGCATGCATGTTCACTTGCAATCTTACATCAATCAAAATCACTTAAGTGTAGAAATAAGTAGTTTTTGCAATTGTGTGCAAGTCTTTATAATGTTTTTATGAAGCCTTTGTGTGCATATGTAGTTCTTTTGTAAATATTTTGAGAGCCATTTGTGTGTGCGTGTTATTACTTCTGTGCAACCTTGTTGGTGTGCACAACTTGTAGTCACTTGCAAAGCATTATGCGAGTCTATCAAAAGGCCTTTGTTTAGTTTTGCGCAAAGTTTGAAAGATCTACATCGAGAAGGAGAATTGAAGTCTTGCAACGTCAGTGTTAGTGTGTAGCTTAGCCTTGTGAAGCTTGGGATATTATTGTTTAGAAGCATTGGCATGCAACCGTATGACAGGGAGGATATTGTGCAACAGGCGCATAGGATTCATTCCCTTGAAATTTTCTTGCAGGGGTTGCAACTTGACTTGGGAGTTGCGATCTCCGCGCAACTTGTTTAGTGTGCCACATTCTTATGAGATCTTGTGAATTCCAGCTCGTCATGATGTGTTGTATTGTGATGTATTATGTCATGATGTGTTACGTTGTGATGTGTTGTGGATCATCTAGAATGTAATGGGTATTTAATGATTGTGCCACATAATGATGTATTAGAGGTGCGATGTGTGTTGAGTCCTTGGGATCGTGTCTTGTATTAAATGTTTGTAGTGGGTTGTTGGGAATATTAATGTAAGTAGGTGGGTCTTGTGCCTATATAAACATGCCTTGATTCTATTGTTGAGACAGCCGATTGAGAGTTCTAGAGAGAGCCTATATAAACATGCCTCGATTCTGTTGTTGAGACAGTCGACTGAGAGTTCTAGAGAGAGCTAGCAGCAGAGAAACTAGAAGTAAATTGAGATATAGATAGCTAAATTTGCAAAGATTGTGAGCTAACAAGTAGAGATCCAAGGATCTGATGTTGTAACATATCTTATTTGAGATTATTTGTTGTTATAGTGTGTTCCAGCTGTATTTCTATCACTATTGCATTTTGTTTCTGCTAGGTAATTTTGAATGCTGTATGGTTTAAGGCATCTCTTCATTGATACCCCTAACCACAACTACATCATTTGGTATCAGAGCAAGGTTTCTTTCTTGCAGGTGAGCGTGAGTTGTCTCTTTTCCACATTTGCGAGTGTGGGTAGAAAGCAATGAAGATATCTTCTAACACGAGTGTTGGGTAGAAGGTGTAGCAATCGTTCTTTGATTTTGTGAAAATTGCACACAAAGGAGGTTTCGTTTCAAGAGTGCTAAGACTTGAAGACTTGGTTGAATTGATGAGAAATATGCAAGCCCATGTAGAGGCTATTGAGACCACACGATGGCAAGGTGTTGTAGTGGATTATGAATGCAAGAATGAGGTTGCAAAAGAAGTAATTGAGAACTAGGGAAAAGAAGAAGAGGTCGATGAACCTAAAGACATATTCTTGCGTGCAGTCGAGAGGATGACTAGTAAGCTGAAGTTCTACCCTCCTAGCTATTTGGGGAGTCTATGCCTTGAAGAACTCATTGATTGGTGATGCATCCTTATGATGGAAACATGTGTAGGCAGAAAAAATCCGTAGAGCTAAAGAGAAGATCAAGACTTGGGGTAGATTAGTCGCAAAGTTGAAAGCGGAATTCATACCTGCAGATTATCAGTTAAATTTGTTCAAGAAGTTAAGAAATTTGTGACGAGATGAGTGTGAAGATTGCATTGAATAATTCTGTAGATTCACAATTAGAGTGAGTTATGTTGAAGATGATGTTGGTAAGATCTCAAGATATGTGGATGGATTGTGTATTTCCATTCAAGATGAGTTTGGTATTATCTGGTTGCGATTTGTTGAAAAAGCCTATCAGTGCATGTTGAAGGCAAAGGAGAAGTTGCCCCGTAAACATAAGGCAACTAGTGGAAATGGTAGAGGATTTTTCTGCATGCGAGGACAAGGAGGTAGTAGCAGAGGTTATTATGCACAAGAAGGAGAAGCCAATACTTCTCAGCACAATGATATTAGTGCACAAAGAGGCAAAGGAGATTATATGAGAGGTAGAGGATCCTATGGATGACGTAGAGGTCATGGATTCATGGGTACATGCTTCAAATGTGCTGAAATTGGGCATAGAGCGTTTGAGTGCCCACATGTGCATAATGAAGGTAGTATGAGAACTGATGTGAATGCACATATCACACAAGCAAATGAGAAGAGTGTTGCATCGATACATCAAGGCAGAGAACAAGAAATCAGAGAAGCTCTCATGATGAAGAGGGTGTTGTTGAAACCAACAAAGGAGGAGAATAGTCCTGCATAGAGGAAGAATATTTTCAGAATCAATTGCAAGTCTGGAGGTAAGTGTTGCAAGTTGATTGTTGATAGGGCGACAAAGATATTCTTGTTTCGTAAGAGGTGGTTGAAAATCTTGGTCTAATGAGAATCGCGCATCCGAATCCCTGTAAGGTATCGTGGTTGTAGAAAGGACATTAGGTTTTGGTGAATGAGCATTGTTCAGTACATTTTCATATAGGTGCATACAAGGATGAAGTCATGTTCGATGTAATGCCCATGGACATATGCCATGTGTTACTTGGAAGACTTTGGCAGCTTGATAGCAAGGCAAATGATGATGGACGTGCAAATACATGTACATTGGTGAAGGATAGAATAAGTATACACTTTTATCCTTGAAGGATAAATTGGAAGAAGTGGACAAGAGTCCAAGAATTTTGTCGGTGTTGGGAAAGCAATTCCTAAAAGAGGTGAATAAGGAGCATGAATGTTATGCATTTATACCCAAGCCCACCCAAATTGTAAGCACAGGTGCATAAGAACTTCCACGCAAGAAAATTTTGAGTGAGTTCATAGAGATTGTTTCTAATAATCTACTAGATGTGTTGCCCCCTGTAAGTATAAGTCATCATATGGATTTCATTCTAGGATCAAGTTTGCCAAACAAAGTGGCATATGGGCTGACACCTAATAAGAATGCATAGGTGCAAAGATAAGTCCAGGCACTATTAGATAAAGGGTTGATGAGAGAAAGCTTGAGCACGAGTGCAATTCTAGCAGTGTTAGCACCAAAGAGAGGTGGAGAATGGAGGATGTGCACTGATTCTAGAGCCATCAACAAGATTACCATTAAGTACATATTTCCATTGTTGCGCATGGATGATTTGATGGATTGTTTGAGGGGAGCACAATACTTCACAAATATTGATTTGAAGAGTGGATATCACCAAATTTGCATAAAGGGAGGTGATTGGTGGAAAATCGTGTTCAAAACTCAGGAGGGATTATATGATTGGTTAGTCATGCCATTTGGGTTGACCAATGCGCCAAGTACATTCACAAGACTCATGAATGAAGTGCTGAAAACTTTTCTTAGCAAATTTGTCATTGTATATTTGGATGACATATTGATCTTCAGTAGGACAAAGGAAGAACACACATCACATTTGCAAAAAGTGTTGCAGTGGTTGCAAGAGGAAAAGGTGTCGGTTAATTTGAAGAAATGTAGCTTCTTGAAGGAGGAATTAGTATTCTTGGGTTTTGCAAATTTCAAAGAAGGATTGAAGATGAATCCGGAAAAGGTGCCTGCTATCGCTGAGTGGATTATGAAAGAGCATGTTTGAAGCATGAAGCTTTCATGGGCTTGCGAATTTTTTTAGAAGTTCATCTGAAATTTTAGTGGGATGTGCACAACGATCACAGAGGTGATGTGCAAAAATAGTGTTTGTATGGAGTGCGAAAGTAGACTATAGTTTCTAGCAATTAAAGAAGAGTGTGAGTGACCAAACCAATGTTGGCATTGGTAGATTTTAGTAAGGTATTTCAAGTAGATTGCGATGCGAGTGGCACATCAATTGGAACAGTGATGAGTCAAGGTAGACCTATTACTTAGTTTAGTGAAGAGTTAAATGATGCGAAGAAGTATTTAGTGTATGATCAAGAATTCTATGTCATAGTGCAGACACTCAAGAAGTGGAGGCATTACTTGTTGCCTAAGGAGTTGTATTATTCACAAAACATCAAGCCTTGCAACTCATCAATAGTCAAGGAAAGTTAAACCAAATGTATATGAAGTCGGTTGAGTTTCTGCAAACTTACTGATTTGTGTTGAAGCATAGAAGTGGTGAGTCAAACATAGTTGCAAATGCGCTAAATAGGAGGTGCCTCTTGTTGAACGAGATGCGAGTGGTAGTCATAGGATTTAATCCTATGAAGGAGTTTTATTTAAAAGATGAAGATTTCAGAGATGCATGGAAAACATGCACAAAACCATGGTTAGACTATTTTGTGCAAGTAGGATTGTTGTTCCAAGGAGCGCAATTGTGCATACTGATAGTTCTAGAGAGAGAGCTAGCAGCAAAGAGGTTAGAACTGAATTGAGAGATAGATAGCTAAATTTACAAAGACTGTGAGCTAGCAAACAGAGATTTGAGGATCTGATGTTGTAACACATCTCATTTGAGATTGCTTGTTGGTGTAGTGTGTGCAAGCTATATTTCTGTCATTGAAGTCAAACAAGAAACGTTGTTGCTATTGTTGCATTTTGTTTCCAGTGTGTAATTTTGAAGGTTGCGTGGTCTAAGGCATCTCTTCGTTGAGGCCCCTAATGCTTGGTATGAGAGAGAAAATTGCTGAAGTAGAATATTTTGTTAAGTACATGAGAGACATGCATGAACAAGTGTGTGGACAGTTGGCAAGAATCTTTGCACAGTATAAGCAACACACATGTGAAAAGAAAGGTGGTGGAATATCGGGTAGGTGACATGGTCTTAGCACATTTGATGAAGGAAAGATTTCCGAAAGGAACTTATGGTAAGTTGAAATGGAGGAAGATTGAACCATGTAGAGTGTTGCTTTGCATCCAACACATATGAGATTGAGTTCCCTGTAAGAATAGACATATCGCTTATTTTTAATGCGGCAGATTTGTATCCTTATTATGAAGGACAAAGTGGTGAGGAAAGCCCAAGTGCATATTCAGATTCTAAGGAAGTTGATTGGAGAGCACAAATGCTTGAGAAAGAGTGCAAGGAAGTTGAGGAGGTGATTTACACAAGAGTCGGCAAAATGATGCACAAAAAGGAGTACAAAGAATATTTGGTAAAGTGGAAAGGCCGAGGGGTAGAAGATGTGACTTGGACGAGCGCAACAAAAAAATAGCGAAGTATGGAGTGCCTCACGAGGAACTCGCAAGAAGCGCATGTGCAGGAGTTCATGTTTATTTTGTTATCCGAGGTGTATGATGCAGGAGCATCTAGGTTCACTTGTAATCTTGTATCAATAAAAACACTTGGTGTAGAAATAAGCAGCGCTTGCAATTGCGCACAAGTCTTTGTAATGTTTTTTTGCAGCCTTTGTGCGCACATGTATTTCTTTTGTAAATGTTTTGTGCAATCATTTGTGTGCATGTTTCATTACTTTTATGCAACCATATTGGTGTGTGCAACTTGTTGTCACTTGCAAAGCATTGTGCAAGTCTATGAAAAGGTCTTTGTCAAGTTCTATGCAAAGTTTGAAAGATCTGCATAGAGGAGGAGAATTGAAGTCTTGTGAAGTCAGTGTTAGTGTGCAACTTAGCTTTGTGAAGCTTGCCATATTCTTGTTTAGAAGCATTGGTGCGTAACCGTATGACAAGGATGATCTTGCGCAACAGGGGCATAGGATTCATTTGTGCATAATTTACTTGTAAAGTGTTGCGATCTCCACGCAACTTGTTCAGTGTGCCATGTTTTTATGAGATTTTGCGAATGCTAGTCGGTTGTGATGTGTTATGGATCATTGGGAATGTAATGAGTATTTAATGATTGTGGTGCATAGCGATGTGTTAGAAGTGCAATGTGTTGTGTCCTTGGGACTGCCTTGTATTAAATGCTTGCAGTGGGTTGTTGGAGATATTAATGTAAGTAGGTGGATTTTGTGCCTGTATAAACATGCCCCTATGCTTGTGTTGAGATAGTTGATTGAGAGTTCTAGAGAGACAGTTATTGCTAGAATTGAATTGAGAGATAGATAGCTAAGCAAAGACCCTGAGTTAGCAAGTAGAGATCTGAGGATTTGATGTTGTAACACATCTCATTGGAGATTTGCTTGTTGTATTGTGCAAAGTTGTATTTTTGTTATTGAAATCAAATAAATTACATTGTTGCTATTGTTGCATTTTGTTTTTGTTGTGTAACTTTGAAGGCTATGTGGTCTAAGGCATCTCTTCATTGAGGCCCCTAATCTCGGATGCATCAAGGACAACCGAGTTTTGATTCAAATACTATGCCGCCTCATCCCGTGGCTAGCACTAATTTCAGGCCTCGGATATGTGTAAGTTTGATGGAAAGGATCCACTCAACTAAATCAATCAAATGGAGAATTTTATTGATCTACATCAAATTCCATGTGGCCAGAGGGTTACCATGGCATCCTTACATTTAGAACCTTAACAATTCATCATGTATCGATAGATGTGTGGTCAAAAGAAGATGAAGGCTCTCAGTGTGACCTGGTCAATTTAGTGCAAGAACAAAAGGGAGAGGGACCATTTAAGGTTTGCCTTTATCTCCCGTGTTGCAGGGGTTCCAACATCCATGGACACAAATGCACATTTTGTCAAACAATTGACTGTTACATAACACTGTATTAATGCATTTCACACAGCGAAATGCAAATCATAATCTCAAACATACACTCAAACTCACACATGCCTCTACAAGCTTATTTCATTACATGAAAGAGTTCTGGACTCTCAAATAGTTCCTCCTGAACTGATACAACTCTCTGTTTTGCTTTTGGAGAGTTCTGCTCCTTCACTAGCTTGTCTCTCTCCAAAAAATCTAAGAAAACCTCTCTTCTTTCCCTCATGTATTCCTCTTAACATCCCACGCTTCATGGGGTGTCTCTTCAACTTTGCTGACCTCCACATAACATAGAATAGTTAGGGAACCTTTAGTTTTCAAGATCAACACCTAACTATCAGTTATTGTCAGAAACTGTTACGGGACGTTTTAGGTTGAACGACAACTAGAAAAACCACCATAACTTCCACACCGTTAATCCAATTGATTTGAAATTTGAACCCCAACTCATAGACTACTTTTTAAGCCATCTCTCTAAATTTCATCACCAACTCTACACATAGGTTACCGCAGGTAAAGAACAATCTTGCCAATTGACACAAACTACAGATGACAATTCCACGTAGAATGATACTAAAACTTTCACAATTTTAACTCTGTGCATCCAAATGATCTGAAATTTTAAACATAGCAATATTACTACACTTTCTAGCAACCCACTAAGTTTGGTAACCTAATTCCTATCATAGCTCTACCATCAGGGTACATAGATGCATTTTATGGCTGAGTGACAATCACAAAAACTATTATAACTATGCCTCCACTTATCCAATTGAGCTGAAATTTGGAACACACATTATGGGATATATTTTCTATCATTGATTCAAATTTGGTATTTCAATACGCAGATGTTTCACACAATTCTGAACCTTCTGCAGACTGGATAGATGCAACTTCTGATTGAACGATAGCTACAAAAGCTATCATAACTTTTGCCTCAGTCGATTGAGTGAAAATTTGAAACATTGCTTTTAGATTACATTTTACGACACCGCTCCAAATTGGGGATTTAACTTTTAACACAACTATTCTGCAAGGTCATGAACCTTCTATTAAGTGATACAAGCATAGCCTAAAAGAAACAACCAAAACTTTTCCGCATTAACTTCAAATGGTATGAAATTTGGTATAGACATTGTAGGTGTCATATTATATGAACCCACAAAATTTCATCATCTAATTTCTTTTGCAGCGTTATTGCAAGGATATTTTATGTCAGTGTAATAGTTGGTACACCTTTGTGGTGACTCCAAATGATTTGAAATTTTGTGTAGAGGTTGTAAATGTTAGGTTTTATGATCCCACCAAGTTTCAACATCCAATTCCTTCTAAAACATTATCGCAAGGAAACCCCCTGTTAGTGTAACAGTTGGTATGTTTTTGCGGTAGCTCCAAATGGTCTGAAAATTGGTACAGATATGTCATGCTATGACCTCACAAAATTTCATGAACTAACTCATACTGCAGTTGAAAAACTATTTCCAACAAAAGTTTCTGTGACTTAACAGTCTTTGTAGACTGAAAGAAAAAGTCAAAAGGTCTTTGCGCTTTCTGCGGTAAAGGAATACTTTTGCAATATTATTCCAAGAGGTGAACAAGCTCGCACAAACAAAGCCACAACCCAAAAATAAAATAAAATAAAACACATCACACTCTATTTTTGGTTGATGCAAGATTGCACGAACCTTGGGATGCTCTTGCATCACAATTTTTATGGAGGAATTGCAAACACACTATAGCAATAGTGTGATAGAGAATTACTTTAGTCAATTAACAAAGTTGCAACAAACAGGGTCGGTCAAGGATTATATTCATCAATTCCAAAATTTGTCCTTGTGAGTTGAGACGATTATATATGAGGAACCTAGACAAACTGTTTTTTTGGAGGACTTAAGGACCTCATTTAACACGAGGAATGCATGTTTAATACACTTAATGTATTTATTTCTATTATCATGGCGCTTAGGGCAGAGAAAAATTTCTTGACTACCAATAGACACGCATTCACTAGCATCATAGTTAATAGCACATCTATGTTGTCACTTCCTCAATCAACAGGATTAATGCTCCAACATATTGAAGAAAAATAACAAAAGGGTTATGTTTTAACCGAGGGAATATTTAGTAGTGGACGTGTGTTGAAAAGAAGTAGTTCTACATTGATGATGCCAATGCAGAAGAAGAGGGTGAAGAAGAAGCATTAGTGATTTTTGATAATCTAGAAGAGGCAAGAGATCTCCAACCATCTCTTGTCATGCACTTTTAGGTGTGAGCACTCTACAAACCCTCAAATTAGTGGGTTTCTTGAAAGAACAATAGGTGACAATATTGATTGAATTGAGAAGTACTCACAATTTCATCAACTATAAGTTAACTACGCATTTGAACGGTTTTGTTTACCCAGTTCCATAATTTCAGGTCATGGTTGCATATGGGAGTACAGTTAGATGTTCAGGAAAATGCCATAGTATAAACTCACCATGGGAGACTACCTACTAGATTGCCCTATCTTTTCCATTCCCATAGGCGGAGGAGACACTTTTTGGGAGTCCATTGGTTCACTACCTTGAGAATGATTGAGATGAACTTCTAGGAGATGTTCATGCAGTTTCATTCAGAGGCTAGGAAATTTGAACTGAGGGTTATGCGAAAAGTTTTTGTAGATGGTAAACTCTTATTAGATGCAAAAGATGCTTAATAAGGGTGTGGATGGGGTTGCGACGCAATTGTTTTCATTAGAGGCACAACAATCAAAGGTACATACACCATTAGATCAATAGGAAATTGTAGATGGGCACTTGATAGTTTTTTGGGATATGATGAAAGTATATATGCCTAAAAAAGATACTTCTTCCAAAATGTCTCTATTCAGGGCATTTTATGGTTACAAGCCACCATCCATCACCTCATCCTTGAAGGTACAACCACGGGTTCGAGTAGTCAGGGAACACACTCAACATTGACATAAGTTACCTCAGTTAGTGAAAATACATCCGGTCTTCCATGGTTCCTGCATGAAGGTCATTGGACAAAGAGTTTCAGCCCAAACAAAGTTACCAAACCTTGATGAGGGAAGAATTATTTTGGAACCGAAGGAAATACTTTAGACATGCACTATGAGGTTGATGACAAAGATGATTATAGAGTATCTGATCAGGTGGAAGAATCTGGGCAATGAATATGTAACATGGGAAGATGAAGTATTTCTGCAAAAAATCTAGTGTTCCTCAACATTTGAGGACAACATTGGTTTGAAGGGGAAGGGCATGCTACGCCCTTAACCTAAAACATGTATTGGGATGTGTGGTCAAGTTGTGGCTAGTATAACTTTTAATTAAGTCATGATTGTTTCTATAGATTCATATTCGTAATAGGGTCGGCCTAGGGAATTTCCATAGCATAAGTAGGGTACAAATAAGAGGTAGTAGTTAGTATTTGATGATCATATTGTGAATTATGTTCTTATTGTAAGGCTATGGATGTTGCCCCCTTGAAGTGGTGGCTTAGTCCTATGCTTTATTATTATGCTCTTATTTGTGATCTATTTATGTGGTTCCATTTTAGTGGTATATTAATGCTATTACAAGACCATTGTGTGCAAAGAAATTGAGTCCCAACAACCTAATAAGAAATTAAAACAAATAAAATAAAATAAAACGTTTAAATTTTGACAAGTTATAATTTACAGATCTAAAATCTAAAATTAAAATTATACATTAACGATCATAAAAAAAAAGTTACCTTTAACAATTGCAACTTTGAGGACCTGAAGATTCCTTGGGACATGTGATGGTTGGTGATGAACATTTGGATCACACTTGCCTCGTCATACACCTATTTGATCTAGTCAATTTGTGTTGCCCAACTATTGTAGCATTATGGAATGAACGGCACAAGGTGTCCAAAATATGCGCTAGTACCTTGTCTCAATGAACATCCTCGCAATTTTGTAATTTTTAGCATTGTCCATTATAACTTGCACAACGCTTAGAGGCCCCACTGCCTCAATAGTCTCTATGAGGATGTTGGCGATGAATAGTACATCCTTCCCTTGTCTCTCACATGCAACGACCTTCAAAAACATTGCCCCTTTAGGGCACACTACAACCACATTAATCAATGGCCTATTAATTGGATCTTTCCGTCAATTAGAAACGACGGACACTCATGTTTCTATTCATGAGTTATCTACATGTTTTCTTTCTTTCACCGATAAGGTGGTGTGCATCTTTTCTTACCTTGTGCTGGTCTATCCTTTAGGGGCTTCATTAAGAACTCTCACCATATCCGGCCAATATGGTGATTTCACAATATTAAATGGGAACACATATATGTACATACAACGCCCAATGAGTTGATCAGCTATTTACCTCAATTCATTCCAAAAATGACCTTTCCAATGGCCTTGCACCTTTTGTTTTCCTGTGAGTAAGAGGTAAATCCTCTTCCGTTGCAGAGGATTTAGACAAAAATGGATGTGACGGTCACAAATGGGGCACGAGATGGAGCAACAAGTGACTTGCTAGGCCTAGATCTTTTCTTTGCTAAAGGATGCTTCAATTTTAGGGCAACTGCTGTATCCACTTATTTTTGCTCTTTGATGTATCCAAGGATATTTGTGTTGGCAACCCATTTCCATTCGACCCAATGATGTAAGTTTTGATTCCTTAAGAATTGCAATGCAAATAAGCTTTCACCTGACTGTAAGAGCTCTTATATGTGACATTATACTTAGTGCAACGCCAAATATAACCCGCGCTCCCCCACCCCCCCATAACCTGCTCTAACATTGTAACATACTTCCAAAGGGGTGAAAAAGAATCAGTTTTGAAGGTTGCTTTTGCCCCTTGGTCCACAACAATATGTACGAGTAGTAGTTGTTTGCTTTTGACAAAATAAGTGTGAGGGTTCCTTTTAGGGTTTTCCCATACTTTTTAAGTGTTTTTAAAAGTCCAAGTAGACTTTTTTAAAATTAAAAATAAATAAATAAAGAATTTTTTTTCCTACTTTAGGACTGTGAATACTCCTCTAGTCCTGCCCATGTACATCCTGGTACGGCCTGACTTAGATTTACCTGGGCAGGATTGGAGTAAGGATCAAACTGGGACTGGTATCTTGTACACACTGTACCACGACTGGTACCTTGTACTCACTGTATCAGGATCAGTCCTCCTGCATACAGGGACCCAGCTGAGGTAGTGCATAGAACTCGGTCTTCCTACCAGCAGCACTTTAGCTGATGCAATATCTCCTAATAGAAGCTATGGATTAAGATCGAATTATTCAAACTTCATAAAAAAAGGTCAATTGGAAGACATCAACAAAAACAAGAAAACAAAGTTATTTGCGTGCTGTAGCAGACTGAATTCCACGGGTGAATGCTCCCTCATCTCCTGTTTCCTGCCTGGTATCATCATCCTTATCTGGAGTAGTGCCAGTGCTCTGCCGCAAATGTGAAGGGATCCTGTAGAAGCTCAACTGCTTGGCTCTGTAACAGACAAGGTGACCAACACCATTCACAAAAGGTTTTTCAGCATTCAAAGCCGTCAAATACAGTTGTATCAGGGAGCTAGCATGGACTCCACCATGACAACTAGGCTGTTTTGTGAGAAGCTATAACATGAGTTAGGCTGTCTGGAATGCATCTAAACAGCTGTGGAACTAACGATCCAAGGCCCTTCTTCACTGTGTTTAAATCCAAACCTCTGAGTTTAGCAAGTATTTGTTAAATGTTCTTGTAATTGCCAGAGTGATCTCCCATTTGTCCAATTTCTTCCTCCTCTCCTTTATCTTTTTTGGGCTTCCTCTTAATGCTTTAGCTTTTAAGGCACTTACCACCCACATGAGTTTTTCAACAGAAGCAGGTTTAACCTTATTTTTTGGTTTGCGTTTTCTCTGGAAAAGCCCAACACTATTATCACCCTGAGGGAAGCACCACAGTTCTACCACCTTCCCTCGAATTAAATTAGCATGTGATGAAAAATTGTACAATTCAGACATTCTTGGTTGTAGCATCCTTTACATTTTGTTCTCCAGGTACAGGGTAGTTTCTTTTAGCTCAACATTGGAAATTCCAGGGTATTGGCCTTCGTTTATGCTGAGGAACCATTATGTTTTTAAACTCAAAAATATCATCTTACTAGTGTAGAGTCAAACCCCCCTGAACAATCTGTAGACTCTCATCCTGTAAATTTGTGTTTTGATTTTTAGAACTAGAAGGGCATGAGCTGACAAGAGGAGGGTCTGATTGGCTTTTCTTTTTACTACAGTTGGCAGAAATTAAGCATGAAGTAGGAAACACTGTAATAGAGATGGAAATACACTGTGAAACTAAAGTCATTCTTGTTTTAACTGAAAGGGACTAAAGTATAACTCACATAGAGAAACCAAACAAGATACACCGCACGAACTGCAAACATGAAACTGAAGTCAACCAAGCCAGGGAGGTGCAAGGATCACACAGGGAGGCCTTTGTGCTCCAAGCAAACAGAGAAAAGTGGGCACCAACTTGTGCCTCTTCCCAGATCAGCGTTGAACAGCAAAGCCTTACATGTTAGAAAGGGAATTGTCAAAGAGATTTTTTCCCATTTTAACTCAAACTTTAGATGAAAGAAACCATGAAAATGGCTCAGTAAGATGCTAACAGAACGATATCCAGAGGAGATGTAGTATAAGCTTCGGAGCCAACAAGAAAAGTACCTGCAAACACAATAAAAAATAATATGCAGATAAAGCAAGACTGAAGAGTCAAGGAATTGTCAGACACTCACAGTGGAAACTATTGTGCACATAAACAAATGCAGTCGTATCATTTTAGGAGTGATTCTCTATAGCAGCTTCAGAATTAACTTTCATAACGGATTACTCAATGAGAAGTAGCTTCAGAATCAACTTACATAACTGATTACTCGATGAGAAAGCAGAACAAGGATGTTGCTAACAGTGAATCAGAACTACAAAGGATAAGAACAACAGGGAAGCACACAGAATCAGGGAGTCGGGGTTAGATGATCTTTGAGGAAAGCAATCCACAGGCATTGTAAAGAGTACAACAGGTCATATGATCTTTCACAGGATACTAGCTGATTAACTGACCCCATACACACATTAGCAGATACTGCATTGTAATACCAAACCTAGCAATAGGAAGGAGCGTTGCAAATATAGATCACTCAGATTTCAGTGACATTGCCCAAGTTGAGAGAACCCTGAACGAGAATGAAGAAGGTTTTGCGTGAAGGCAAAGGAAGATGTCCAACAGACTTAGATACCTGAAGGCGGAAGGTGGCTAAAAGTTGATTTGGTCAATGTGCCATGGTCTATGAGATTTAGTAAATCATTTGTGCACATGGTAGATAAGATATAGATTTATTGTTATAGAGAGGTGCTTTGATATTACAGATCGTGCAGGCTGTGGGGAGTTAGGAAGATATTTCCCTGCAGGTTTGGTATAAGCTTATCATATATTGTAAATTTGTCTAATGATATGAGTTGTTCTTGTTATGTGGATGTCATAGTTGTATGAATTTGTATGATACAAGTTGTAATTTAGCTTGCTATGCTGCATATAATTCTTTCCTGCCCAAACAAAATTAAAAAAAATCCCACATCAGAGTAGAATATCTGGATTTAATGTGTTGCATTCTTTAATTCCGAGACAGTTAAAGGATACAATACAGTTAAATCCATATATACTATCCATAATGTTTACCGGTGGAAATCTCAAGGTCCACATATTTTACTTTTAATTGTGTCCGAAGTTGAAACAAAGTAAATGGTTGAGGAAAAGAACAGGGGGTTTTGGTTCTTAAAGTTGGAGCAATATCCAGAAAGCGCAGTTCAAGATATTATAACCCGATATTTAGTTGAATTAATTTACATGCAAGCAAAAAGAGAAATAATGGATAGTCGAGCATGCACCCTGCCTCTGGTAAAATTTGACATCAAAGGAAGTATGGAAAGCCATCTTGCTATGACGGAAGAATGGGATGGTGCCCAGCAGTCATTTATAAAAACGAAGTGTCCATGCCCATTTTAAATGGAGTAGGGGGGAGTGGAAGGTTTGGATTCTGGAAGGATGAAACAATAACAAAAAAATAAAGTTTCATATCTGTAGAGAAGTTGCTGGTCAAAGTTCAGTTTTTAGAAATACTATCTTTCTGGCTAAGTAATGAAGACCATTTTGTTGAATGGAAAGTTGCATTGCGTTTGCCATAGGAGAGCTTATATGTATGACTTTATGTGAATATACTTGTTTGCTACTGGCTGGTTTTAAAGGAGATAATATTCTGTTTTGCTGTTTGATTTACAGATCGATGATGATGAAAAGGTCACTATGATTGACTTTCCACAAATGGTTTCTGTTTCTCATCGTAATGCAAAGATGTAAGAATTTTTGTTCTCCTGTTTTTTGTTCAATCAGTTTTTAATTTCCAATTATAGCTGTATGTCCTCGCTACTTGCCTTGCAAATTGTGTCTATACATTTTCCTGGATTTCTCTGTTTAAGCGTAGTTTAGGTAATTTAACTAGTATAATTTCTGATTTATGTATGCATATTTCTCAGGTATTTTGATCGTGATGTGGATTGCATATTCAAATTTTTTGAAAAGAGGTTGGTTGCATATACAGCTTTTGGGTTTCTCCACTATTATTTTATCTTCAAGCATGAGTGAAATGACATGTATCAACGAGTGCACCAAAACCTATGAGTGAAGTTTAATAAAATTCCAAAATATTATATTTCATTATTTAATAGTTTTTGTGATTTTTTAGAGTCAAGGACATGTTGGAATTCTATCAAGTGCAGAAGTTGATGACATTTGTGCTTGTGGAATAGAAAGTCTGTTTCTGCTTGTTTCATTATGTGAGAGGTAAAAACATGATTGTTTGAGTAAATTATATAAAAAAAGGGTAAAATGGTTTAAATTTTGAGCAATTCGTCTGAACTTTTATTAAAATCAAATATGCTCATGCATTCTTAATACAGGTTAAAATACCTCGAGAGTTGTGCACACGTGGCTGCTGTTGCTGTATGCATTACTTGATGTTCAATGACTGCTGCATCATCTTGCAGTAAAATAGCTAGCCTTCAAATGTTCTTGTTTGCTATGACTGTTAGCTGTATAATAATGTTGAAATAAACCAAACCACTTACAGCGTAGTTTCCCTCAGTTTTATCTTGAAAAGGAAATTCGATTACAGAATAATGTTTGACACTGGTCAATTGCTATAGAGTGTATTTCACTACTGCTTTATTTTTGATGGTTCTCTCTTCTGTAATCATTTCACTACCTCTAGATTAGTCATTAAAATTTACTCACGAACTTTACAATTTTAACATTTTTTCCCCAGGATCCTGATTCGACATCCCCCGTCACACACACATTGTGACTTGGGTGCGGTTGGTACACTGACAGTGGATTCATCCTGGGTACGTCCAGGATTACCTGGGTTCGTTCGGGTTCTTCTGCTGAAGAACCTGGGCTGTCAGGGACAAACCCACAGGGTTTGCCTGTTTTAATTATTTTTTAATAAATATATATTTATTTATTATTCTTTCATAATTACACTTAGAAGTAATGAAAAAAAACACCTGCAAACCCTTGAAGTTGCTAAAAACACCAAAAAGATAACATAAAACAGCACATGCATGCACACATGCTGTACAGCCGTACCTGGGATTAAAAATATTGGTGTACCTGGGTTCGTTCGGGTTCTTCTGCTGAAGAACCTGGGCCGTCAGGGACAAACCCACAGGGTTTGCCTGTTTTAATTATTTTTTAATAAATATATATTTATTTATTATTCTTTCATAATTACACTTAGAAGTAATGAAAAAAAACACCTGCAAACCCTTGAAGTTGCTAAAAACACCAAAAAGATAACATAAAACAGCACATGCATGCACACATGCTGTACAGCCGTACCTGGGATTAAAAATATCGGTGTACCAGCAAACCCAATATGCTTTACCCAAAACAAACCGGCTACTTAGCTGACAAAATGCTGTCCTTTCTCCCTTTCATTCTCTATTCATAAGAGCCTTCACACGAGCATATTCTGATGATGATCATTAGAGAATTTAGAGACCTTTGGAAACCAATCTTGTTAATAGTGTATGCACTTCTCTTTACAGGTATGAACTTTATTTGGGTTATGCTATACTGAAATTTATCATGTATAAAGCTGATATCTGTGAAAATAAACAGCTACCAAAAATGATTTGTAAGAATAGATAAGATGGAATTTGGTTTATAAAGTATGTAGGGAGGAAACAATAGCAAGAAAAATACCCACTCACCTCATTGATCTATTCTGTTCTGTGCATGGGTATGTGAAAATGGTGGTAGAGTTCTCTTTAAGGGTATGTGCAAATATAGTGGTATGGGGCATGGCAAAATGTTTTCAGAACAGTTTATGTTATGAATATCCTGATTTATCTTGATTTTTGTGTATACATTTGCACTATGTCCTTGTTCTAAGTTCGACCACTAAATATCATGAAACTTGACATTGAATTTTATTAGTGTTTTCAACTAATTTGTGGTTATTTAACTTATTTTGTTTACCCTATGCATATTATATGGTTTATTTTGCTTATTTGGTGATACATTTTTATATTTTGATATATTTTTTATGACGATCCAAGCCGTACCAGCATACCCGAACCTTATACCTGTACCTGTACCAGGATTGGCTACTTAGATGTTTTTATATGGGCAGTAGAGTTAAGTGCTTTTATATTTTTAAAATTGAAGTATTTTAACGTGCATTTTATCATCAAACCTGTTCTGTTGAATCTTTAGACTGAACTCATTGGAAGATATTTTAGCAATTATGGCTGTATCATTTACCTTTTTTTGTCTATTCTGTAGATGTCTTTTGCTGCTTGACCATCAAAATTATCTTCCTTTTCTTTCAGGTTCAATTCCTCTCCTAATGATGACTGTGACCGTTCAGAAGAATCCGATTCAGATTCTGAGGATGGCAGAAGACCTTGCTTTGAAGCTATTGCTAAAAAAACTGGTTCCCTGGATAAGGCACTGGCAGCAAGTGGGTTTACAGGACGGAACCAGGATGAATTGGAAAAGGTAACATGATCTGTATTTACTTTTGGATGGCGGCCGTCTTTGCATTGATTCAAAAGGGCAAAGTTGAACCTTGAAATGTTGAGAAGCTGCAGATTTTGTGATTAGATCAGGATTCTGTATCTAGTTTATTCTTCTAGGGCCATTTTTGGGAAAAGCTAAAGTTAGCTACACAGGATGAACAATTTTCATTAAGCTGTTTTTCTTTGTGTCTAGTCATCTTCATTTTTCTTGTGTTTCCTATTTGTGTCTGGAATAGTGACTCTGGTGAGGAGGCAGAAAAATAGATGTGATTCTAGAATTCTAATTCAACGAAATTTCTTGCAGTTTGTGTTTGACAAGGCACATGATTTCAAGAGAAGCTCTGATGATGAGGACAATTCGGGAGAAGAATTTTCTTGCCATGATTCTGAGCTCACTCAAGAAATTACCAGTGGTGTTGATACTCTTTTAGAAGATGTTATTGGAGATTATTCAACGCCGTCAAGTTGTGGTCCAATTATAGATGATAGATCAAATGACAGAATGGATCCTGTTTCTCTCATTAATACCGAGTGTGATGCAGACCAACATATTGCTGCACTGGATTCAAGTGTCCCAGTCGGTACTGCAGGAAAAGTAAGTTATGTATTCATATGGCGTTCCCTTTCTAGCAGCTTTAGGGCTTTACATCTGGGCATTGCTGCAATTTGGTGTTGATCCTGCTTTTCTATTAAAAATCTGCAATGGATTAAAAAGGTTATCTTCCTTCTGACGAAGAGCATTTTAATGTAAAATTAAGCTCCCACTTTTTTCTGTATATGTCACACACTTGTATGCTTGTTTCCATGCGTCCCACTTGATCCCTGTATTATGGATAGTCATTTTGATGTTTTGTTTCCATTGACAACTCTCATACTGTTGGCTTTGCCTGATATACTGATTGAGTTATTTTTTCATGTTAGTTTAAAGGTTAACTGTCTTGTTGTATTTGTGAGCAATATGTTTGATGTAAAGCATGCATGTTCTGCCCCGGCTTGACTTGGCTGCTCCATATATTATCCCACGTCAAACGAACCTTGATTGTTGTTATCATTGAATGTTGGCAGCTTTTGACTATGGCTTTTGTTTGTATCTATTGAAATATGTTTTTTTATATTCTGCATCAAGTATACTGTGTTTCTAGTGGTGGCCATTTTATCAAGCAAATCTAATTAATAACTGAATCTAGTAGCAGTGCTGTCAACTGCTAAAATTCAGTTCAATTTACACGTTGCTTGGTTTGTATGGTACTTGTGGAATTATTTTGCATATAAGAGCTGTAAAATGGTTGTTTTCAAGCAGGAAGGAGGAGACGGTGAGACTGTTACAAGTGATGACGATTCTGAACTTGATAGACGATTGGACAAGCAGAGACGGCGAGCAGTTGCAGCGGCTCATAGTTCTAAGGGGTCCTATGCCTCAAGAAATCATTCCAAGGACAAAGGCGGGCATAGATCTCGTAATGCAAATATACAAATGAAATCTGCTTTTTGGTGAAGAACTGTAGCTTCAAGGTCTATAAGCTGGGGGAGATCTGGCTTGCTACATATTTTAATTGCTTTTTCAGTGCAAGGATATGTAATGCAATTTATTTCCCCCTGCTGTAGCTTTAGTGGCTTGTATAAACTTGTATTGTTATTCTGTTGGTGGGCAAGAAGATGATATGGTTTTTGAATTATCTCAACGTAATTGCTTTTGCTGTTAAGCCAAATAGTTGAAAAGCTGTTTTTAATGCATGAGCTGATCTACGTTGTTGGAGTACAAATTACTATGGTGCGGACCGGTTTTTATGATTTCAAGTCTATCTATCTTTATGAATAGATGAAGAGGTTCAAACTAAAATAAAATTGGTTTGGCATAAGGTCTTGTAGTGATTATTCTTGAAGCTTGGCAGAAATGGTTTTAATTTTTAATGTTTACTTTGAAATCTTTGATCTGAATGCCAAAAAAACGATGGTGGCTTCTTGTCTTTTATGAAGTTTACCCGCTGGGTTTATATACACAGAAAGGCGACCATTGCACAATTTCATAGATGTAATAGGCCATTAGAATGAACCGTGCACGACATTCATGTGATTGATTGATTTGAAAAGAGATGAAAGCTTGACAAGGGGAAATAGAATTTTACATTCATAGCAACCAAAAACTCTCTCTAAAGAAGAGGATGTTAGTATGCTTTAGTTATCCTACTAATATTAGTTGTCTCCGCCATCTGCAATATTGTCTTCTCTGTCACCTCTCATACTTTGTGTTTAATGTTATTTTCACGTGTCACCTAGGACTGGGGGACTGGGATTCCCACTAAAAATTTCCCAAAATTTGGGGACGGCGGAGGGAGAGGTATTAATTTAATATATGAAAATTAATATTTTAACTTTATTCAGTGAAATTTATGCAATGTTTTTCAGGGACTTTTGGAATTAGAGTTCAATGTAATTTCTGTTTTAAACTAAAGCATTAGAAAAATGAAAAAAATTGTGGATGTTTCCTGCAAGTCCTCAAGGTCCCAAAATGTTTGGGAAGTTCGGGATGTCAGGGGACATGTTCCCATGTAACACTGATCTCAACCCAGTTGTTGCTAGGTCTGTGTTTTTTGCTTCTTGTGTCTGTGTGCATTCTGACATGCATGGGTTGATTCAAGGACTATGTTTACATGCTTTTATAATTATTGGGGGAATTTAAGTCAGTCTTGTGGTAGGAGGTAGTTTGACTTAGCAGAACATTGTGTTTGTTCATTTGGCAAACAGGGGTCACTAAAAGCATTCATGTAGGGACGTCATTTTTATTTATTTTCGTTTATCTGGAAGTACAATATAGAGATAAAACTGGTTCAAATTGAATGTTCTTACTAAAGATATATTTTGACATTAATATTTTTTAAATGTAAAAAGCTTGATTTTGCGAATTTTGCTGGTGGTAATAGAGGCAGGCCATAAAAAATTACTTGCAACATCAATGTTTTTGCTGGAAATGTAGAAACTTGATACCCATTTGACAGATCTTACTATTTATCGAGTTTTATAAAAATGACTTTTGAAACCGTGCTTAGTATTTGAAAACATGGCATCACTGTGTAAAAGATTGAAGCTGTTTTTTTGTGTTTTTGTTTTTGTATATTTCTTTCAACTTTTGAATCTCTTTATCTAGGTTTTGCCCCATTCCTTAAAAACAAAAGCTTCATGGTAGAAACTATTAGGTAATTTCTCTTTGAAAAACACATTGAGACTGTCTTTTGACTTTAGATCGCAAGGGGAATGCAGGGGGGTGATGAAACCATAGTTACTATGTAAATTGCTGGATCAGTCTTCTAGACCAATATCGCTCACTACTTTGAGGCAATTGGGGGATTGTCATCTCTCTATTGAGATCTTTATGTCTAGACCAGATAACCTATGAAGTAGTCTACAAGTTGCAAGGACATCATATACTCCAATATACTACTATTTTGGATCTTGATTGACATAATGGTGGATCCGGATATAGTAAATGGAAAGAAATCTCCTCTTCCATAAGGTCTATGGGTTGGCTGTGACCTAAACCACCAGCTTTACCTTTACCTCTGAGAAAATTTAAAGGCTTCCTACATTTGGATGCATTATGGTAAGATCTAGATGCGCTGTTGTAATGCTTATTTTGGTAATACATTAATAAACCTGATGTTTTTTTCTGTTTTGTGTAGAGCTATTACCTCCGTTTAGGCATTCTCTCTTCTTCTGGTTGTTGACTTCCTTCCAAGAGGGTTATTAGTGTTTCCACTATGGCTTTTTGGGAAATCTGACACGTCGGGCCATTTTTTTGAAAACCTGCTCTATTATCATTGCTTGTTACAATTCTTTTTGTTCAAGTGTATAATTAACAACTAGTTTCTTTAACCTTTCCCTAACACGTTCTTAAATTTTAGGTCCATCCCATCCTTTCTTTTGGGATTCCCTATCTTTTAGGGTTTATATATATGGGCATCTAGGAACTTTATTATGGGGACAATACTTAGACAATTTTCATAAACTATCTTTATTCTCACTATTGCTTGGTTTACTAGCTCTCATTGCTTCCTATAGGTAACTGCATCATAGTTATTAGATCTAACATGCACTTTGCCTTGCTTTGCATGTTTCTCACACTACTCATTTTCATAGACATTCCTCTTGGTTCATCAGTAAGGTTTGGTCAAGGAGTTGTTAGTCATTTGCTTTAGATCATCATCACATCCTTTCTCCCACAATATTGTCACACCGTTGGAAATTCTTGAAAATAGGTTGGTCGACTTTGCACCCACCTCTTGTGGAGCAGGGATGAGGGAATCTTACTTAGAAACGTGGGAGTTCTTTATATTGCATTTTGAGGGGTTGGGTTCACATGTTGTCTCTAATATATAATATTGCATTAGGGTTTATGTTTATGTATTGAATTCATTTTTTTAATATGGGAATCAGGGAGTCATGAGTTGTCCATTCTCTACACCTAAAAATGGCTCCAAGGCATTTTTATGCTATTAAATTGCATGATTTTAGTGTACTAGTCTACTTGTCAATTAGTGGTCCAAATTAGGGCGTTATTGGCACTAAGAAACACATTGATCATTCATAGACATTTGTTCAGCACTAACTACTATTCTAGAGGGATCAAACAATTGTTATAGCATTTATCATTGTCTGAAGCAAGTATTTCCCATAGACCACTTTTGGTGCATGACTTAGGGTTTTTTTAATCTATGTTATTTTCATTTATCGTTTACTGCTTATTGATATCACGATCGTTGTAGGGCAAGGGAAATAAATTCTATTTTGCAAGCTACATGTTTCACAATATGAAGATCGAAGCGAGGAAACAAGATTTTAGGACCAAGTGAACACAATCATCAATTTATTTTGGAGCCTAGTTGTGACATGTCTGAAGCATCCCCAATGCTTTGTATATGTCTAAAGTACTCCCGATGCACCATACCTATCTAAATTGATCTTGGCATTCTATACGTCTCTTATTAGTTCTTGATTTTTAGGTGAAGTCAAAATCATCGCCGAGTGTGCATTTTGACTATCACCGGATCCCGATTTGTTCAAGATAAGTACCAAAACCCTATGTGAATGCCTTGTTGATTGATTAAAAACCTAAATTAGGCATTGCAGTCTTAATTTATATGTATTGTGATGCTTAATTAAGTAGTAACAGGGTTATTTGTGTTACATTTAGTTGTAACTTATAATTATTAAACATGTCTCATTTCATTCACAATATCACAAAATGCAAAAATACTAATATATTTTGGTTGAATTGAGGTTACTAATGTCTTGTTACGTCGTATGCTTTAGGTTTATTTATCATTGCAAACAACATGGAACAATAGATGTATCGTTATTGTTATACCTACACCCTTCCACATCCCAAATTTACCTCCTCCATTGTGTTTCCACCCAAAATTATGATCTCAAGTTTATAGTGGTGCACCCCATCACAACCATTCTTAATCATTATAGGCTATGTGAAGACCCATGTTTTTTGATTGCTTGATTCTTACCCCATTTCCTCAAGCTTTCTTTAATCATCCCCGTTTTCGCATCTATATTTTTGGCATACCTGGTGGGATGTCCTTTGCCTGCTCTACATTCTATAGTTGATTTGTCTCTACCGATTTTCTTTGAGCATGGCAATACCACCACATATTTTCCTCATTTTTTGCACAATGTAGTCATTGTACTATAGATTTTATTATCAACATGTGGCATCACTGCATGTCCTTTGTGACTTTTGTCATCCCTACCTAATCTTGTTTTGTTTGTTTTTTAGAGGTTTATGTTTTTGTACATATTTTTTGTTTCTATGCTTGATGTAAGTTAGACTGGGTCCTTTGTTTTTATCCTCTTAATGGATTCTTTGTTCTTTGGAGTTATTAGGTATCTAACTTGTAACTTTCATGCGTTAAGATTTTATTCATATTTTTGTCCTCCCTTAATGAGTCTAACACCAACACTAGAGATATTGGAGTTGATACATGTTCATCAGGGACCATTTTGTCAACTAGTTATGAGTAGAGTAACAACCATTCTATAACCTATACACATACACCATATGTGGTTCCTATGGTTTCTAGAATGAGATCGACTTCTTGTCCTCATTGTAGGTATGCATCCTACATACAAGGAGGACCTCAACATATATACTTTCTTTATGGAGAAAATGATTGAACATATATTTTCTACATTGGGTTTAGATGTCGGATAGCATTAAAACTTTTCTTACCATGACACCTCTTCCCTCTTCTAGCAGTGTGCGTCGAAATACTAAATATCATAGCACCTACAATAGTGGAAATGACTAGTACCTCTTCCTCTTGTCGTAGAAAAATCATCGTCCACCCTTCCTATACCTCGGAGTTTGCATAAATTTTATAAGTATCCTTCTAAAGGTTATAGTCATCACTCCCCTCCTTGTTCTTGTATTTCCATGCCTAGGCATGTCCATATTTAAAAAGGTCTTTGGAAGGAATTGGAGGGGAGATTTCCCTCTCATATTTCAAATTGGAGGAGGGAGAAGGTTCTAGAGGTGGGAAGCCTCTAGACCTTCCTTTTCGGGGGAACATGTGCTTAGAAAAGTAATGAATAAAAGAATTATAAGATTGGGAATTAGGTGGAAAGTGGGGTAAATTAGGATTTTAAATATTAGGAAAATGTAAATATGTGGGAAGTGGGATATTTCATGTAGTTTAGGATTAATTGACTTAAGGGGACGAAGCGTTAATGTAAATACGAGATTAAGTGTCGATATTAAACGAGGTTAGACACAGTTTAGTGAGTTACTTTGGTGAGCAGAATTAGGTGCATACATTTTGCTCCTCTTTGAAAGGGTATTGCGAGTGGACGAAGTGGAATGAGTAATGGTTTTTCAAAGAAAAACCATGTCATAGATGAAAACACTGTTAGTAGGTATGATGCCCCTTCGAGGGAGCATGCGGGGAGAAACAAGCTGGATGGTCACTAGAACAGGAATCCCCAGGGAAAGATAAGACCAGGATGATCATAAGGGGTTGGGATGCCCCAAATATTGATGTAGCTATAATTGAGATGCCCTAAGCATAAACACTTATGGGATAAAGTGGATTAGTCGCGAGAGATGAGTTCTAGACAAATGACCAATATCTAGAAGGGATGTGATTTGATTAAGACAATAAGACTGGAATTCCTGAGACATATGGTTCGAGAATTAAGGAGATTGGATAGGCCATAAGTTGATGATAAGTCTCGAAGCAAAGACACATGCTCGGATGGCAGAAGGCCTATAGAGGATAGTGGAAGATAATTAGCCACTTTATGTGAGACACGTAGCTTTAAATGATGTAATGAGATCAAGTGATCCATCCAAAATGGGATGGGGATTGGGGGTTAAAAGTGGTTGAGCTATCCCTGGGCACAAGACCACGGCTAGGTGCTACCTACATAGTTTTAGGAGACCTCATGCCGATGTAGTTCTGACTAAATGGGAAAGAGGATGGAAGGGACAAGAGATAGGAAGATGAAATAGATGGATTGAATTCAACGAAGAGTGGTGGAGAAGTGGCAATATGGATGAGCTACGACATGATTGATGATGCCCTTGGCCAAGATATATGCATAGGAAGCGGGAAGGACAATATTATGGTTGTCAACACATCCCAAGGGGGAATTAATCATAACTAAAGAGAGAACTATAATATGGAGACTTATCCCAAGCAAGGACACATGCTTAGGAGAATTATAGGTCTCGATTGGAGGATAGATGAGTGTCATGGTACCTCTGAGAGATATTTAATGAAGGATGAGGATTTTGGTGATGCCATAATGGTGGTTAAGCAAATTAGGTGACCAATGTATGGACAAAAGGTGAAGACCAACAATTTGTTGAGTTGTGGAGCTAAAAACTTCACCAGATGAGCAAATGCAGAGGTTGCTGGAGTCACACAGTTACCGACATCGGTCAAGATCGATCGACGTCGATCAGGGGTAGACCAAAAGCTGTCGACATCGGTTAGGGATCGACCGTCATCGGTCATATGAAGACAGACAAAGACCGACATCGGTCATTTGTGCATTTCCAGAATTCTATTTTGGGAGAACAGTCAGTTTGCATGTAAAGATTAGCTGTTAGTCTTGAGTCCGCTTTTCTATTTTTGGCAGGACAGATTTGAACCTTTGATTAAGAGGTGCATCTAACGGTGGAGAATGCATGGCTCATGAATCCTAGTATTATATAATAGGGTTAGGTCCTCATAGTTTCCATAAGGTGAATCAATTCAAGTAGTGGAGTTGGTTGTAATTGTGAGAGAGAACTCTTGAGGGAAAGAGATTTGTACATCTGAGAGGTGTGAGAAGAAGAGTGAGATTTCTTCATTCTATTTCTTTCTAGAAGAGTGTTAATACAAGATTGGTTGTTTCTTGTATCTCATATTCTTTGCTATTTCTGATTTCTAGTTACTTATTACTTCTGGTTTAATTCCGTGTTTAGTTGCTTATACAAAAGTAATCAATTGTACTATGTAAGATCCTAACACAATTAAGGGTGTGGTAGGAGTGGAATAATCCCATATGTATTGGGATTAATAGTTGTAGAAGGAGAAAGGTGGATAAATAGGAAGCAAAAATAAGGTGGAGGCACTGAAAAATGGAGTTGATACAGAGGATGTGGTTTCAGTGGAAGAGGCAAAGAATGGTGTTAAATTGCCCATTCAAGGTGGTCGAATGGGGTAGTAGGAATGAAATAGTAGCGGGTATCACTACGAGCCAAGTTTTAAGAGGGGGACCTTTATCAGAAGCTTCATAAGATTTTTGGCAAAAGTCCATCATCGTTACGATCCAAGTTTTATTGGCTGGAGTGAAGGTGAAACCTGCGTGGGTTCATTGCACAGGTGGCCACCATTGCTATGTGCCAAGATGGATAATCGAGATGGGTGCTAGGGTTTGAAGAGCGTGTATAAGCTCTTCATAGGTGGGTGTATGAATAATTTATCCGCATACCTCTGGACAAGGAATCCTTGATGGGAACAAAGGATAGTGTCATCAGTGTCAAGCTTGATGACCCAAGGGAGGAGGACATCGTCACTGATGAAGAAGGCAACAAAATCTCAGCCGCCACTTAAGACATATCGGATGTGGTTAAAAAAGATCAAAAGAGAATAAAAGGCATAAATGAGACATAGGGCATGGAAGGAAAAGGGAAAAAAATGAGTTAGTATAACGTGTTGGGAGAGGGAGGTCGTGGCATAGGTCGATGGCAGAAAATCTGGGTGAGCAAAATGGTGATGAGGCGGGGCAGGAGGATCGTCATCGAGGTGGAAGCCAAAATGAGGTATGGATTTTATTGTTGGGTTTTTGTTTTATTTGTATGTATGTTTATAGGAATAAATATGAGGTGAATAAAGGTCTGAGGGTTGTGATAGGGGTGATCGTGGGTTGGAGTATGTGCAGGCAAGTTGAATAGTGACGCAGTTGAGGAAAGGGGACGCGATCATAGGGGAAGAAAATTATAGGTCAAGGGGGGTCATAGGGTAAGATATAAGATTTTTAGGAGGAAAAGGAGCCGTAGGAGGGGGTTTTGGCTTGTGGAAGCTAGTGTCATAGGAGGCCATGATTGGGTGGGTGAGAAAAGAAATCCATGTTAGGGAATAGGGAATGCGAAATATCAAATTTATTTGGAAAGGTTTTGGGATATATATTTGTTTTTATTATGCGATGCAATGACATTATTTGACTGTTAATTATGTGTGTATTACAAGGGGATCAAGCTCATTAGAGGATGATGGTGGCAGGAAGTGCGTCGAGATGGTTACAAAGATGGTGATACAATCATTGGTTAATGAACATGTACCAACTGTGAAGGCATGGGAGGATAAACTTAAATAATAGGGGTATTGGGGATTGTGTGAGCTGGTTAGTAACTACATGAAGGAAGCGACTAGGTTTACAGTGCTAGGTTACATGCTTATAAGGTCAAATTGATCAAAGGGATATGCAAATGACAAAAGTACTGGCCTGGGTGACCTCATTGCTAGAGCATGTGAATCGTCGAGAAGCACAGATTGGGGTGTTGTAAGAACAGGTGGAGAAAATGCATGCTGATCAGATGCAACTATAGGTATTATTAGAGAAGCAAGAGGTAGAGGCATGGGTCACAGGGATGGAGAGGCATATGGATAAAAAATTATTGGATTCCCTGGGGTTCAGAGATGTGATGACCTAAGTGGTGAGGATAACATGAGAGACACAATATTAGAGGACCTTATATGAGCATGCAATACGAGCAGGGCATAGGGATCCTTCATATAGGGTGATCAGTCGATCCAATAGGACACTAGGTTTCAGGTCATCAAGGCAGTTAGTGTATCCATCACCGAGGCCAACACCACAAAGTGGGATGTAGGGTATGATATATCCATAGTGTAGAGCGTTGGTTTAGATGTAAAAGTATGTAATTATAGAATAAATGATGCAAAAATAGTTTGTGATGGCTTGAAAACATGTGAATATGATGTAATGATCAATATTATGTTAATAATAATAATTAAAAAGAATGTGGTTGTGTTATTATGTCATGTGGTGTTATGATGTGGAATGATAGTGATAGGCGATATGATAATAATGGGAATGGTTACGATGTGTATGTGGGATCATGAGGATGGGAAAAAAATATTAGAAAGCAATCAAAAGATGACGTGATGGCACTCTGTGAGTGGGGATACTGTGGTGCGGGAGTGATAACCATTTTTGGGATTCGTCCTATCAGTAGTTGCAGGTTAGTGATATCGATGATTTCTGGGATATGGATGTTATATATCACATGAGGAGGCGAGGAATTTTCATCATAGTACAAGCTTCTATAATCATTCATGTAGTGAGTGTAAGTGAAAGTAGGCAAATAATCCAAGGATGTCGTAGGGTAGTCTAGTACCACCATCAGAGCTAATTTATGAAGTGAACGTGCATGTGTTCCAAATGCAAAATTGAGTGATGGACATGTTGGAGATAATATTATGACAACAACAACTAGAGGAGTTGAGACTTCAGTTGTAATTTAGAATGCAACGATTTTGTTGCATAAGGTGTCAGGCAAGGAGATGTGCCCAAATCATTGTAAGACTTGGAGGCTTTTTTTGTTTCATAGGGAGGACTCGTAGGGGGATCAAGAGGGAATAGATCCTGGATGAGAGCAACAAGATGATGTGACCAACAAAATAGGAAGATGGTTCAGGGATCGACTCCATCTGGCATGTGCTATTATTGCAAACAAGTTGGCCATCCAAGCCAATATTGTCTCCAGAGGGAGCTGGCAGATGTTGGCTCTGTGGAACCTAGGTGAGGTGGTTGGCTGGTGGGAACCTCAAGATCGACTGGAGTACCTCCCAAGCCATGATTGGGGTATGTAAGGGCTTGAGTCAACTGTGTACTAGTTTCAGGTAGAACAACTAGTTATTTATAGTGTGAGTGTTGTGGTATTGTTAGATGTGTTTAGATAGTGTAATGGTGTGTGGTTTTTATAATTGGGAATAATGTAATAAAGGTGTTTGGCTTGTTATAATATGGCTTAGTGTAATCTTCTTACCTGAGGGATGTTGTTGGTGGTGACATGGGTGATGTAATGGGAATGTCTTGAGTCATGTAGCTTTTGCAATCCACTTTTGTTGTTGCGCTTGTGAGTATGTGTGTACCAATGGCATTAAAAAAAGTCAAGGGCATATTTGAATTCATAGTGCGTGGGAACTCTGTTTGAATGACTTGTCCAATTCTGACGTTCGATAGTCACTTAGACCATCCTTGTTCCTATTAAGTTAAAAGAAAATATAAAAGATGATAAGATAACTGAAGAAAATAGGATAATTTTGAACTAATCATAATGAATATATACAAGACTTAAGGACTGATCAAACAAACAACACACATTCAAACACACACATACCTATACAAAATATAAAATAAACTAAGATAATGATACTCAATGGATGAAATGATTATGTAAAATGGACCTATGGACAACATGAAATATGTACATGGGGTATATTATGCCCATGGGTGGTAGAGACAAGGATCCAATTAAATCAGGCACAACTATTTATGGGGCCTAGGATGATCGATCAAGATTTAATTGCATAGTGTTTTTTAGATCCCTAAGTAAGGATGATTGTTGAACCTTCCATAACTTTGAAATTAGTGGGAGATTGTGGACCATGGTGTAAGGATGGATAGAGAAGGATGAGGATGGATACAAGTAGAGGCTAATAGGAGACACACTCATCAAAGAGGATGCGATGAAGGTATGTATGAAGGGTAATGAGATGAAGGGTATATTTAAAATGGATAGATAGACTCCATAATACTCCTCAACAAATGTTCCCCTCACACAACTAGCAATGTCTTGCCACAATATGAAACATTTGTCTCCTGATTCTGTTGAAGCCTATAATATATTCCAATTTTAAGACCATGAACAGTGGTGGAATGATGGAATGGAGTGGAATGAGGATAAGAAGAGTAGAGTGGAAATGGATATGCACCCAAGAGTGGGGACTCATAGACAGAGGTAGATGGATCCTATCAAGTATATACGCGTTTTAAATGCATGATGTTCATTGGCTCATCAAACTCTTCGCCTTCCAATGTGGCTAATTTTTAGGCTCCAGATCCAAACTTAGCAACTATTAAATAGGGCCCGAGTCAATTAGCTTCAAAATTTCCCTTCTTATCCCTATCTACATTGGTATTGCTTTGATTTTATTTTAGGACTAGATCACCAACCTCAAACTCTCAGGACTAGATTTTCTTACGATATTGGGCTTTTAATCTATTTTGACATGCCCATAAATGATTGAGGGCCCTTTGATGATTTTAATATAGAAGCTCTAATTCTTGTAGCCTTTCTTGTCTAAAATTGTGATAAGTGATAATGCCCCACAATGAGATGCATAAAGAGGGGAGCTCCACTTCTACAGGTAAGATAACCTCCATTCCATAAACCAAAGAATATATAGTGGCTCCAGTAGGTGTTCATACACTTGTTCAATAAGACAAGAGTGTAGGATATAGTTGAAGATGCCAGTTCCTTCCTACGACATTGATTATTTTATTAAAAATCTTGATAAGAGTCTTATTTGTAGCTTCTACCTGTCTGTTCCCCTAGGGGTAATAGGGCATGGAAAAATGCTACTTAATATGATAACACTTACACAAGGCCTCAACTTATTGATTTTTAAAGGACTTACTGTTATATAATAGGATGTTGGTGGGATTGCCAAAATGAAAAATGATCTAATTTAGGATGAATTTGGAAATATGGAGACCGTTAGTGTAAGTAAGCGGCATAGCTTCAACCCATTTGGTAAAATACTCCGTAGAAGTCATAATAAACCTATGCCCATTATATGACATGGGATTGATCTTGCCAATCAAATCTAATCCCCAAATAGAAAATGGCCATGGACTCATGATGGGTTGCAATTCTTGTGCATGGTCATGAATTAGATTACCATGTTTTTGGCATGCTACACACTTCTGTACATATTGGTAGGCATCTTGATCCATCGTAGGCTAATAGTATCTAGTTTAGAGAAACTTCTTGGGGAAGGCCATTCCATTGACATGGCCACCACAGATACCATCGCTGACCTCCTTGATCGTAAGAGTAGACTCATCCGATGTCAGGCATCTCAACAAAGTCCTGTCATAACCTCTCTGATAAATCATGTTGCCAAGGATAGTGTAACAGGAGGTATGGTAGATGAAGGCCTTGGGTTGATGGTGATTAAATTTATGTGGAAGGATGTTTTTGTGGAGATAATTATAGATGTCATAATACTAGGGGAGACTGGGATCAGTAAAAACACAAATTTATAGAGGAGTCATAGATTGATGGGTTAGTAAGATTAAATTCTCAATCAAGAAGTTCCCTTTAAGGAAGATCAATTAGAGAGCCAATAGTGGCCATGGAATTAACTACTTTATTACTCCTCCTTGACACTTGTTCAAATGTAATAGACTGAAAATGCTGCTTTAACTGATCTACTAATTGCTTATAGGGGAGTAATTTATCATCTTTAGTCTGGAACTCTTCATTGACTTGCTTAATTATTAGTTGTGAATCACCAAAGACTTGAAGATGTTGGATGTTTCATTAGATGGCTAATTGGAGGCTAGCAATTAAAGCCTCATACTCAGAGATATTATTCATGCATTGGAAAGCTAATAAAAAATCCTTAGGGATAAGGTATTTTTGTGGGGTTACCAAAAGGATTCCTTCTCCCGATCCATGTGTGGTAAAAGAGCCATCAAAATATAGCTTCTAGCCATTATATTTTGTAGTATTCATTATGGATTCATCCGAGAAGGCTATAACAATAGGTTTAGTTACCACAAGAGGTGCCTTTGCGAGTTTATTAGCTTTTGATTGTCCCTTAATGGCCTTTTGATGAACATATTCAATGTCAAATTCATTGAGCAACATAGCCCACTTAGCCATTCATCTTATGAGAGCTGATTTGAATAGTAGGTATTTGAGAGGATCAACTTTAACGATGAACTGAACTTGACTATTTAACATATAATGTTGTAAATTTTGTGAAGCGAAGACAATGGCTAAATAAGCTTTTTCAATAGGAGTATAATTTAGCTCATATGAGATCAAAGTGCGACTGAGATAATAAGTAGCCAATTTTTTTCCCTCATCATTATGTTGGGATAGAAGGTCCCGAATTGCACACCATGTTGCAAATATATACAAAAGTAAGGGATTTCCCATGATGGGTGGTAATAACACTGGAGGATTTGTCAGATATTGTTTAAGTCTATCAAAGGCCTACTAGCATTTAGAGTTCCAATTAAAATGGGTCCCCTTCTTCAGGAGGTGGGTGAAGGGGTGACACTTGTCTTTTAGTTGAGAAATGAAGCATCAAATGGACTGTAACTTTCCCTAAAGACTACTAAGTTGCTTCGAATTATGAGGTATTTCCATGATAGCTTTGACCTTGGCAGGATCAACCTCGATGCCTTGCCTAGAGACTATGAAACCCAATAACTTGCCCGAGGTAACACCAAGTACAATTTTTTTTGGATTTAATCTGATCTTATACTCACATAGCTACTAAAAAATCCTCCTCAAAACCACATGATGCTCAGATCTGACTTTGGACTTCCCCATAATGTCATCCACATAATCTTCAACTATGTCATGCATCACATCATGGAAGATAACTATCATTGCCCATTGATAGGTAACCCTTGCGTTCTTGAGACCAAATGGCATCACTTGATAGCAAAAGGTTCCCCATGGAGTAATGAAAGCTATTTTATACTGATCCTTGGGCACAATTTTAATTTGATTAGAACTCAAGAATCCATCCATGAGGGATGACATTTCATACCCGAATGTTGAATCCATGATCATATAAATGTTTGGGAGAGGGAAGTCATATTTAGGGACATGCCTTGTTAATGTCTCAGAAGTCTGTACAGATCTGAATCCCACCTTGTGGCTTGGCCACTAGAACAATGTTGGATATCCAATTAGAGTAATCAATGGGTTGGATAAATCCTGATTCTAAGAATTTTGTAATTCCTCTTTAATTAATAGGGCTACTGTAGGGTGTATCTTTCATAATTTTTGCTTGATTGGTTTAGCATTAGTATGAACAAGCATATGATGCACAACTAAGGAGGGATCAAGACCTGTCACCTTAAAATAGCACCATGCAAATATATCTATAAATTCGTTGAGTAAATCAATAATAATTTGATGTTACTCAGGTGTGAGAGTTGCCCCCAATTTTATTATTTTAGGATGTTATTTAGTTCTAATGTTGATTTCAATCACCTGCTCAATGAGAGAGGGTGACTGATCTTGGAAACAAGGAGGAAATTATTGATCCAAGATATCTGAAGCAAAAACAACCAAGAGTTATGTGTCAATTTCAATATAAGATTTTGATTCAACTGAAATAGGTGGAAATTCTTCCAAATTTTGAGGTGGTTCTTCTTCTTCAGACTCCTTTTCTTCAATTTGGTTAAGGGGTGTTTGTTGTTCCCCAAAATAAGATGATTCCCAGATAATAATAGAAAAGCCTTTCTTATGATCACCGAAAGGCATAAAATTTCATGCTCCCAAAAATTCTAAGATGGCCTCATCATTTTGAAACATATTGAGGGATGGCTTTTGATGTTGATCCCAGTCAATTAATGAGGGGTAGTGGAGGGATATGTTGATGTTGGAGATAGTGGTGTCAGGGAAAAGGTTTGTGGCAAAAATATCCTCGTATTGACTATAGATGGAACCCATCTCAACTTATTCATCAGAAAGAGAGTCCTCAGGGATCCAATTAGTATTCATAATGATATTGTTTAAGTCACCATCAAGTAGTTTATACCCTAAGCCAAGATATTAAGGACATTCTTAACCTGTTATGGGTTTAAGCCTAACTTGTTCCTGTCTCCCTAGTCCTCTTCCTTGATAATGCATATTTTTTAACATTTTATGAATGTGAGGGTCTCTATTTGTGAGACATGAGGGTCACATGTTCTGGAATAAGCCATGAGTCATCTGATTCATCAATATATTCCTCTGATAATAATTCTACACTATAAAAGGCCATAGGTCCAAATTGATAGCTGATAGGATTGGTCTTCATCATAGTCGAGGACCTCTAACTTCACGGGGAAAGAGGTAAGTCACCCACACAAAAGGTTTGGTATTCATAATCCCCATATCTTGTGGATGTGATTTTTAGATGAGTGATATCAGGTAATTGATCAAAAGTAGGCACAAGGTCATCAAGGTATATATATTTATAAACTGTTGGGCTTAGAATGGAACTATCCGTGCTAGGGCATTAGTATGAAGATTAGGATTGATCCATTTGGTAGCTACGAAAACGCTCAATTTCTCGAAGAGTGGTGACTTCCATGCTTGAGTGAGGGAATTTTAGGCATTTGTGAAGGGTAGATGAGATTGATTGCATATCATTGATCCAGGGATGGCCTAGTAATATATTTTAGAGTAAATCAACATCCATGACATGAATCAAGGTTTGATGTACTATGGGTCCCACAATGATGGGAAGGTAGATGGTGCCTGCAAACCACTATTTATTGTCATCATATGCTTTTATAATGATCAGAATAGGCCCTAAAGAAGCTTCAAAATACCCTAATTTATTTAAGAAATCCAGAGTACATAAGTTTAATGTAGACCATCCATCTAGGAGCACCCGGGGAATGCGATGGTTAGATATGGAGACTATTATGAATAATGGATAGTTGTGATGGGGGCCAATGGGAGGCATATCCTAGGCACTAAAGGTAATTTTATAAGGAGACAAATGACCCATTAATTCTTGGAACTAATTGGTGTCGATATCTCTGGGGACATTTACGTCATTCAAGACTTGATTGAGTATCTCTTGATGCACAAGGGATATTTTGAGAAGATCCATTAACGAGATTTGAGTGGGTGTCTTCTCCAATTATTGAATTATATCATAGGATTTATCGAAAGATATTGATATTTTCTTAGAGATATTCCCATTTTGAGATGTAGAGGTAGATGGGTCCTTTGGTGGTGCCCCATGAACTATGATTTCCCTATGTCTGGTAGTAACCACATAGTTAGCTATCGTTCGGTTGATTTTTAATATGGTGGATGATGATGGAGTGGGATCTTAGGGGCTACAAATTTTGATGGTATTGACATAGTGATATGGAATGCATTATATTATATACAATTAGAAGTGGAGGCCTGACCCTGGTCTCTAGGTGGCTTCCATTGTCTCTGACCATGCTTAGGTAGAGGGTTCTGATAAATACCTAGCTACTAACTTTTAGCCTAATTTGGAGTACTCTCCCATTCTACTTCAATATCACCTTTTTCAATGAGGTCCTTAATATAATGCTTTGATTGAATACACCTATTTATGTCATGACCTTTGAATCTATGATATTTATAAGATTCATTCTCATGGTAGCAATCAGGTTAAGGTTGATGATCATCCAAAAGTCAGATCTCAGGAAGAGTAATCATGTTAGAATCAATCAATTGCTCAAGGACTATCTCAATGGGTACTGTTGACCATTTTTGACCACAAGTCAAAATGGGTCAAACCCCTATATTTAAAATTTGATACATGGGCCTATTATAATGGCATAGGGTGTGTCATAGTCTATTTTATGTAATTTAATGTCATATTAGCCTTGGTCATGATCTAGTTTAGGCATTATGTCATTTGATGTCATTTTAGAGAATTAAATGCAAGTGGTACAATTTTTCAAGAAATAAAAGTGTTCTAAACTCCTCAACATCTAATATGTTATTCCCTATTAGACATGTTTAGTTTCTAATTGAAAACTTGTAGGTGATAACTGAAAATCAAGAAAACAAGTGAAAAAGGAGTTTCAAAGGTTGTATGGCCTATGGAGAGAGTGGCATGTGGGAGAATATTTTTGGATGGATAATTAACATCCTTATAATAATTTGCATGCTTTGGAAGTGACAAAAATGGGCTAAAACCATTCTGCTCTTCCATCGCTCCACTAAGCACAAGAAATTGGTCAACAAGTTTTTGGATAGTATGACCAATAGGAGAAGTTTTAGGTCAAATGCCTATGGGGAGTGATAGTAAACTTTGTCAGCTTAAATTTCATGTTTATATTTCATGGAATGGTGTCTTTACTTTATGAAATATCTTTAACAAGTTGACTATGTTTTTCTGCTTGTTATTTCCCACACCCTACAGGGTTTGCTCCTGTTTGAGCAAGTCCATAAAAAGTAGTTATTAAATTTGATTATAGATGATGTTGAATCCCTCCTATCATGTTTACCATTCTTGTTTTCATGTTTTTAAATTATTTCATGAGCTAATCAGTTCAGATTGTAAGAAGATGTTGCTAGTGAGGTCATAATCGATTTTTACTACTTGCAGAAGGTTTGTCTATGCAATCAAAAATGCATCATGTATATGAATTAATCCTAGATTGGATAAGATATATCAAATATACAATTATTATTGGGATACACTTTTTAAGTGGGAATATGACCAATATGGGGATCTGCTAGACCCGATTAGAGGATCACTTTATCCCCTGCCACAACATATCATGCTAGGAAGGGTTCTAAAACCTACAGTCCAACACAATCACAAAATAATCCTAATGGATTCCTAATGTTTACAATGTTCACTCTATTATAATAACAAGAAATCAATATCTAATCTAGTGCACACCAAAGCTTGTGGCACAAAGTGGGGGTTAGAAGTAATAAAACAAACATGTATAGGGAACTTCAATTAAAGTAAGTATGAGTAACACCCTAATACATAAATTATGAAAGATAGTATTATTCGAGCCAAAACTTAAGCCACTTATATCTACTAAAAGAGAGGAGAACAAAGTTAGAATATACTTATCTGAATGTGAACCCATCAAGACTCAATCTCTCCCTTGGCCAAAGCGGCTTTGCAAGATGTTGTTGTGGTTTGTAAGGATCACTAAGAAAGACCAAAGCATATAAGACTTATCCACAAGACTATATTATCCAAAATAAGAAACCTAAGCTAAGTCTCCTCAATTAGAATGGTGGAAGATTAGATTTTGAAGAAGCATGAGCTAATAATAACTCTTGATTGCACATATGAATAATGACCAAAATGATCTTGTATATATAGGTGGATCTTGCCCTAAATATTTCTAAAAATATCAACTGTACATGGTTAACCCAGTTGATCCAGTGTTTTTCTGAGGACAATTTACTAGGTCTGAGCTGGGTTGGCCAAAAGGCTAACAAGCTAAGAAAGTAAAGAATACCCCTAAATTGTACTGGGTCGACCTAGTATAATTGACAGTCAAAAATGAGTTTAAGATAAGAAAGGAGGGATGGAAAGAGGAAAACACTCAAGGAATACTCAAGGGAGGATAAATAACTTAGGTAATGGTTTTGGGAGTTAGTTGAATTGGTAATAATGTGGTAAAAAATGACAACAATCCTACGAATCACCAAAGGTCTACCCACCCCTTTCCTAATGCACCCCTTAGGGCAAGCACTTAGAGAGATTGAGTCTCGATGGGATCCTGAAAGATGTAAAGCATCAATAATTAATAAAAGTTAAAAATATTGTGTATACATATTCCCTAGTCTAAGCTCATCATGTGTCACTAAGGTGCAACAGGGGATGGTGCTTTGAGAAAGAATATAGTAACACACAATGCTGATGTTAAAAAAAGGTTATAATATTTTAAAGTAAATATAATTGAAAGTAAATGATTGAAAGGGAAACTAATATAAAAAGTAAATGATTGAAAATTAAATAACTAAAAATTAAATGTAATGAGTAACTTGACTTACCTTTATTGCGAGATGGTTGTTTGTTATGTTTTTAGTTTTGATTGTGGAGGGCTCAAAGACTGCTTTCAACAAACCCAAGAATACAAAACTAAAGAGAAAAAACAAATAAATGTAAAAAAAGCCAAGATAATTGGTGCTATGAGGATGGGACGTACTTGGAAAATTTAGAAAGTTGAGGTGATAGGTGCTATGTTAGACCAAATGACCAAGTCAAAAAGAAGAGTAAATTGGGTAACTAAAAATCCAAGGCTACTAAAGACTAAAAAACTCAAGCAAGCTATCCTTAAGTAAGAAAGGCAAACTCACCAAATAAAACCAAGGATACATATAAAATAAGATGGTAAAATAAAAAAAAACAAATGAATGGTAAAAAGACTAAACAAAAATGGTAAAACAACGTTGATGAGTGAGCAGTAAGAATCCACATCTCACTCAACAATGGAAAAAGGATGCATAAAAGGGAAAACAACATTATTGAGTGAGGAGTAATAAACCAACGTTACTCTGTAATGGAAAAAAGGTACAAACTTAGGTGTCTGTAACAACATGATATCAAAATCATGATAAATGTTAAAAGAAAAGTAAAGTGTAGGAATGTAATATCATGGTGTAAAGAAAGAAGAATCCATAGTTTCTCAAACATGTTGTTTTTCTCTAAGGATAAATAGAACTGAAACAAAGTAGTGCTAGCATGTTCTTAAGAGGTGGAGAAAAAGGAGTTAAATAAGGGAAAATAGATTTGGAATCATAATTTGTCTATCAAGGAAGAAAAATGAAATAGGTGGAGGGGAGAATGAAGGAAACACCAAGGTAGAGGAACTCTTTATCGAAGTCAAGACACTCAAATTAGGTTTGTCAAAACAAGAGAACTTTCAACCTTAAGGACTATGAAGAACGTCTTTTAGCCACACAAGTCTTAGGTAAACAAATGGAGTCTATAGATCATTCCATGAAGGCTATATACATAAAAAATAAAATGGACCTACCTCCCCACGATGTGTTTCCCATTCTTTAGGACCCCTTACATAGCCATTGGTCGAATGTGAAGATTGGGTACTTGCATGAAAAAGTAGGTAGCACCATAGAATTTTGAAATTCCCTATTCCAATTTACTGGTCTACTGCACCCCAAAGGAATTCGGCTCTATGTGAAGCAAACTATGGAGTTTGAACTTTGATTGAAGATAGGATATGTGCTTGTAATCATGTCTTTTGGTGTGAATTTTGACTTTTGAGATTTGTATGTTGCCTTTTAGATATCATTGCCTTTTGTTTCAAATGATTTGGCTTTTAATTTTCTTGATAGAGTTTTTCTGTTCTTCCTTCATATGGATTTGGAAAACCAAACATGTGTGCTAAAGATGAATTTCATTTGAAAACTAGGGACAAGGTTGCTAAGAGAGGGAATGAATTGAACAATATTTTAGGCAATAATTCGGGTGACAGTTCTACCTCAATTGGTGGCAGAACTTCTAGGAGCCATAACTTTTGTACCGTAGCTCTGTTTGATTCCCTGTTTGAACTGTTGGAAAGCTAAGAAATAGAGGAATTATGTGAGATGGAATAGATATCTACTTGGTGGATTTTGACCCCTAAAAACCAAATGGAAGTGCCCAAAATTTCAATTTTAGTAGTGCAGTTTAAAAATAATAAGTTTTTAAAAATAGTAATTCCTCGAATTCTATATATTTGTGAATCATGGAAATTGAACCAATTAATCTCCCTTGAGATTGGTGACCTTTCACATCATCCTCCTACCTTAAAAATGTGTATAAATGAATATTTAACCTAAAAAGGAAATGAGACATATCTTCTCAAAGATAGGCATATGTTTGGATCTACAAATTTGATCAATAAGACATCTCTTCTCAGAGATAGCATTATTATAATTATGCTATTCTTGTTTCTTGAATTATCTTTCAACCAAAGCTCTTGAGTTTTGGGTCAGTGGTATCAGATTGGTTTGTCTTAAGAGTGTATGATCTTGAGGATGGGGTCAGACTACAGGAAGCTTGGATGGAAAATACAAGATCTAACAGACTATCCACCTATTTTCTCTAAATGACCTCAAATGGAAGAAAACACTGAGACATCCAATCCTTTCAAAGAAATGGTGAATGAAGCCCTCCAATTGTAGTAAGGACATATGCTACAATAATTCACTAAAATTCTCCAATAAATCTTGATGGGAAATTTTGGCTCCTCATCTGCACTCCAACATCCTTTCAGTGCCCCAACACCCTTCAAGGTTTAGGTGAATTTTGATATCCCTACGTTTGAAGAGAAAATCAATGCTGATGCAGTAGAAAATTGGTTGGATCAATTATCTTCTTATTTTCTTGTAAATAAATTAACTGATAAACAGAAAATCATTTTTGCTCTTTTAAAAATATCATTGCCTGTCAAAAATTAGTGGAAAGTGTACAAGAAGAGATTTAGTACAGATGATATTTGCCTTGAGGTGGAACCTATTTGAGACAATTTTATAGAACTATAAAAAAAGAATAATACCTCATTGGAGCATATGATGATCTGTATATAGAGTGCCAACAACTTCACCTAGGTAAAGAACAATCTGTTCAAGATTACACTGATATTTTTTATTCTCTATCTACAAGATTGGACATCCAAGAAAGTGATAAACACAAGGTTCTCAAATATCATGGTGGACTATAATGGTATATATGAAGGGAGATGGAACTCTTTAATTTGGAAACTGTCGGTGAGGCATACAAGTTCATGGTGAAGATTGAGCAGAAGCATGTTAGAATGAATAGGAAGAATCAGCTTTCAAAATGGAAAAGTGACAAAGAAGGTCAAACACAAGGCCAAAATTGGAAGCAAAAGGAAGGAAAGACTAGGAAATGGTGTTATTACCATAAATCTAGAACACACTCTAAAGAAGAATGTCGAGCCATCAAGTCCTTGGTTTCTTAGTCATAATCCTCAACATCTACTGCTCTACCTCATACACACCCTACAGTTGAAGAGGATGAAGAAGAGATTATAGATGCTGAGCTTAATTCCATTGTTGCTTCATCACAGATCCACGAGGAGAGGATAGATGACAAGGAAATGTTTTTTCACTCTAAGTTATGGGTGAAAGGTAAGCCTCTATATTTCATTCTTGATAGTGGTAGTCAAAATAATTTAATCTATGCTAATGTTGTGAAAGGCCGAAATTTGTCCATGAAGCCTCATCCAAAGCCATATAATATTGGATGGTTGAGTTCAATGATAAACCTTCATGTCACCCACCAATATCTTCTCTCATATGCAATAAAACCTTTCCAAGATGAGGTCTTATGTGATGTGGTCAATCTAGATGTTTGTGATGTAGTATTTGGTCAGCCATTCATGTATAATCGACATGGCATATATGAATCAAGAACTTGAAGGATCACCCTCACTCTTAGAACACAGTGCTATAGGGTACCATAGGTACCACCTTCTACATTTGTCCCCTGATTGGTGCCAAGAAATTCATTCTCATGGTGGTCAAGCCAAAAAAATCCAAAAGGGTCAATGTTGCAGCCCTGATTACACAAACAACACAACAATAAAAGAAAATAGATACCCAGATGAAGAATTTCATGGCCTTCCATCTAAAGACTAATGGTCAGACAAAAATGGTGAACAATTGGGCCCTACACAGTGCCATAAAACATAGATCCATAAAGTACAGTCCATTCCAAGTATGTAGCAAGAATCAAATCAAAACACAACTACCACACTTGATGACAAATATTGATGCAATGGGGACCATTCCTTCTCAAGGAGGGAGAATGGTCTGAGAAACATTTCAAGTGAAAATTCAGGTGATGGTTCTATCCCAATTGGCGATAGAAATTCCAAGAGTGAACTTTTGCACCATAGCTCCATTTGACTCCCCGTTTGAACTGTTGAAAAGTTAAGAATGAGGAGAACATTGTGATATAGCACCATGCTATATTTAATAGATTTTGACCCTTGAAAAACAAATAAAAGTGCCCCAAATTTTATTTTTAGTAGCGCAGTCTAAAAATAGTAATTCCTCAAATTCTATATTGTTGTGAATCATGGAAGTTGAACCACTTAATCTCCCTCAAGATTAGTGACCTTCCACATCCTCTTCCTACCTTCAAAATGTGTATAAATAAAGATGTAACTTGAAAAGGAAATGAGACATCTCTTCTCAGAGATAGACATATGTTTGGATCTATAAATTTGATCAATACAACATCTCTTCTCAGAGATAACATTATTACAATTATGTTATTAATATTTTTTGAATTATCTTTCAATCAAAGCTATTAAGTTTTGGATCAGTGGTATCAGAGTAGTTTGTCTTAAGAGTGTATGATCCCGAGGGTGAGGTTAGACTATAGGAAGCTTAGGTGGAAAATACAAGATCCAGTAGACTATCCACCTGTTCATTCCAAATGACTTCAAATGTAAGACAACATCGAGACATCTAATCATTTAAAGAAAATGGTGAATGAAGCCCTCCAATAGTAGCAAGCGTAGATGCTACAACAATTTATCTAAATTCTTTAAAAAAATTTGATGAGAAAATTTGGGTCCTCATCTGCACCCCCACATCCTTTCAATGCCACAACACCCTTCAAGGTTTCGCTGAATTTTGATATCCCTACATTTGAAGGCAAAATCAATGCTGATGTAGTAGAAAATTGGTTGGATCAATTGTCTTCCTATTTTTCTATAAACAAATTCACCGATAAAAAGAATATCACTTTTGTTCTTTTGAAAGCATCATTGCCTATAAAAAATTGGTGGGAAGTGTACAAGAAAAGATTCAATATAGATGATATTGGCCTTGAGGCAACACCTACTTGGGAAAATTTCATAAAAGCTGTAAAGGAAGAATACTACCCCATTGGAGAACATGATGATCTGTATATAGAGTGGTAACAACTTTGCCAAGGTAAGGAATAGTCTGTTCAAGATTACACTGACATTTTTCATTTTCTATCTATGAGATTGGGCATCCAAAAAAGTGAGAAACACAAGTTTTTCAAATATCATGGTGGACTACAATGGTATATATGGGAGAGATGAAACTCTTCAATTTGGAAACCCTCGGTGAGGCATACAAGTTCATGATGAAGATTGAGCAGAAGTATGAAAGAATGAATATGAAGAGTCAGCTTTAAAAATAGAAAAGTGACAGAGAAGGTCAAATATGAGGCCAAAATTGGAAGAAAAAGGAAGAGAATATTGGAAAATGGTGTGATTACCACAAATCTGGAATGCACTTCAAAGAAGAATGTCAAGCCATCAAGTCCCTACTTTTTGAGTCATAATCTTTAACATCTACTGATCTACCTCTTACACACCCTATAATCAAAGAGGATGGAAATGAGATTATAGATGCTGAGCTCGATGCCATCGTTGCTTCATCACAGACCCATGAGGAGAGGCCAAACGACAAGGAAAGTTTGTCTCACTCTAAGTTATGGGTAAAAGGTAAGTCTTTGCATTTCATTCTTTATAGTGAGAATCAAAAGAATTTAATCTCTACTAATGATGTGAAATTCCTAAATTTGTACATGAAGCCTCACCCAAATCCATACAGTATTGGATGGTTGAGTCCAGGGAGAAAATTTCATGTCACCCACTAATATCTTCTCTCATGTGCAATAAAACCTTTCTAAGATGAGGTCTTATGTGATGTGGTCAATTTGGATGTTTGTAATGTACTCTTTGGTCATCCATTCATATATGATTGACATCACATATATGAATCAAGAATTTGAAGAATCACCCTCATTATTAGAACATGATGCTATAGGGTACCAGAGGTACCACCTTCTACATTTGTCTCCCTGATTAGTGCCAAGAAATTCATTCTCATGGTGGTCAAGCCATAGAAATCTAAAAAGGCTGATATTGTAGCCCTGACTAAACAAACAACATAACAAAATAGATACAAAGATGAAAAATTTCATGGCCTTCCATCCACAGACTGATGGTCAGATAGAAATAGTGAAAAATCAAGTCTATACAGCTCTACAAAGCACTACTCCACAAAGCATAGTCCATTCCAAGTATGCATCGAGAATAAAATCAAAACACAACTACCATAATTGATGATAAATATTGATGCAATGGGGACCATTGATTCTCAAGGAGGGAGGAATGATCCAAGCAACATTTTAGGTGACAATTCGGGTGACAATTCTACCCCAATTGGTGGTAGAATTTATAGAAGCCATAAATTTTGCACCATAGCTCTGTTTGATTCCTTGTTTGAACTGTTAGAAATTTAAGAATGAGGGGAATGCCATGATATGGTATTGAGATCCACTCAGTGGATTGAACTTTGAAAACCAAATAGAAGTTCCCCAAATTTTAATTTTAGTAATGCAGTCTAAAAATAGTAAGTTTCTAAAAATAGTAATTCCTCAAATTTTGTATTGTTGTGAGTCGTGGAAGTCAAACCACTTAATATCCCTTGAGATTTGTGACCTTCCACATCCTCATCCTACCTTAAATATGTATAAATTAAGATGTAACCTAAAAATGAAATGAGACATATCTTCTTAGAGATAGGCATATGTTTGGATCTGGAAATTTGATCAATAAGACATCTCTTCTCAGAGATAACATTATTACAATTATGTTATTCTTGTTTCTTGAATTATATTTCAACAACAGCTCTTGAATTTTGGATTAGTGGTATCATAGTGGTTTTTATTAAGAGTGTATGATCCTAAGGATGAGGTCAGACTATAGGAAGCTTGGGTAGAAAATACAAGATCTAACAGACTATCCACCTGTTCACTCTAAATGACTTCAAATGGTAGAAAACATTGAGACATATAATCCTTTCAAATAAATGGTGAATGGAAACCTCCAATAGTAGCAAACACATATGCTACAATAATTTACCTAAATTTTCTAACAAATCTTGATGGGAAATTCTGGGTCCTCTTTTGTAGCCCCACATCCTTTCAGTGCCCCAACACCCTTTAAGGTTTAGGTGAATTTTGATATCCCTACATTATTAAGTTGTGGAGCTAAAAGCTTCACTGATATGTAAATGTGGAGGTTGCTGGGTTACATGGTAACCAACATCGGTCAAAACCTGCCATCATCAATCAGGGGTCGACCAAAATTTGCTGACATCAGTTATGAATCAATCGACATCGATCATCTCCAGACAGACAGAGACCGGCATCGGTCATCTGTGCATTTCTAGAACTGTTCTAATTTTAGATGAATAGTTAGTTTGCATGTAAAGACTAATTTTAGTCTTGAGTCCCCTTTTCTAATTATTGTTTGGTTTGGGGTTCTATTTAAGAGACCCATAGGGGTGTATTGTAAAGCAAGCAAGGTCAATTAGATCTGCAAAGTGCAAGATCAAGAAGATATGCTGCAAGGAGGCAACAACAATTGAGTTGATTGTCACTTGGAAGTAAGTAGGCAATAACAATTGGGTTGATTGTCACTGAAAGAGTAGGCAACAACAACCATTGAGTTGATTGTCACTGGAGGGAACAACTCAATGTTGAGTTGGTTGTAATTGATTGAGAGAGATAACTCTTGAGGGAGAATTACTGTACTCCCAAGAGGTGTGGGAAGAGTGAGATTTATTCATTGTATTTCCTTCTGAAAGAGTTGAATATAGATTGTATTATTTTTCATATCTCCTATTCTTTGCTATTTCTGATTTCTAGTTACTTATTATTTCTGGTTTAATTCCGTGTTTAGTTGCTTATACAATAGTAATCAATTGAGCTCTAAGGTACTAACAAGTGGTATCAGAGAGAGCTACAAGATCCTAACAGTTGGTATTAGAGCTAGGTTCATCAGAGCGGGTTAGTGTTTGTTGATTACAGGTTCACTCTTAGGGGTTTCTGATTGAGTGGGAGTAAAGCAATGGTAAAAGAAAGTAAACTAAGAATGGAGAAATTCAATGGCAAGAATTATCAATTATGGAGGATGTAGATAGAAGATTATATGTATCAGAAAGATCTGTACTTATCATTGGGTGGGGTTTTAAGAAAGCCCACAGATATGTAAGATGAAGAATGGAATGTTCTTGATAGAAAGGCTCTTGGATCTATAAGGTTGAGCCTGGCATCGTCTGTGATCTCCAACTTATCACAGGCAAAGACACCGGTAGAGTTAATGGAATCTTTGGCAAATTTATATGAAAAACCCTCAACTTTGAATAAGGTATTTCTTATGAAGCAATTATTTAATTTGCAAATGCAGGAAGGTGGATCGGTATATAGTCATCTTAGTGATTTCCATGGATTAGTAAATTAGTTAATTTCAGTCAAAATAGTTTTTGATGATGAAATTAAGGCTCTCTTAATCTTATGCTCTTTACCTGAAAGTTGGCATAGCTTGGTAATGACAGTTAGTAATACTGCGTCTGCTTCAAATATCTTGAAAGTTGATGATGTTGTTAGTGTAATCTTGAATGAAAAAATTCACAGGAAAAGTACAGGGGAAACATCAAGTAATGCTTTAAGTGTTGAAAGTAGGGGATGGCAAAGAGAGAAGGGTAAGAAATGGAAATCAAGGTCAAAGATAGGCAGTAGATCCAAATCCAGAAATGGAGGTATAACTTGCTAAAATTGTGGAAAGAAAGGACATGTAAAGAAAGATTGTTGGTTGAAAGAAGATCAACATGAAGGTAATGAAGAAATAGATGTTGCAAGTATTGTTGCATAAGATGCTCTTATATTTTCTTTAGATAGTTAGGTAGAATCATGGGTTTTAGATTTTGGTGCTTCTTTCCATGCAATCCCAAATAGATATTTTTTCCATGATTATGTCCATGGAGACTTTGGAAAAAATTATTTAGGGGATGGTGAGCGTTGTCAAATTGTTGGCAAAGGAAAACTGCAGCTGAAATTGCAGAATGGCAACACATGGGTGTTGAAGGATGTCATGCATGTACCCATCCTGAAGAGGAATCTGATTTCTGTAGAAAAGTTGGATGATGAGGGTTGCACAGTAACTCTCACAGCTGAATCTTAGAAAGTTTCCAAGGGTGCACTTGTATTAGCTAGAGGTAAGAAAGTAGGAACACTTTATCTATCTACTTGTATTACTGATTCTCCTTCTATTTTATCTACTTCAGATGTAGATGCAAAGATGTGACACTATAGGCTTGGTCACATGAGTGAGAAGGGAAAGCATGTTCTTAAATCAAAAGGTAAGCTTTCAGATTTGATAGATCAAGATTTCTGTGAGCATTGTATTTTTGAGAAACAAGAGAAAGTAAGGTTTCTCACAACTGGGTCAACAAAGAAGCACAAGTTGGAGCTTTTTCACACAGACGTGTGGGGACCAGCTCAGGAAGCTTCTATTAGAGGATCACAATATTATGTTTCTTTCATTGATGATGCTACAAGAAAGGTATGAATTTATTGCATAAAGTGGAAATTTGATGTTTTTGACACATTTAAGAAATGGAAAGCCTTAGTTTTCAAGGAGAAGGTGATAGATAGTGATCAGCTCAAGAGACTGAATAAATCTGAGCAGGGCAATTTGGAAAAGGTTATGTTCCAAAATGAGCTCGCGGGTAAAAATCATCACTCATAGGAAAACACAAACACTGACGTCAGTCAGGCAGAGACTGACGTCGATTAGGCAAGAATCGATGTCGGTTCGATGGAGACCAAAGTCAGTGATGTCGAGCAGGTGGAAACTGATGTCGGTCAAATGGCAACTGACCTCAATCAGGTTGGTCAGGTGGAACCGATATCGGTCAGGTGTAGACCAAGAGATGACCAGGATCGGTCACTGTTAGAATGAAATTTGGGTGGACAACAAGCTATCAATGAGTCTCAAACGCCCATGAGGAGGTCTGAAAGGGTAAGTAAGCCTCAAATTCATTATTCCCCTTATTTATACTACTTATTGCTCACTGATGGTTGAGAACCAGGAAGTTTTAAAGAGGCAATGTAGGTAAAATCTAGGAAATAGTGGGAGCATGGCATGAATGAGGAAATTGATTCCTTGGAAGAGAACCAAACGTGGGATTTGGTTGAGTTGCCAACCAGAAAGAAAGCACTAAAAAATGAATGGATATACAGGTTAAAAAAAGGAGAGAATGGACAGGTGAGACATAAGGCCAGGTTATATGGTCTTGAGCAAACTCCAAGACAATGGTATTTGAGGTTTGACAGGTTTATGACAGAGCATGGCTTTAGTCAATGTCAATGTGACCATTATGTTTATTTTACCATGTTGGATAATAGTAGCTACATTATCCTATTACTGTATGTAGTGTATATGATTGTTGAAGGGTCACACATGTAGGGAATTACTGAGCTAAAGGTAAAATTAGCTGACATATTTGCCATGAAAGATTTAGGAGCAGCAAAGAAAATCCTTGGCATGAGTATTTCTAGAGACAGAGAAAACCACAGGTTGATTTTTTCTCAAGAGGATTATGTGAATAAGGTAGTGGAGAGGTTCAATTTGCAGGATGAAAAACTGGTAAGCACACCTATGGTTGGATAGTTTAAGTTGAGCAAAAAATAGTGTCCTAAATCACATGATGAGGTTGAGTACATGGTATGTACTAGACCTGATATTACCCAAGCAGTGGGAGTTATCAGCAAGTTTATGGCTAATTCAAGAAAGGAGCACTGAAAAGCAGTTCAGTGGATTCTCAAATATTTAAGAGGGACCAGCAGCAGGTATTTATGCTATGCAGGGTCAAACACTTCTCTACATAGGTATGTAGATTCAGATATGGCAAGTGACTTGGATGGCAGGAGAAGCACCACAAGATATGTGTTCACTGTTGGTGGAACAGTGGCTAGCAAGGATAAGAACCCTACAGATATGTTAACAAATCCGGTAACAAAGGAGAAGTTGAATCTTCATTCAACCTTTGTTGGTCTTCAAGATTGAACTTAAAGATGGAGATACAAGCCATAAACAAATTAGAGGATGTTGCTGTATAGGTACAGGTGTAGCTATTTATCTCTAATTGGGAGATTGTTAAGTTGTGGAGCTAAAAGCTTCATTGATATGCAAATGTGGAGGTTGCTGGGTTACACAGTAACTGACGTCGATCAGAACCTGCCATCATCGGTCAAGGGTCGATTGAAATCTGTTGACATCGGTTATGAATCAGCTGACATCGGTCATCTCCAGACAGATAGAGATTAGCATCGATCATCTGTGTGTTTCTAGAATTTTTCTAATTTTAGACGAACAATTAGTTTGCATGTAAAGACTAATTTTAGTCTTGAGTCTGCTTTTCTAATTATTCTTTGGTTTGGGGTTCTATTTAAGAGACCCATAGGGCTGTATTGTAAAGCAAGCAAGGTCAATTAGATCTTCAAGGTGCAAGATCAAGAAGATTAGCTACAAGGAGGAAACAACGGTTGAGTTGATTGTCACTTGGAAGTAAGTAGGCAACAACAATTGGGTTGATTGTCACTGAAAGAGTAGGCAACAACAACCATTGAGTTGATTGTCACTGGAGGGAACAACTCAGTGTTGAGTTGGTTGTAATTGATTGAGAGAGAGAAATCTTGAGGGAGAATTACTGTACACCAAAGAGGTGTGGGAAGAGTGAGATTTCTTCATTGTATTTCCTTTTGGAAGAGTTGAATACAGATTGTATTGTTTCTCGTATCTCGTATTCTTTGCTGTTTTTGATTTCTAGTTACTTATTACTTCTGGTTTAATTCTGTGTTTAGTTGCTTATACAATAGTAATCAATTGAGCTCTAAGGTACTAACAAGCGGTATCAGAGAGAGCTATAGGATCCTAACATACATTTGAGGGCAAAATCAATGTTGATGCAGTAAAAAATTGGTTGGATCAATTGTCTTCCTATTTTTCTTTAAATAAATTCATCTATAAAGAGAAGATCACTTTTGATCTTTTGAAAGCATCATTGCCTATCAAAAATTGGTGAAAAGTGTACAAGAAGAGATTCAGTATGGATGATATTGGCATTGAGGTGGAACCTACTTGAGATGATTTCATAGAAGTTGTAAAGGAATAATACTACCCCATTGGAGCATATGATGATCTGTATATAGAGTGGCAATAACTTCACCAAGGTAAGAAATGGTTTGTTCAAGATTACACTGACATTTTTCATTCTCTATCTGTGATATTGGGCATCCATGAAAGTGAGAAACACAAGGTTCTCAAATATCATGGTGGAATACAATGGTATATATGGGGGGAGATGGAACTCTTCAATTTAGAAACCCTCGATGAGGCATACAAATTCATAATGAAGATTGATTAGAAGCATGGAAGAATGAATATGAAGAGTCGGCCTTCAAAATATAAAAGTGAAAAAGAAGGTCAAACATGAGGTCAAAATTGGAAGAAAAAAGAATGGAAGACTAGGAAATAGTGTGATTACCACAAATATGAAATGCACTCCAAAGAAGAAAGTCAAACCATCAAGTCCCTAATTTTTGAGTCACAATCCTCAACATCTACTACTCTATTTCATACACACCCTATAGTCGAAGAGGATGAAGAAGAGATTATAGATGCCGAGCTCAATGCCATTGTTACTTCATCACATACCCACAAGGAGAGGCCAAATAACAAGGAAATGTAGTTTCACTCTAAGGGTGAAAGGTAAGCCTCTGCATTTCATTCTTGATAGTGAGAGTCAAAAGAATTTAATCTATGCTAATGTTGTGAAAAGACTAAATTTTTCCATGAAGGCTCACCCAAATCCATACATTATTGGATGGTTGAGTCTAGGGAGAAACCTCCGTGTCACCCACCAATGTCTTCTCTCATATACAATAAAACTTTTTCAAGATGAGGTCTTATGTGATGTGGTCAATCTAAATGTTTGCAATGTACTCTTTGATTAGCCATTCATGTATGATCAACATGGCATCTATGAATCAATAACTTGAAGGCTAATCCTCACTCTTAGAACATGATGATACAAGGTACTAGAGGTACCACCTTCTATATCTATCTCTTTGATTAGTGCCAAGAAATTCATTCTCATAGTGACCAAGCCATATAAATCCCAAAAGGCTAATATTGTAGCCTTGAATACACAAAAAACACAACAATAAAATTATATAGATACCAAGCTGAAAAAATTCATGGCCTTCCATCCATAGATTGATGGTCAGATATAAATGGTGAACAATCAAGCCTTGCACAACTCTACAAAGCACAACTTCATAAATCACAACTTCATAAATCACAATCTATTCTAAGTATGCATTAGGAATCAAATTAAAACATATCTACCACATTTGATGACAAATTTTGATGCAATGAGGACCATTGATTCTCAAGGAGGGAGGAATGATCCGAGCAACATTTTAGGCAACAATTCGAGTGATGGTTCTACCCCAATTGGTGGCATAACTTATGGGAGCCATAAACTTTGCACCATAGCTCTGTAGAACTTCTAAGAATGAGGAGAACACCATGAGATGGCACTGAGATTCGATTGGTGGATTTTGATTGCCAAAAACTAAATGGAAGTGCCTTAAATTTCAATTTTAGTAATATAGTCTAAAAATAGTAAGTTTCTAAAAATAGTAATTCTTCAAATTTTATATTGTTGTGAATCATGGAAGTCAAACTACTTAATCTACCTTGAGATTGGTGACCTTCCACATCCTCCTCCTACCTTCAAAATGTGTATAAATGAAGATGTAACCCAAAAAGGAAATGAGACATCTCTTCTCAGAGATAGATATATGTTTGGATCTACAAATTTGATCAATAAGACATCTCTTCTCATTAATAACATTATTACAATTATGTTATTCTTGTTTCTTGAATTATCTTTCAATCAAAGCTCCTGAGGATGAGGTCAGACTATAGGAAGCTTGGGTGGAAAATACAAGATCCAACAAACTATCCACCTATTCGCTTCAAATGACCTCAAATGACAGACAACAATGAGACATTTGATCTTTTCAAAAAAATGATGAATGAATCCCTCTAATAGTAGCAAGCATATATGCTACAACAATTTACCCAAATTCTCTAAAAAATCTTGATGGGAAATTTTGGCTCCTCATCTGCAAGCTCACATCCTTTCAGTGTCTCAACACCCTTCAAAATTTAGGTGAATTTTGATATCCCTACATTTGAAGGCAAAATCAATGTTGATGTAGTAGATAATTAGTTGGATCAATTGTCTTTCTATTTTTATTTAAATAAATTCACTGATAAAGATAAGATCACTTTTACTCTTTTGAAAGCATCATTGCTTGTCAAAAATTGATGAGAAGTGTACAAGAAGAGATTTAGTATGAATGATATTGGCCTTGAGGTGGAACTTACGTGGGATGATTTCATAGAAGTTGTAAAGGAAGAATACTACCCCATTAGAGCATATGATGATCTGTATATAGAGTGGCAACAAATTTACCAAGGTAAAGAATAGTCTGTTTAAGATTACACTAACATTTTTAATTCTCTATCTACGAGATTGGGTATCCAAGAAAGTGAGAAACACAAGGTTCTCAAATATCGTGGTGGACTACAATGGTATATATGAGGGGAGATGAAACTCTTCAATTTGGAAACCCTTGGTAAGGCTTACACGTTTGTGGTAAAGATTGATTAGAAGCATGGAAGAATGAATACGAAGAGTCAGCCTTTAAAATACAAAAGTGATAAAGAAGGTAAAATATGAGGCCAAAATTGGAAGCAAAAGGAAGGGAATATTGAGAAATAGTGTGATTACCATAAATTTGGAATACACTCCAAAAAATAATGTCGAGCCATCAAGTCCTTGCTTTCTGAGTCACAATCCTCAACATCTATTGCTCTATCTCATACACACCCTACAATCGAAGAGGATGAAGAAGAGATTGTAGATGTTGATCCTGATGCCATCGTTGCTTCATCATAGACCCATAAGGAGAGGTTAGATGATAAGGAAAGGTTGTTTCACTCTAATTTATGGGTGAAAGGTAAGCCTCTACATTTCATTCTTGATAGTGGGAGTCAAAATAATTTAATCTCTGCTAATATTGTGAAAAGCCTAAATTTATCCATGAAGCCTCACCCAAATCCATACATTATTGGATGGTTGAGTCAAGAGAGAAACCTCCGTGTCACCCATCAATGTATTCTCTCATATGCAATAAAATCTTTCCAAGATGAGGTCTTATGTGATATTGTCAATGTAGATGTTTGTGATGTACTCTTCGGTTATCCATTCATGTATGATAGACATGGCATATATGAATCAAGAACTTGAAGGGTCACCCTCACTCATGGAACATGATGCTAGAGGGTTTCAGAGGTACCACCTTCTACATTTGTCTCCCTGATTAGTGCCACAAAATTCATTCTCATGGTGGTCAAGCCATAGAAATCCAAAAGGGCCAATATTATAGCTCTAAATACATAAACAACATAACAAAAAAAGCAAATAGATACCAAGATGAAGAAGTTCACAGCCTTCCATCCACATAATGATGGTTAGATAAAAATGGTGAACAATCAAGCCCTGTATAGCTCCACAAAGAAAAACTCCACAAAACACAATCCATTTCAAGTATGCATTGGGAATCAAATCAAAACACAACTACCACACTTGATGATAAATATTGATGAAATGTGGACCATTGGTTCTCACGGAGGGAGGAATGATCTGAGCAAAATTTTAGGTGACAATTCGGGTGACGGCTCTACCCCAATTGGTGGCAGAATTTTTGGGAGCCATAATTTTTACACAATAGCTCTGTTTGACTCCCTGTTTGAATCATTGGAAAGCTAAAAATAAGGGGAATACCTTGAAATAACACCAATATCCACTTTGTGGAATTTTACCCTTGAAAATAAAATAGAAGTGACTCAAATTTAAATTTTAGTAGTGCAATCTAAAAATAGTAAGTTTCTAAAAATAGTAATTCTTCAAATTCTATATTGTTGTGAATCATGGATGTCAAACCACTTAATCTCCCTCAGGATTGGTGACCTTCCACATCCTCCTCCTAACTTCAAAATGTGTATAAATGAAGATGTAACTTGAAAAGGAAATGAGACATCTCTTTTCAGAGATAGGCATATATTTGGATCTACAAATTTGATCAATAAGACATCTCTTCTCAATTATGTTATTCTTGTTTCTTGAATTATATTTCAACCAAAGCTCCTAAGTTTTGGATCAAAGAAACTTTAGAGAGCATGGGATCTAAGTGTCTTGTACATCTAGGTGAATTAAAGTGCTATATTGACTTCAATCGTGTTTTATCCAATGTGGAGTGAAAAGAAGGGGAAATAAAGAGGAGCGACACATGGAACAATTTGAATTACTTTAAATCACAAAAAATGTGACAAAAGGAAAAAAGAGGGATAAAATGATAGTAAAGTGTGATTACTTATCATAAGAATGAGATAAATAGAGGAAAATATGCTAATATAGATTATTGTGCAGATTTTATCTAGCAAAAGAAGCAAAAGCTAAAGTTGAGAACAAGGATCAAAAACTTGTAACCATTACAAAACACATTTTAGAAAAGAAATGACAAAATGGTAATTTTATGAGGATGGTTGGGTCCTATCCGTGGTCTTACAAAGCAACTCATAAAAGATAAACCCAAGAGGATAACGATAAGCAATTGATAAAGTGAGGTAAGTAAAGAAATAGGAGTTTTGTGAGGAATGTCAGGTCCTATCCACAGTCTTACAAAGTAACTCACAAAAGAGAAACCCAAAGGATGCTAAAATAACATTGATAAGCAGCAACAAGAGAAATAAATGATTAAAAGATAGTGGTTTTTTTGAGGAATGCCAGGTCCTATTTGTGGTGTTATAAAATAACTCACAAAAGAGAAACCCAAGGGGTGCAAAAAATAAGAGAAAATGCAAGAAGATAAAGAAGACTATGGTACATCAAGAAACCAAAAGACCAAAAGAGAGGACTAAAGGTTTATGAAAGGGAGAGAACTACTATAGAGGGAGAGACCCATGCTTATGTAATCTATAAAAAGTGTTAGATATAGATAGAAATCATGACAAGAAGGAAATTTTTAGGCAAAGTACTTTTTGAGGAATTGTGTGTTGGTGGGCTCTTTGAAAACATGGCCTTCATTAGTTTGAAGATGGTAAGTGCTTAGACCAATAATATATTTAACTAAATATGGGCCCCACTATTTTTGGGTGTATTTACTTTCTTTATCATGGGTGTAGTCTAATTTAAGGGCAAGATCACCAACATTAAAAGTGTGTATTTTAGCACATTTATTATGTTATTAGGGGATATGAGCCTTGTATTAGTATTTATGTTGCAAGGCATAAAGATGACTTTCATCAAGAAGATCAAGGTCATGAAGGAAATATTCACATAATTATTCATCAAGAATAATACCATGTAGATATATACAAAGAGAGGGAAGCTTAACTTCTAATAGAAGAACTGACTCAGAACCATAGACTAGCAAAAATAGAGTTACCCCAGTGCCAGTACATATGCTAGTCTGATAGGCCCAAAGTGTAGGGTAAAGATGAATATGCCAATCCATGTGGGTTTCATGGATTGTCTTTTGAATAATTTTATTGTTGGCCTCGTCTTAACCATTACATTGTGAATGATAAGGCATGGAAAACTTGTGATTGATTTTGAATTAGTGAAAAGTTGTTTAACATGTTTATTTTTGAAATTACCACCATTGTCAGAAATGATGGTATGAGGAATGCCAAAGTGGTAAATTATTTGGTTAAGAATAAATTTGTAAATTTTAGGACCAGTGACATTAACAAGGGGCATGGCTTCTACCCACTTGGTAGAATATTCGGTAGTGGTGATGATAAAAACATGCCCATCTTGGGAGCAAAGAAGTTTATCAATGAGATCAAATCCCCATATGGAAAATGGCTAAAGAGATTCGATAGTTTGAAGCTCGAAAGGAGGTGAATGGATATGATCATTGTGAAGCTGAGAAGGAGTACACTTTTTATCATATTCAATTACATCTTTTTCAAGATTAGGCCAAAAGTAACCCATGAATATGCATTTGCTACTGTAGAATGTTTGTTATAGTGTCCATCATAAATGCCCACATATGCTTGTTAAAGAAGAGGAGGGGCATCATCTTGCATAACACAATGGAGCAAGGTACCTTTAGTGTTGTGATAGTAAAGGATGTTGTGTCAAAATACATACTTGAAATCTTGTTTACGAATGCATATCTTTTCACGAGAGTCTAAATTAGGAGGATATGTTTGGTGTTCTAAAAATTGAATGATGTATTGCTACCAAGGGCTTTATCAAATGCTAGCAACCTAGATATGACAAATAAGTGAATTTGGTGGTTGAGTAGAGGATGGAGATTTTCTTATTTGTATAAGAAAATAAGGATCATAAAGAACTTGATATGGATGAAATAGAGATGCTGAAGAGGTAAGAGAATCAACAATATAATTTTATTCTCTAGGAATAGGCTCAATAGTGAAAGAGATAAAATCCTTAGCAAGAGTGGTTGTAATTTGATGATATGTAATAAGGTTTTCACTTTTACATTGATAATCACCACTAAATTGATGGAAAATAAGTTGAGAATCACCTAAAACACGAAGATATTGAATATATAAATCAAGAGAAACTTTCATGCCTAAGATAAGAGCTTCGTACTTGGCCATATTATTGGTGACATCAAAGGTGAAGCAAAAATCTAAAGGAATGATCTTACCAAGAGGACTAGTGAGAATGTAACCTACCCTAGCTCCTTGAAGGAATTTAACACCATCAAAGTGAAGGGTCCAAGTATCCTCATGCAAGTTAACATTAATTTTAGGAAGCTCTTCAATAATTACATTTGATTTAGTAGTACTAGAGGGAGTGGAATATTCTTCAAGATTATTGGCTTCAATATCAGTGGTAAAACTATGAAAGTAATCTTTAAGAGAGAAAACTTGATTAAGACCTTCAATGTAAAGGATATTATCATCAGGAAGGTCATCTTGAAGGGAAGAAGTCGCTAGAATGGGAGCTGTAGCAAGGTGATCATATATGACTTATCCTTTAACAACTTTTTGTGTGATAATGCGAAGATCAAATTCCATAAGTAAGAACATCCATTTTCCATTTTTGTCTCCAAGAAGAAAGGGGGTCAGAATGAATGATGACATAAGTAGTTTGGTAAAACATATAGTGACGAATATTTTTAGCTGCAAAATAGATATTGAGGCAATCACACTTAATTTTGGTATATCATGTTTCATAATCAATGAGGCCTCAACTAATGTAATAAATAACATACTCTCTTCTCGTATCATCTTGTTGGGTAAGCATCACCCCAACTAAAATAGGTGTGAAATAAGTATATAGACTTAAAGGTTTATCATTGGAAGGAGTATGAAGTGTGGGTGGGTGAAGCAAAGACTCTTTCATGTTATCAAAGGATTTTTGACATGGATCCATCGATTCTAAGGTAGTACCTTTCTTAAGAAGGGAATTAATGAAGTGAATTTAATATGCCATTTCAAGGACAAATCATCTGATTGCCCCAAGTTTTCCTAAATAAGTATGAATGTTGGGAATAGAATGAGGAATGGGCATGTTAATGATAGCACTAATTTTTGTAGGATCAACATCAATGCCATGAAGGGAGACTAAGAATCCTAAAAATTTACTAGATGTGACTCCAAAGACACATTTTTAAGGATTAAGTCTAACTTTATATTTAAGGAGATGATGAAAGATGATAGAAAGATTGGAAAGATGATTCTTACGATGTTTAAATTTAACAATAAGATAATCCACATAGGTTTCAACAATTTTGTCAATGAGATCATGAAATATGTGAGTCATTGCACATTGATAAGTGGCTCCAAATTTTTGAGGCTGAAGGGCATTTTGACATAGTAATAGGTACCCCATTCCATGGTGAAATTAGTCTTATGTTGGTCCTCTAGAGTGATATGTGTTGTTTCCAAAATTGGATTGGCCCATTTTTGGGAACAACCCCCTACGAAACTTGTCCATTTCGTCTTTTGTCTCTCTAAGTTTGTTTTTCGAGATAGATTTTAAATTCATTCTCATCTTGGCCTATGAACGCGAAAGTGACCACGATCTCATTGCGACCAAGGAACCCCTCCCCCAGACTACCTCTTCCAGAGTTGGTCTTTTCTTCTTTTTGTGCACGGGCGGCAAATTTTGCCGCCAGTGCATTCTGACCCTTAGAAAGCAAGGGCAACAAATTTTGCTGCCCTTACATCTTGACCTGCAAGGGTGGAAAAATTTGCCACCCCTGCATTTGGACTCACCAAGACATGCAAGGGCGGCAAATTTTGCCACTCGAGCATGCCTCAGTTTCCATGCGCGGCATTTATTACCGTGCGTGATGGGTTGTTGGGGTTGATTTTCACCCCATATAAATCGATTTGAACCCCATTTCTTCTCATTGCTTCCTCCTCTCCTCCTACCCTTCGTGTCTAGATGATCTAATGAGTAACTTGAAGAGAAATTTTGCAGATTTGAGCTTGTGACGCGTGTGGCTTTCCAGGTCTGTCTCATTTTTGCATTTCTTTTTCTTTTTCATTAGTTTATTGTTTTAGTGAACCCTTTCCTCCTATTGGGATGGCTAATAATGCCATCCTTCTCTATTTTTCATGGTTTTCCTTCCCCACATTTTTAAACCTGCACGGACGGCAAACCTTGCCGCCCGTACCCCCCATGGGCTTTCATCCCAAAGCCCGCAAGGGCGGCAATTTTTGCCGCCCATGCATCTCATTCCCCTTTTTCCTCACCTTCACGGGTGGCAAATTTTGCTACCCATACTCACTCTTTCGTGCACGAACGGAAAAATTTGCCGCTCGCCCATGCTTTTTTGCCCGACATGCATTGGCGGCAAATTTTACCGCCGAGACATGTCTAGTATGTAGGGGCGGCAAATTTCACTGCCCCTACCCTTGCTTTCCCAAAACTGTAGGGGCGGTGAAATTCGCTGCCCCTACCTCTTTTTCCCTTGAGTTGCAAAGGCGGCAAAATTCACCGCTTGTGCAAGTCATCCCTGCAGGGGCGGCAAATTTTGTCACCCTTGCATCTCTTTTATTCCAGCATGCAGGGGTGGAAAATTTTGCTGCTCGTGCATCCCTCCCCCAAATTTTCTTAACTCTGGAGGATTTTCCACGTTGACTTTTTCTTTCCCTTTCTTCCTTGTTTTCCAATCCTTTTTCCAACCTGACCTTTTTAAGTGACCTCTGTTGACCATGATCACTTAAATTGCATTTTCCCCATTCACCCACTTTCCTCTAATCTAGCAATCATGTCTGCAGTACCTTCAGAGAACTCTTGCTCATCGACACCTGTCCGACCAAACACAGTTCCCATGTCTGAAACATATCTAAAAAAGGCGAAGACCATGAAGTACAAATATCAGGGCGTCTTCCTACTCACATCGGTCTCCTCAAATGTCGACAACATCTGGGACACAAAAATTGGCCATGTGGACATGGCCGAATTCATAGCACGAATGAAGACAACAAATCCAAGTACCTGAATAAAAAAGATCATCGAGAGCAACATCCACCTGGTGGCAAATTTTCCAGTGGCAGCACATCATATTGAGTTTGTTCTCCAGTGTGCCCGCTTCTACAAAAAAGAGACCAGGTTGGTCTCAGATGCCAGCGGCAATGTGGTGATTCGATTGGATCCCAAATTTATTGATAAAGTTTTCATGTGCCCTCCAGCCACCGAAGTAACTAAGATTGACTTCGCGAATGCCCAGAAGGAATATGACAAAGACCCTAAGAGGGCAAATAAAGTCATGAACTAAAAATGGTTGAAGGCCCCCAGGACCAACTTATCAAGATGGCCGTGAAACTTCCCAAGGAGTGACTTCATCAAGAAAGTTGGTGACTCAATCACCCTTCTTAGTAGAGTACGAGGCCTCCCATCTTTTTCACTGTTTCATGAATGGATGTATCCATTCATCAAGATCATCCTCCAGGATAAGCAAGTTATCTTTTGGGAGGAGCAGATCAACAACGCTCTCCATGAGCAGCTAACCAAGGTGTAAACTTCTTACAAGTTCTATATGACTTCGTACCTTGTGTACATAGCTGCCACAATGTGAATGTTTCTGGGTTTAACCACAGAGGGGGATAAAAAGACAACCCCAGTGTACTCATATTACCCTCAGCTGACTCTGCAAGGATCGACCTACCACTTCAAAAGGGTAAATGACACCTTCTTCACTACATTTCTATGCCTCTTCAACCCTCAGCTTGAGCAGAAGAGAGTATCAAATGAGGCTTGGATAGTGGTCAATGATTACAGGTGCATGTTCCTATAATTCCCCACCTTCTGCTATCTTTGGATTGGCTTTTTCCAAGGCTACCCCTATATGCTCCCTAGGTTCCCTTCAGATAAGTTGGTAATAATGGAACTTTACCGACAACTAATTGTCGTGCATATTAGATAAATGGAGCTAAAGAAACCAGGCTTCAGGTTTCCAATTGAGATTGGCAGGTATTCCATTACAATAACAACCAAAGCCAAGGTCATGGAAATTGAAATGCAGATGGTCACTCTAAAACCATTCAAGAGAAGAGAAAAATTTGACTACAGGGGAGTCAAGGACAAAATTAGGAGGAAGACTCAGTTCCATGAGCCCATGATTGAAGACATCTGGATAGAGCTGAGAACGGTTGAAGAAATCAAGAAAATGGATTATTGCAGGCTGACCCTAGACTAGATTGAATATCTGGGACTTGTAAAGATCCCCTCCAGTCTGGCTGATGATGGGAACATTGTCAACAGCAAATACCTGGCTGAAAAGGTTGCTGGTTCCCCTCTTCCTCCAACACAGTGGTCTCAAAAAGAGCTAACTTCTCTGAGGAAAAGATTCGAACCAATATTGGCTAACACCAATGACTGGTTAGTAGCCAAAGGGATCATCCTAAAAGAATTCATCACGGGATCTGAAGCTGAATATCAAGCAGAGATGAAGAAAAAGGTAGAGAATAGAATCAAAAACAAAGGTGATGTACCTTCCCCTTCTAGGCCTCATAAGCCTAGAATCATCTTTGTGTCTAAGAAACCAAAGGCTGTAGAAGAGCCTGAAGCGGTAGCAAAAGAAACCAAAGAGCAAAGCCCTCAGACACAGGCAACCCAACCAATGGAGACTGATGATCAACCATCAGGGCAACCAAGCACTGGAATTCTGCTCTCACAAGAAGAAGCATAGCCACTCAAGAGTGTCTCTGTTGGGGATCTAGAACAACAAACATGCTCTGATACCACTTGTTGGGAGAGGGTGTACACCGGAAGCACACAATTTGATTACTAATACCAAGCAACTTAGTATGCGGAAATTAACCAGATTCACCAAGTAACTAGAATTCAGAATAACACAGCATATGAGAGACAATACCAAATTGTATTAACACTTTATACAGAAAAGAATACAATAAAGAAGATGCCACTTCTTCTCCACCACCTTACAGAGGTTTCCCACACCTCAAGTGAACAGTAATTCTTCTCCCCAAAGCTCTCCCTCTCACAGGTCCCAACACCCAACTCAAATACAGAGTTGGTGTTCACCTCCAGTGCTCCACGCACACCACAAGTGCTCCACGCACTCCACAAGCACTCCACGTGCTCCACAAGTACTCAAGGTACTTCAAGTAGATCTCCCATGAATCTGCAACAACCTGCAATTCAACAGACCATAATTATGGAAGGAACTGCCTTGCCTTCCTCTTGCTCTATCTGAGTACACACCTGTACTCCAAGTAGATCATGCCTGATACTGCTCCCTGTTGTGTTGCTGTCTGTATGACCTTGCACACCTGCAAGTCAAGCAATGGTTCTAATCACCTGTGAACCTCGACCTCGCACACACATACACCTGCAGATCAATGATCTTACTTATTGAAGAACCCAGCTGGCTCTCCAATCCAGCACCAACACACCTGGTACTGTGGCACTAGGAGGAACGCACCATAGCTCTACCTCACACACAGAAGGAGCTTATAATTATGCTCTCTTACTCCCTAGCACACTTTTACAATACAACCATGAGTCTATTATATAGATCTCATCCAAACAATGATTAGACATCTAATTACAATAATTAGATCCGCAGCTATGAGTCTAAAATTAGCACTCATCATGCAAACTCTTGGTTCGTTAGCTAACTGCCCGTAAATAGCTCGCATTCGAACCACACAGGCGACCGACGCCGGTCCCTGTCCGCCTGGAGGTGACCGACGTCGGCCGATATATGACCGACGTCGGTTGCTTCTCTGTGCTATCCCGCCGACGTCGGCTGATCAGACCGACCCCAACTTCTTCTGCAACTCAGCAACCTTCAGCAACCTCCTCTCCTGTTTGCATCAGTGAAGCTTTTAGCTCCACAATCCTAACAATCTCCCACTTGGAGATAAATAGCTGCACTGTACCTGTATCTGTACTCCGTCTAATCTGTTTCCTGGTTTGTATCCCTCTTCAAGCTCCCACCTGAAGACAACCCACCACACAACCTGTGGTGTACCACCTGTCATCCGAGTAACCTGCCACATCCGAACCTACAAATACATGTAGTGAAGTCCTGACCCTGCATAGCAACACCTGCTGTCGGTCCCTCTCAGAAAACCTGAGAATCCACTTCCACGAATTGGCTCCTAACTCTCTGACAGCTCCCACTGCATGGGAATACTCAGGTCTATACCAGACCTCATGTGATTTCAGACACTGTACCTGTCCAGCCCTTAGTGTGCTCCGGCTCTGCATCCCGAACCTTGCCAACACCTGATTCACATTAGCTCCCACTCGAGACAAAATCACCCTGTGATCTCCATGCCTCCCATGTCAAAGAATTCCGCTGCTCCAAACTCCCCATGACATGCCACTGAACTAATCTTACCCTTAGCTCAGCAAAACCCTGTATGTACTAACCCTGCTAGCAAATATACCATCCACATACAGCAACAGAATGATGTCGCGACTCATCATCCCCCTGGTAAGACAAAAAACCACAGTAGTTACTCTGACATTGACTGAAGCCATGCTTCGTCCTCCACCTGTCAAAACCTGTACCACTGTCCTGCAGCTCCACAAGACCATGTCCCTGATCTTCCGTCTCACGTATCCGTTCTCTCCATTCTTCTACTAAGGTATCCATTCGTCTCTGTGCTTTTATACCTGCTTGCATCTCTACCAAGACACACCTGTCTGGTTCTCCTCCAAGGAATCACATCCTCATCCATGCCAAGCTCACACCTGTTTCCTGGATCCTTCCTGCTCTACAATCAGCAACAAGTATGAAGAAGAGGAACAACGAATTTGAGGGCCTACTTACGCCTTCAGTCCTCTGTATGGGTGTTTGAGACTCCTTGACAGCTTGCTGTCCACCCAAAATTCGTTACAGTGACCGACCTCGGTCACTCCACAGTCTGCATCCGACCGACGTCGGTTCCATGCGTCTGTACCTGACTACCAACCTGCCTGCGCTGGTGTCCCTTCTACCGACGTCGGTCCTGATAACCGACATCGGTCTTAAATGCTGCCGACGTCAGTCTCCTGACCGACGTCGGTCTTATTCTGCCCGACATCGCCGGCTTCGGTCTGCACATGACCGACATCGGCACCTGTTTGTTCGACGCCGGTTCCTCCTGACCGACATCGGTATCTGTGTTTGCCTGTGAGTGATGACTTTTTACCCGCGAGCTTCTTTGAATCAAAATCCATGTCCAAACTGCCCTGCTCAGAAGTATCCAGCCACATCCACTGGGTTCTGTCCGCCATCTCCTCCATAAACACCAAGGCTTTCCAGTTCTTAAGCCTGTCAAATATATCTGTCTTCCGCTTAAGAACATGCATCTCCTTCCTGCTCATGTGACCAAGCCTACGAAGCCACGTCTCCGCAACAAAAGAAGAATCAATAATATAAACAAGTAGATAAAGGATACCTGTTTTCTTACCACCAGCTAATTCAAGTGCATCCACTGTGAGAGTTCTTGTGCATCTCTCATCACCCAATCTTTCTGAAGAAATTAGCCATATCTCCAAACCTAGGACCTGCATGACCTTCATCAACACCTGTGTGTTGGCCGCCTGCAATTTCAGCTTCACTTTGCCTTTGCCAACAATCTGACAAGGCTTACCAGCTCCTCTACCTGGAACTGCATGGAAAGAGGCAACCGAATCTTTTATCCAAGATTCCACTTTATCCAAGAAACCTGCAAACACATCCTGTGCAACAACACCTGCTACATCTGTATCTTCAGTTTCTTCATGCTGATCTGTTACCAACCAACAATAATCTTTTACCTACTCTTTCTTTCCATAGGACCGTGAGTGACCATCTGTGCTTTTCAACTCCTCCATTCTTAGCTTACTTTGATCTGCTGTTGCTCTACTCCCACTCGATCAGAAACCCCTGAGAGTGACCTGTAACCAAACACAAACCTGCTTCCTCCAACCTCAGCTCAGATACCACCTGTTGGTATCAAGCTCAAGAACCTACAACCAAGGCTCTGATACCACTTGTTGGGGATCTAGAACAACAAACATGCTCTGATACCACTTGTTGGGAGAGGGTGTACACCGGAAGCACACAATTTGATTACTAATACCAAGCAACTTAATATGCGGAAATTAACCAGATTCACCAAGTAACTAGAATTCAGAATAACACAGCATATGAGAGACAATACCAAATTGTATTAACACTTTATACAGAAAAGAATACAATAAAGAAGATGCCACTTCTTCTCCACCACCTTACAGAGGTTTCCCACACCTCAAGTGAACAGTAATTCTTCTCCCCAAAGCTCTCCCTCTCACAGGTCCCAACACCCAACTCAAATACAGAGTTGGTGTTCACCTCCCGTGCTCCACGCACACCACAAGTGCTCCACGCACTCCACAAGCACTCCACGTGCTCCACAAGTACTCAAGGTACTTCAAGTAGATCTCCCATGAATCTGCAACAACCTGCAATTCAACAGACCATACTTATGGAAGGAACTGCCTTGCCTTCCTCTTGCTCTATCCGAGTACACACCTATACTCCAAGTAGATCATGCCTGATACTGCTCCCTGTTGTGTTGCTGTCTATATGACCTTGCACACCTGCAAGTCAAGCAATGGTTCTAATCACCTGTGAACCTCGACCTCGCACACACATACACCTGCAGATCAACGATCTTACTTATTGAAGAACCCAGCTGGCTCTCCAATCCAGCACCAACACACCTGGTACTGTGGCACTAGGAGGAACGCACCATAGCTCTACCTCACACACAGAAGGAGCTTATAATTATGCTCTCTTACTCCCTAGCACACTTTTACAATACAACCATGAGTCTATTATATAGATCTCATCCAAACAATGATTAGACATCTAATTACAATAATTAGATCCGCAGCTATGAATCTAAAATTAGCACTCATCATGCAAACTCTTGGTTCGTTAGCTAACTGCCCGTAAATAGCTCGCAGTCGAACCACACAGGCGACCGACGCCGGTCCCTGTCCGCCTGGAGGTGACCGACGTCGGCCGATATATGACCGACGTCGGTTGCTTCTCTGTGCTATCCCGCCGACGTCGGCTGATCAGACCGACCCCAACTTCTTCTGCAACTCAGCAACCTTCAGCAACCTCCTCTCCTGTTTGCATCAGTGAAGCTTTTAGCTCCACAATCCTAACAGTCTCTCCTTCTCCCCCCAGTCTCCTGTGATACCCTCTTCTCCTATCTCTCCAATCAGTGTTTCCTCTTTTGGAGCTGCCTCTCCTTCTAGAGTCATATTCAATGATCCTCAGAGCACTTCTAGAGGTTTTCCTCACTCTTCTAGTTCCATCCCAAGTTTATCATCTCCTTCTTTCAACTTGGTAGCAAGCCCTACACAAGAGCCAGAATCAGTGGTTAGTGCAATTTCGCTGGTTACTCCAACTGCAACTAATGTCACCACTAGTAGTGTAGAAGCTGCCATAGTAACACCAGTTAGGACAACTATTGCCACATCAGGTACTTATCTCCTACCCTAGATGTCAACATTCACCCTCAAAATGAAGAAGTTGGACATTTCTCTAGAGGATTTCGACTTTGGCAAAATAGTGCCGGTGAAAGCTAAGACTCCAAAGAGACCAAAGATCCTCTCCAAATTGGTCAAGGAAAAAGGACATTTTTTTTTGGAAATGGCCAGACCTCCACAGGATGTAACCCTTGAGGGTTTCAAGATGAGCAGCTATTCCATCTCTCATGTTGAACTTGGCAATGTTACTCACGAAGGTGTGAAAAGCGATCTTCAGGCTGCTATGGACATCATGGTCCAGAAATTTGATTGAGAGAAGGAGATGAAAGATTATTACAAGGCCAAAACAGAGTAGCTAACGATAGTAATAAGAAGGTTCACCCTTCCCCCTGAAGCAAAAACTCCAGAGGCCTTCTCCGTTGATGACCCAGTCATTCAAAAAGCTGAGAAGACTTACTCAAAGGGAAAAGTCTTGGAGGACTATATTGAAAGAATGCATACTCAGTGAGTTTCTTTGCTTTTAGAAGTTGCAGAAAGGATGGGTAAGATGAGGAAGGTAAAAGCAGAGTTAGATGACTTTGTCTCCCTTATCTCTCAGGAGATTGATAATTCAGAAAAGGATCTTAGCAAATGGAAGGAGATGAAGGATCTAAAGAAAAGCACCTTGATATCTATCAGTGTCATCTCTAGCAAGGACTCTTATGTTGAAATCAAGGAGTCACTGATCTTCAGGATCCAGGTACTCAAAGATCTAATTGATGATCTCAAAGCTTTCAAGGAGGCTAGTGAGAAGAGTGACCTAAGCCTGTTAAATAAACTAGAAGAGCTACCATGCAACCTAACCTCTAAGGACAATCAGTTCCTTTCGGCAGAAGAAATGATTTAGAGTTTCAAAGAGATGATTCAAAGAGATTTTGAAGAAAAATCCTTCTCAATGTCTTCTGTGGACAGTATTCTAGACGCTCAATTAACTTTAGAAAATCTAAAATCTAGGTTAACTGGTCACGCTAAGGCCATCACAGCATTGAAGGACGTATCGATCAGAGCTAGGATTGTCTCCAAGAACATAGTTGCGCCAGACAACATAGGAATTCAGGCATCCATCACTATGTATGATGCCCATATGAAGAAATTTGGCAGCAAGAACTAAATTTCTCCCCTTATTTCTTCTTCTTTCCTTATGCACTTCTATTTTGAGAAAAGTGCATGCAATTTTGTAAAATTTAATTACATGTAAATATTTCATAAAAATATCTCAAAGTCAAAGATGAGTCATCTTTGACTGAGATATTTTTGTATTTTATTATTTTCTGGTTTTTGAGGATTTTCTCCCTATATATAGTGGAGACCTCATTTGTAAATTATCTTGGATTTTTGAGAGCAAAAACTCTGCTAAAATTGAAACACTTTTTGAGACTTTGTGCTCAATTTGTAAATCATATTTTGTTAAATGAATGAGAAGCAGGTTTATTTTAGACTTTGTGTTGAAGTTATCTATGTTATTTAGGGAATAGTTCTTATGTCCTCTTTTCTGATAATCTCTTGTTTGTTTGATTTAATAAGCAAAGTGGGTGTGTCGATATTATCTAAGGGCATTTCTAAAAGGTAGAAGAGAGACTTTGAGCTACTTTTACCTTTGTGATTCTTTTATCTTTTGTAGTTTTAGGCGAGGACTTTGTGCTTTGTTTCACTCTACGGTTACATTTGTTTTGAATCGATGAAGGAAGCTACGGAAGACTTTGTGATTGCGTAAGTGTTTTTGTAGATTTTGTTACTTCAAGTGATCTTCTGCTTCCCCCATTCCTGAAAGAAGAGGAGTGTTGTTAGCCAAGGATCAGGGTATTCTTCCTTTGTTCTTTGTACATTACCTCTGAAAAAAGAGAGGTAGATGCTATTATACCACCCCATGTGTTATTTTCTACTTAATTAGATACATATATCCAGCGCATAAATATTTATAGGGAACCTCCCCTTGATGAGAGGAGAGATTTACTTTGTCTAGGTCTGGTAAACCCATACTTGTCATGGTGTAAATCTCCCTATGCTGTGGTTGATATACCCATTTTGTCTTTAGTTAGTTGATGACAAAATATTCACCCAACAATATGAATCTAATTGTATCTTGAGAAGCCATCTATAAGAGATAACATTTCATAAATAGCTTTGGAATAGATGATGGCATCTATTGAAGGTAAAGGAAAATTGTCCTTGGGACAAGTGAGATTATGATTGTGGAAATCAATGCAAATGACCATAGTTATTTTCTTTTGAATGGAAACAATGTTAGAAACCCATTCAAAATAATCCATTGGTTTAATAAATTTATTATCGAGTAATTTGATGATTTCCTTATGGCATAGAGTTGAAATTTAGGTGAAAATTTTCATTACTTTTGATGCACAAGTTTGGCATTAGAATAAGTAATGATATTATGCACCACAAATGCTAGGGTCAATGTTAGGCATGTCCTCATAGGACCAAATGAAAGCTTCACGATATTTGTCAAAGAATAAGATAAAGTTGTCATGTTCAGTAGGTGAAAGCTCTCAAGAGACTGTAATTAGTCAAGGATAAGATGGAGTACCATATTTGATATGAGTGGTCTCTTTGATAAGCATGGCATTTCCTTCTTTAAAGTGATATGGTGCATTAGGTAAGGCTAAAATTGGATTTGTTTTAGGATTAATGCTAGCAATGAAGTTGTTGAAGTAAGGAGTTTTAGTCTTGAAATTTCCAAGTTTATGATGTTGTTTAAGAAGTTGATATTCCCAAGCATGAAGTAACTCAAGTATAGCTTCATCACTAGGCAAGATAGGAAGAAGACCATAATATTTGATATCTACTTCAAAATCTAGAATTTGATTTACATGGTTATCATACTTAGAATGAATTTGAAAAACATCAGTTGCCTTGGCATCAAGTTTAATTTCAGGAGTAGATGGAATAGAAGAGATGATAGTTCTTATGGATTTGATGTTGGGAGAAGGATCTGATGGAATGATAAAATCCAAAAGTGTAGGAACTTCTAGAGTTTTAGAAGGCATAATTTGTTCTACCACCCAAAGAGTATCAATAAGAGGAGGATTGATGGGAGGCACATGACCCTCAAGATCTAAGGTAAGATTCATATAAATGGTATGTACATCTTGATTAAAAGTATGAATTTAGGCTAAAGTTTTTTGGTAATGTTGGACATCCAAGTCTCTAGTTTGGGCTTGGGCCATGATATAATTATCATTATATGTTGGAGAAATCATACATGCTTGAGAATCAGGGGGAGTTTTAGAAGGTGAAATCCCAATGTTTCTAAATATATGAGGAGACATGATGAGATGATCTTAAAATAATTTATCCACTCTAAAATCATTGCAAGTGAAGACATATTCTAGTAAAGAAAGTTCCTGAGCATTGCAAGGAGGGGAAAATTTGGTAATCTCATCCATGAGAGGAATGGTATAGTCCCTAGGTAATAGAGAAGGAGGAAGCTATTGCAAAATATATGGAGGTAACTTGGTAGTATTGCAAGTATGTTGCAATTCATTGGGCTCATCATCATCAAAATCAACAAGAGTAACTTGTAAATCAAGACTCATGCTGATGAACTCAGGTATAGGAACATGTAATGTTGGACATCTAAGTCTCTAGTTTGGGCTTAGGCCATGATATAATTATCATTATATGTTGGAGAAATTGTACATGCTTGAGAATCAAGGGGAGTTTCAGAAGGTGAAATACTAATGTTGCTAAATGTACGAGGAGACATGATGAGAGGATCTTAAAATAATTTATCCACTCCAAAATCATTGCAACTGAAGACATCTTCTAGTAAAGAAAGTTCCTGAGCATTGCAAGGAGGGGAAAATTTGGGAATCTCATCCATGAGAGGAATGACATAGTCCCTGGGTAATAGATAAGGATGAAGCTATTGAAAAATATATGGAGGTAACTTGGTAGTATTGCAAGTATATTGCAATTCATTGGGCTCATCATCATCAAAATCGACAAGAGTAACTTGTAAATCAAGACTCATGCTGATGAACTCAGGTATAGGAACATTACTAATTCTATGATTCATGGGAATATGATATTGAGGATTAGGATTAGGAAGTTGAATGCTCCATGGATTGGGATTGGCTTCATGCTTGTACCATTTTCCATTATGTAAGAATTTAATACATTTACTACCAGAAGAAGTAATGGCTATCATTCGATGAGTCCATGGATGACCAAGAAGGATATTGTAGGTTAAAGGGAGATCAAGGACCATAAGCTTAGTTTGAATGGTCTTAGGTCCTATGGTTAGTGGAAACTAGATATAACCAAGTGGTTTTTGATTAGTATTGTCAAAACCATGACAAGTGAGATGGGTTTGCTTGAGATGATCCTTGTTATAACCAAGTTGTTGAATAAGCCACAAGGATGTTACATTAATACTAGAGCCTTTATCAACTAAGACTCTACATATAAGAGTGTTATTAATTTCTACTTTAATAAAGAGTGGTGGATCATCGGCACAAAAAAGAATTTCATCATTGATCATGTCCTCTTCAATAAATTCAATGGAAGGTTTAAAAGGACATGAGGTTTCAATGGTATTGACATTAGTAAGTTGGGAATCAATAGAAGGTGGTTCTTCATCTATGGATGATGGATCTTTAATTTCTTGGAGTTGTTGCATAAAAAACTTATAATGATAGGATGAATTATGAACTAACTCCATAAGAGGAATTTTACAAGGCATGGAGTTGATCATGTTCTTCAAGAAAGTTCCAATGAGATTTAGAAGAACCAGCATGAGGTTTAGAAGGTAAATTAGTTTTGGAAGGTATAGATGTGGTTGGAGGATCAAGAGGAAGTTATTCCTTAGGTGATTTTGAATCAATATTATAGGTGGTAGTATATTTAATAAGTTGTTCTTCTAAAGATGGGTTTTTAGGCTTGGTAACAAGATCTTTGTGAGCCAGTTTATGACAATAATTGACTTTGGTAGTATTGACATATTGAGAGTTGTTATAATATTGGTCATAATTGGCATCTATGGCACAAACATCATTGATATTTTCTTGATGATTTGAATAATATTGTTATTATAAGTAGAAGTTTTAAAAGTTTGTCATTTTTGAGAAGCAGTCGTGTATTATTGATGATGAAGATTGATCATATCTTCATTATTAAATGAATCACCAAGCATATAGGAGACAAAATTTATTGATCCCTCTACAAGATTCATGAGAATGCCCAAAATTGGCATGGCACTAGAGAAATAAATTGGGGTCATGCCACCTAGGAGGAGCATTGGAATATATGAAAGGTTTTGAAGGCGATAAAAATTGTTTCATTTGTTGAACCGAAAGAGGTGTATGAGAAGGTGAAGGAATATCAATCTTGGAAACTCCTTGTTTAGTTTGTGTAGCATTACTAGTGATAAAATTAGATGTTTAGAAATATCCCTTAATAATTTTATGATTAGGTTTGAATTGCTTCATGAGAAACTCTATTGCTTAGCTTGATCAAGAGATTCATTAAGTGTTTAAGGAGCAAAGGTTTGAACCTTATATTAACGAGTAGGAGTTAAGGCCATGATAAATAGTTTGAATAAGTTATCATCAGTCATGTTATGGTTAGATTTATGAGCTAAATATTTCTATCTTAATAAAGTCATTAGCTGATTCAGTTGGGGATTGCTTAGCATTGATAAAATGGCTAAGACAATTTTTTGGAATATCATTGTGTTGAAACTCTTTAACCAAAGGATTAACCAAATATTCAAGTTGCCAAATATAATGTTGAGGAAGTTGATTATACCATTCTAATACATCACCAGTGAAATTTTTGACTAAGAGTTTAGTAGTGGCAGAGGTATTAGTTTGGATCCACTCTTTGTAAAAGTTGCCAAAGGCTTTAAGAAATGAGGCATGATCTTTAGTCCCATTATATTTGATAGTTGGAGATATGTTACCAATATCAATGGAAATAATGAAGGGAGATAAAGGTTCATTTTGAATATTTTGAAGCATATGTTATTCATTATGGGTTGAGGAATAACATTACCTAAGGCATCCATAAGATGTGGAGGAATGAAATTTGGATTAGCTTGAGGATGAATAGTTGGAGGTTGACTAGCCACATTGATTAAGTGTTGTTGAAGTTGCATCATTTGGTTGGTGTTATAATTTTGTATAGTGTTCATTTGTTGAATAAATTGGGTTAACAGTTGGGTTGTATCAGGAGGTGGGTTAGTGTTGGTAGGAGCACTCCTTGAATTAGTATTAGGGATAAGATTAGAGGAAGATGGATTACTAGTAGGATTGTTAAGTAAACTTGTATCAATCACTCCCACATTGGTTTAAATGTTTTGAAGATGAGAAGTTTCTTGGTAGGTAGAGAAAGGATCAAATCCATCAAATTCATCTTGAGGTATTATTTGTACCATATTATAGTTCATAGATGAAGGAGGAGAATATGTGCCCCAAGAGTGATGGTTCTCTTGGGAGGAAAAGAGAGGAAGAAATGAACATCCCATATAATACCTAAATGGATTTAGACTGTCCAAGAAGATTATGATAAGAGACTTAATTTTGATTGAAGAGAGATGGACATAATACAAAATTGGAGAGATAGGAAATTAGATTGATGAATAAGGAAGGTAGAAAATAACACAAGGTCAACTGGGTCAATCTAGTACAAAAAAAGGCCTAAAAATAGTACAAAGTCAACTGGGTTGATCCAATATAGTAAACATAGGTAGGAAAAAGAGAAAAATAAGAGCTATAAACTATACAGGGTTGATTGGGTCGATCTAATACAATGCATAGGGGCTAAAAAAGGTACAAGGTTGACTGGGTCGATCCAATACAACATACAAAGAGAAAGAGAAAGATGATAACAAGTTAGGAATTGAAACAAGATAATTTTTGTAATTAATCTAAGAAAGAAAGAGCTAAAGAGAAATAAATAATCAATTGGATCAATTCTGGCCAATCTAATTGAGGCACATAAAATGAAACCTTGTACCAACGCTGGCTAATGCAAATTTTTACACACAATTGAACAAAGAGCAAACAAACAACTTGAAAAGTAAAGTTAACTAATTGGTCAACCTGATTGTATATTAGATTATTAAGAATGATTTTTAATGTGATTAGAAGTTGGCTATAAGCAAGGTACTAGATAAAAATCAAAGATGGTTTTAGGTAGTTTGGGATGAAAGGGATTGTAGTGACAATAATACAAGCTTGATATTGGGGTCTACCCATCACTTCACACATCAGATTGATAAGGGTATCGGGTGCTTAGCTAAAATATACCATTAACCACACTTTATACTTGACCAGAGCATCAAGTTGGATTCTACCTTGGTTATAAAATCCAAGTAGGTTAGCTTAGGGTAGACAAATGTTAACGTGCTTGTTTATATTATGTGATTTGGCTATGTGTGCATAAAATAGAAATAGTGAAAATTAAGAGATTAATTGAAAAGCCCCTAATTAAATTATGTGAACTATTCTAAGCATGTAAACAAAAAGAAATGAAATTTGTGAGCTAATTAATAGTTGATATGAGGTTAATTACAACTTTGAAATAAGGTATAGTGTTGACACTATATGCAAAAAATATAGAATAGGGTTGACAGGGTCAAACCTGTACTATGGAAGCAAGGTCTGAAAATGAACTTGGTCGATAATGTTAATCTAGTTGTTTCAGATAACACATAGAACACAAAATTAGGTCAATAGTGTCGATACAATTGACTATGTAAAGGTAGTTTAGAAGACTATAAATTATGAAATGAAAGATAATAAAAAATAAAAACAAAGAAGTATAAAAGAACTTTGGTGGATCAGAGATGTAATGAAGAAGATTATTGGTCTAGAACTTGGAAGTATGCTTGAGAAACCTAAAAATTGGGTTGATAGTATCGATCAAGCTGTATAGGAACCTATTGAAAAGTGTTAAAACTATAAGGGGTAGACTGGTTTTAATTAGTAGGTTAATCTAGATATCTGAAAGGCTAGAAACTTATACTAGGTCAACTAGGTAGATCTAGTTGCTTGTTCTTGGAAACCTACACACAAAGAAATAGTAGGGTCGATAAAATTGATCCAAAATGTCAAAAATATATGATAAAATGAATGAATTAAAAGTGAATAAAACCTACAAGGGTTAGTTCATGTTAGATTCAATAGAATGTATGCAATTAAAAATACATTATGTTTATGAATTAATCCTGGATCAGATAAGATAGATCATACCTACACTTCCAATTAGGATACACTTGTTAAGAAGGAGCATGAATAATGTGGGGATCTGCTAGACCTGATTATGGGATCACTTGTATCACATGTCACAACATATAATACTAGGAAGGGTTGGAAAGCCTATAGTGTAACACAATCACACAACCCTAATGGAGTCCTAAGGTTTAAAACATTCACTCTATTCTAATAATAATAAATCAAAATATAATCTATTGCCCACCAAAGCTTGTGGCACAAAGTGGGGGTTAGAAGCAATAAAATAAACATGTATAGGGAAATTCAATTAAAGTAAGTATGAGTAACACCCTAATACATAACATATTGAAGATAGTATTATTCAAGCTAATACTTATGCTACTTCTATCTACTAAAAGAAAGGAAAACAAAGTTAGAATATACTTACTTGAATGTGAACCCATCGAGAATCAATCTCTCCCTTGGCCAAAGGGGCTTCACAAGAGGTTGTTATGGTTTTTAAGGATCATTAAGAAAGGCCAAAACATCCAAGACTTATCCATAAGATTAGATTCTCCAAAATAAGAAACCTAAGCTAAGTCTCCTCAAGTATAATGGTGGAAGAGCAGATTGTGAATAAGTGTAAGCAAATAATAATTCTTGATTGCACATATGAATAATGACTAAAATGATCTTGTATATATAGGCAAATCTTACCCTAAATCCTTATAGAAACATCAACTATATAGGGTCGACCCAATCGACCCAGTGTTTTTTCAAGGATAATTTACTAGGTCTGAACTAGGTCAGCCAAAAGAGTAATAAGATAAGAAAGTAAAGAATACCCCTAAACTATACTAGGTCAACCCAGTCGACCTAGTACAATTGATAACCAAAAAGGAGTTTAAAATAAGAAAGGAGGGATGGAAAGAGGAAAATATTGGAGGAATATTCAAGGGAGGAGAAATAGCTTAGGTAATGGTTTTGAGAGCTGGTGGGATTAGTAATAATGTGGAAAAAAGGGATAATAATATGGTGAAGTACCAAAGGTCTATCCACCCCTTTCTCAGTTCACCACTTAGGGCATGCACTTAGAGAGATTGAGTCTTGATGGGTTATTTTAAGATGTAAAGTGTCAGTAATTGATAAAAGCTGAAAATATTATGTGTATATAGTTTGGTTCTATGCAAGAGTCTCTTATGAATGTGAAATGTGGTTATTCATGATTCCATGTCATAACCATCTCCTTCTTTCCATGCTTGGTATAGACACCAAAAATATGCACACTTGCACTTTCAAATGTTAAAAATCCCCCTAGACCTACCTAGGACCCCCTTGGGACCAACCTTATCATTGTGGTGTGTGAAGTGAGGGGGTAGGCCCCAACACCAAGCCACATATAAAATTATAATACATATTATTTTGAGCACCTAAATAACCCAAAAGCAACCATAGATTGATACTATAGTACTTGATCTACAAGCCAACTTCTATCACACATTCTCATAAACTAAGGCATAAGCCAAAAGTGATATTAAAACTAACTTTAGGCTTAACTTACTTTCTAGTGTGTTCTTTGATTGCCTGAATCATTTTATTTTATTTTCTTTCTATTTGAGTAGTGATTTCATTCTTTTATATTCTCTCTTCCTTCCTTTCATGGTTCTCACACGCCAATAATGTAGAGACCTAGCAAAACAAAACCTGTTATTAGACCAACCATCCTCTTCCACTTCCTCACCTATGGAGTACATTTTTGAAGCAAAAAACTCACCCCATCCTTCAGGGAGACCTAATTTTCCTTAGGTATTTACCCAAATAAACATGAAATTTACCACCTTTATGGACAACAACCCAATTTCCCTCCAATAATATCTCAATACCTCCCCTCACTGTACACCAATTTCCACTTCATCCCTAGATCCTCCGTACGGTATGACATCCCAACTTATGTAGAATGTGCCTATTGTTATGGTCACTACCCAACCCTTTTCTACCCATATATCTTTATCCATTGACCCTTTGGATACCATAGTTGAAAACCAACCTATCCAACTAACTGCTACCCTTATGCTTTCCACCCCTACCAATGATTCCTCCACCTTAAGAATGGCCCAACCATTAACCCACCATACTCCACTCATTTTCAAAGCTCCTACCACTGACATTACAAACCTTCCCTCTGTCAACCCCAACTTTTTGGTCAACATCCCTTTACCAAACCTAGCAGTACCCATCCCTTTTACTTTATTGCCTATTAGCATGAGAGTTACTACTCCTCTTTTTACCAACCCAACTGCCACCCATGCCCTACCTATAGGGACCCCTAAATAAATACCCATTGTACCTAATTTAGGATACAGCCTAAAACCAAAATAACATGTGTCCACTACTCAACCACCAAAATCCACTTACCCTTATGTTTCATCTAGCCAACCTCTAACATCCAAATTCTAAAATATGACAAACCCCCATCACTAAATAACTACCAGTATTCTACCCAACCTAAACCACAATATCCACCTTATAAACCTTTAGGTGCATCACCTCAAATTGAATTAATGAAAATGCTCATAAACAAAATGATGAACCTTGAGTCATCCATTTCAGGGGATCATAATATCTTGTCTTATGATTAGATCTGTAACAAACCTATTCACCCCTCTTTTCCTATCAGACCTTACCCTCCACAATGGGAACTTCCAAAATTCACCAAATTTTAAATCAAGGAAGACCCCCAATAACACCTTAGGGATTTTAGACACGTATGTTAGATGATTTATTACGACAATGGCTTTCTCCTTCAAACCTTCCTCATATCTTTATCCGGCCTGACACTTGACTGATATAGTGCCATCACCAAGCATTCAATATTTTCTTTTTCCCAACTAGATCAGGTATTATTAGATCACTTTTCCATTAACATTTCCAAAAAGGTCTCTATCACTAACATCTATTCTATCATACAATTTGATGATGAGTACATTACCGATTTCATCACCCATTGGAAATGCTTGATTAATCAACTTTCATTTTCCTTGCCTCAACCTAAAATCATAGAGATTTTTGCTCGAGCCTGTGACAAACATATTTCTTCTACATTGCATGTCCAAAGCTTTAGAACTTTTGATGAGGCTTTTACCATAGCATGTAAACTATATAACTAAACCATAGATGAGGGTAAACTAAAGTTATAAAACAAGAACTCTACCTTCAAAACCTACAAAACCTACAAAACCTCATCCTCCAAACCAAGCAATCAAGCTAACATTGAAACTGAGAACAAGGGAACTACGAATGAAGTCATCCTTAAAACCACCCCACCACCTAATATTAATCAAAAAAATTCTCCCAATCATTCTAACCAAAATATGTGTAACCCAAATCGAAGCAATCAAAAATAGTTCACTCCACTTGGAGAGTCTTATGCCTCGATCCTAGAAAAGCTACTAAAAGCTAACCTCATATAGCTTCTACCCATCAAACCTCCTTGGCAGTTTGATTTTTCTCATCATGTACGTACTTGGTACAATGAGAATGACTTATGTGCTTTCTATTAGGTAATTAAACATGACATTGACCAATGTAATACCTTTAAGAATGTTGTTTAGAGCCTCATCGATAGGGGGAGCTTGTGTTGGATAACCCCAATGCCCCTCAAAATCAAGCTCCTGACATTTTCAAGAAGCCTTTTCCCAACCACACCCTTGTCAAAAGTGAGGACATCCAAGTTGAGTGTTATCATGATGCCCACATGGTCAATATGGTTCTTGGTGCTCTTAGCCATGAGGAATCAAACATCCAATCTACCTACTCTTCCCCCACCTCATCTACCAAGGAAGTGGAGTCACCTTCCCCTCCTTTGGAGACACTAATTGAGGAGGTTCCTTTCTCCCTAGCTTTGCTCATAGAGGCTTTGGAATCATAACATACCTCTTCCTTCAGCATATCTAAACAAACAACGATTCCTAATTCACCACCTCCCCTAACTACTAAACAAACTACTATTTACATTATCCCTAGAGGAGAATATTTTCCACCAAAACCTCTTATGGAGGAACTACGTATCCCAAATTTACATCCCTCACTTAAGGAAATAGACCAAAATACCAATCAACCTCCCCAACCTATGAGTTTATCCTCTACATCCACTACATAAGGATCAAGAACGATGCACAAACCTTTTTCTATATTAGTTTAAAAACTAGAATTTGCTTTAAAGTCAAACATGGATCAAACTACTTTTTGGAAATAATTAGGGCTCCATTACAAAAACAAGCCTGAGCCTTACAACACACTTTTAACCTTCTAATCTATCATTTTTCCACCACCCCTTAAATCGATAAGAACTTCTACCAACCCTCACCTTCTTAGCCAACCAAAATAATTGCATCTGAAATGCCTGCACCATCAACTAAACCCTTTTCAAATCTTGGTTCCTTCCCTTCATGAAGTTTAACTCACCCATCTTTGAAAGTATAGTTAACCCCATCCAAACGTATACCCAAACCTTGACCCAAAATCACCAAAGAGGTGAAACCATTGAAGGGACACATGCTTAGGATTCTACCTCCATCCACCTTACCTTCTATCTTGGGTCCTCATCTATCAACCTTACCTAAGAAGTAGGCTCTCTTTAACATATGTCATCCACCATTGTTAGTTACACTTTCCCACTTATTATCTGATACCCTAGTCTTTTCTGAGTTACCAATAGCCAAACTATTGACCTCAAACCCTCCAAACACCAACATACCCAAACCAAAACCATTAACTAGATGCACTATCTTACTTAAAACCTCTCTCACTAAACCCATTATCACCAAAAGGCCCAACTTTCCAACCAAAACCATAGTCTCTAGACCTTTCCCACCTCTAGCTGAATCCTATTAAACCATTTTTCAAAGGTTATTACAAGCCTCTTGCCTCACCTTACCTCATATCAGACCTTTTTATCCTCTTGGTTTGAAACCAACTTGGTACAATGACTATCAAGTCTATTCTTATCACATGACACCTGGGCATGACACCAAGAATTGCAAAGCTCTCCAAGCCATTATCTATCAACTCTATGATGAAAATGATCTTTTACTAGATGAACTTCCCTCGACTCCCCTACCAATGTACCCAATATCCATTTGTCAAAGCATACCTACCCCTCCACTCTCATCTAAAAGTGATGGGAAACCTACCTAACCTCTTATCACATCTTTCCCCTCTATCCACACCATTAACATGGTCACACAATCACAACAAAAAGATAAAGTAAAGTCCAAGGTGTTGATTCCATGGATATACCCATCCTTTCACCCTAAACCAAACCAAATCCCAATCTCTTCATCCTTAGATAAACCTAAAGTTACCATCTTAGGCACCTCTGAGGCTAACCCCTTTGAATCCATTAGGAGGGTTATTCTTAAGCAACTTCACCAAACTCCAGCTAAGATGAGCCTCTACGAGCTCAATTCCACCTCACCTCACCATCATCAAGCCATGATAGAGGCTATACAAACTATTGAGGTTAGGCCAGGTGACTCCCCACCTATAGAGGCCTTCATAGGTTCTCTCCAACTCTCCACCCTTATTACCTTTAAGGACTTGAAGATACCTTATATCCACCCTAATGATCCAGATCCTCCTCTCTTTATTACTACCCACATCAACCAAGCCTCCATCAAACATGTTATGATCGATGGGGGAGCTAGCATCAATGCCATCTCTTTCCATGCCTATGACCAACTCAAATTACTAGACAATATTATGACCCAAACTTCAGCTATGATTTGATCCTTTAATGACCCTATGACCACTACCTTGGGACTCATTGTCCTCCATATATGGCTTGGACCATGCATGCTCCCTAAACTTTTCTATGTGGTTGAAGGTATATTAAAATACAATGTTTTGTTAGGGAGACCTTATATTTATGTTATGGGTTGTGTACCTTCTACCCTCCATCATTATGTCAAATTTAAGCATGAAGGTCAAGTTCTTACCATACAAGCTGACCCAAATATTTTTGCAGCATGTAATATGACCTTTTAACCTAATGATGTCCTCTTACCTCCTTCTAAAGCACCATAAGTATCCACCACCAAGCCCTAACCCATGAAAAATGAATCCATCAATTTCCATTCTATTAAAGCATATACGAGTTTGTCCATTCTTATGGAATAGATACCCATCACTGATCCCTTGGAGCCTACCTTCCAACACCTTACCCTTAGAGAGTACCATCTCCTCACCCTTGATGCCTTCCAAACTCATTAAGAATACAGAAAGCTCAACCACTAACCAAGTTGTGATCCCAACATTGGAGCCATTATTCCTTTAGGACCTCCTAGCTATCAAACCCACTTTATCTATGGGGGAATTGATAATCCACTTAATGCTGCTACCACCCCCTCTTCACCTCAACCTTTCATATCTAACTTCTCTTACTTAGACAACCCAAAATTTACCAAAATATACCTTAAATGGTGTGCTTGGAAAGGATTTGACTTAGGATGATATGAGCATGGAACACACACTTTGATCTTGATTAAGACCCAAAATCCTCAAGAGAAGCATGACCCTAGCTTCATTCTACCTAATAAGAAGAAAGCCAAACAACCTACCACTACCATTGTTGAAGAAGAGACCCCTTCCTCACCAACACCCCCTCCACTTGAGTGTGAGGATGAGGACATCATCCCACCTAACTTTTTTTTTCAACATGATTAACCTTTGTCCCATAACTTATCAAAAGGAAGGGGCAACTATATCCATCCCTTTGATCCATCCTAAAATGGTGGGAAAAGACTCTCCTACCATTAATACTGTTTAGTGCTAGGATGATGATTCTATTCTCACCTACCTTGGTGTACTTGATTCCTCCATCTATAAATCCTTACCTCTAGAAACCTCAACCATGTTGAATGGTCCCACCACATATATTGACATAGGCACTATAGACAAACCCCACATTGTCAAACTTGGCCAATCTCTAACCATTAAGGAGCTTCAAGACTACTCAACCTTCCTCTAAGACTGTAACATTACATTCGCTTGGTCATATGCTGATATGCTTGGTATTGACCCAACCATTGCCACCAACAACATTATAACCAACATGATGTCAAGCTTGTTAGATAAAAACTTTAGTGAATACACCCTTACATAGCCCTTTTTGTCAAAGAAGAGATTCAATACCTCCTCTTTATCGACTTCATTCAACCCATTGATTATCCCCAATGGGTTTCAAACATTGTGCTTGTCTCTAAAACCATAGGGGGACTATGTATCTATGTAGACTTTTGTGATCTCAATCTCTCCTACCCAAATGATGACTTTCCTCTACCTAGCATTGACCAACTTCTTGATCTTACAACATACCATGATATGTTGTCTCTCATGGATGGATTCTTGGGTTATAATCAAACTTTGATTTCCCTTGAAGATCAACACAAGACTGCCTTTATCACCCTATTGGGGAATTTCTATTATAGAGTTATGCCCTTTAGTCTTAATAACGTTGGTGCAACCTAAAAATGTGTTATGACCTACCTCTTCCACTTCCTCATCCATATAATCATCATAGACTATGTGGATGACCTCCTCAAGAAATCCAAACTTTTCAAGGACCACTTAGTCATTCTCAAGATTATCTTTGAAAGACTTATCTACTATCATGTTTGACTCAATCCTAAGAAATGTATTTTTGGGGTTTTATCAAGCAAACTCCTTGGATTCATCATTTCCATTCAAGGAATCAAAGTTGATCTAGCCAAAATTAAATCCATCCTTGAGATGTTACCTCTAATAAATCTTAAGCCACTCCACAGTCTGCAAGGGAAGATCCAATCCAATCACCACTTCATCTCTTAGCTCTTAGACTAGTGTTAAACCTTCCATCACCTCTTGAAAAAGGACATCTCTTTAAAATGGAATAATGATTATTAGAGGTCCTTTGATGCCCTCAAAGGGTACCTTCTATCTCCACCTATCCTCACAACCCCTAAAGATGACCAAACTTTCTACCTTTATATCTCTACCACTGACCATTCCCTAGGGGTAATGCTTGCCCATCAGGATGAATAACACAAAGAGTAAGTCATATATTACATAAGCATCACCCTTGTAGACTATGAAACTTGGTATAATCACACTGAGAGATTGTGCTTGGCTTTAGTCTTCATCGACACCAAACTTTTCCACTACCTTCTTAACCACAAAATTTTTGTCATAACTAATATTGACCCACTCAATTACATGCACTCCAAACCATATGAAAACCAACATATGGCTAAGTGGTTCATACTTTTAGCTAAGTTTGACCTTGAGTTACTCCAAAAAAATTCAATTAAGGGGAAAGTCATTACTGACCATTTTGCCAATGCACTCCTAATAGTTAACCAACCTCCTTCTCTTAAGCTCCCAAATGAGTCAATCAGAAGCCTATCTCAAGTAGATATTACCAATCAAGTAACCATGTTCTTTGATGGTTAAAAATGTCATCATGGTGGGGGAGCTAGTATCATCCTTATCCCCCTTATTAGTGAACCAATTCCTTTGTCTTTTAAACTTGACTTTGAATGTACTAATAATATGTTTGAATATTAATCCCTTATATTAGGTATCCAAACTGCCTTAGCCGTAGGAGTTAGAACAATCAAATTTTTTGGTGACTCCTAACTTGTGGTTAATCAAGTCAATAACATCTAGCAGTGTAAGAATGAGATTTTATATCTATATAAACAACTAGTTACATAACTCTTAGCATCATTAGAGCACTACCATATTCAAACCACTCTATGATCTACCAATAAGTTTGCTGACATCATGGATTTTATTGTATCTCAGATCCTGTTGGCACCCTTAGACTCCAATCTATTAGTCATTGTTCATCACCTCACCAAACCTTCCTACACCAAATCAGACACTCTAGCCATCTTTAGTGTGGAGGAGATCCTACCTGACCTTTGGTATCAACTCACCTTCGACTATCTAAACCTTGACATAGTTCCATTTGGCCTCTCTAGGAATTCCCATTGAGAATTTATTCAAAGCACTTCCTATTATATGATTATGGGAGGCATCCTCTTAAAACATAGTTTTGATGGCCTCTTATTCTATTGCCTCCATGGTCTAGAAGCCTCTCATGTTATCAAGGAAACACATGATGGTATCTATGGGGGTCACTTTAGTGGACTTGCTATGGCTAAGTGCATCCTCTGCCTAGGCTATTATTGGCCTAACCTTAACCAAGACTGTTGTGATTATGTGAAAAAGTGTGTCAAGTGTCAATAACATGCTAATTTTCATCACACACCCAACCATAACCTTCAAGTTTCCACTAATTTTTGGCCCTTTTCACTATGGGGTCTAGACCTATTAGTGAAATTAACCCCCATTCTTCATAGTGACATCACTCTATCATCATTGTGATTGAATATTTCACTAAATGGGTGGAAGCCATTCCTCTTGTCTTGATAAAATCTGAAAAGATTATCAAATTTATCACCCATCACATCATCTACCATTTTGGTGTTCCCCATAAGATCATCATTGATAATGGAAAATCCTTCGAAAACAAACAAGTTCAGGGCCTTTGTGACGTATTTGGTATTAAGCTATGCTTTTCATCACCTTACCACCAATAAGTAAATGGACAATCAAAAGCCTCTAAAAAAACCCTTAACAACATGCTTACCAAAATGGTTAATGCCTCAGGTTGGGATTAGCACCTACACAACCTTTTCACCTTATGGGCATATCATACTAGCATCTGAACCCTTATAGGTGCTACCCCTTTTTACCTTATGTTTGGATTGAAGTGGTGTTGCCTCTCAAGGTCTAAATACCTTATCTTTGCATATCTTTGTGCAACCTTATTTTGGAAGATGATTACTGTCAAGAACATTTAGCTCAACTTGAGCTACTTGATGAGCATCATTTGGACACTCTTTCCCATCTTCATGTATATTAAGAATGAATCAAACATGCCTATAATAAACACCTTAAAGTCTAAGAATTCAACATTAGAGATCTTATTCTCAAAGAAAATCAACATGTAACTAATATGGAGAAAATCAAAAGGGGAAAATTTGCTTTCAATTAGATTGGAACATACATCATAACTCATATGTATCGATCATGAGCTTATCATTTGTCCTCTCTTAAGGGCAAACCAGAACCTGAGCCTCTCAATACTTCACATTTTCATCCTTTATATTTTTAAATAGGGGTCACAATCATCATTTGTCTAACTTAAGCTCATCCCCTACAACCACATTCATTTCCTTCTTTTAGGGGAAATATACTACAACCAAATCATGTGATTATCTATCATAGTCATAGCCTAATATTAAACTATGGGTACCATAGATCTACCCATGGCATGATTCTCATGGTACTTTATATCCCTCTTTAGGATAGATTCCCATGGTTGTTGTCACCTAAATCTCTTTTCACATATTAAACCTTTTTATGCCCTTAGTTTTTCCTTCATAAAGGTAACTCCTTGAGAATGTATAAGCAAGTCTATGTCAAGAAAACTCAAATAAAATCAAAATCAATATCAAAGTCAAAACCAAATCATGGGTCATTCTCAACATTCATAGATTTCTCCCTGGAAGGACATCTATTGAAAACTCATCTAAACTTTCAAAATGTAAGGTGGACTACTCCCTTGATGGACAATTATAAAAATCATTAGGACTAAGCATATAATCTTGGACCACTCCCTTGAAGGATGAATAAATAAAGCATTTGTCAAAGCTAACAATTTCTTTAAAGCTTTTTGCATCGATCCATCTACACATGTCAAAACATGATCATTGGATAATATATCAAAACATGTCAAAACATGATCATGGGGCACCACTGATGCTAGCCCCACCTACACCTGCATCACTATTACTAGACCCACCTATACCTATACCTAATGGGGGCCCCCCTAGGACCCTTGCTTGACCAACTATGGTAGCCAACTATCTATGAGTAGCTATAGATGGCCCATGAGATAAACTAGCTCTATACTCCCCATATCACATCCCTTGTGATAACTAATCTCAAACCATCACCTCATAATACTTGAGATCCTCCATAGTGGATAAATAATGTGCCTATAACACTATGTTTTTTGGTCCTCCCACTACTGTCATAGATACCCCTACCTTCAACCTTAATGAGTCTCTCTCCTATGTCACCAATCAAAGAGAGATCCTCGCTTGATCTCCCTCACTAGTTAGGGTCACCACCTATGCTTGTAATGTCACAATATATCCCTATAGTGTGGCTATTTATCCCTATAATGTCTATACCTATGCTTAGGCTGTAGCTAAATCCTCCTACCTATCCATCATGACTAGATAGATCTATGGCCATTAGCCTCGCACCTTCATCATCACCACCAATATCTACAACTATATATATGGGATGGTACTAAGCCATGTATCTATCCACATACCCAACATCATCTATAGGGCCCTAATAAGAAGCTCCTCATATCCACCATCTAAAACTATCAAATTAAGCTAGGGCACTAGCAATAGAACCTCTAAATCCTCCCTCTTATACCAAGGAAATGGACTTGGGACACCCTATACCAAGCCAAACTATCAACACACCATATCAAATGGGATCAAATCCACCTTACCCTCTCACTTTCCCACTATCTATCTGTAGCTCTGAAGGGAGAGGGTCTACCTCCTATAACCTAGCCATATAAAAAATTGAATATACAACCTCTACGTGATGTATCCAACCACTAGTGAACCTAATGCATCCCTAAACCACTCAATATCATGAGCACCACATCTTACAACTGATGCAACCATATCATCCCTCCATCACATGAAGTTAGTAGGGAACTCTATCTGAGTATAGTCAACCCAAGGCAATCCTACTAGTCTCAAAACTCGAATATGCTCATAGGCCCAATGATGAAGAACTAGCCTGGCACTAATGTCGTATCTTTATGGTGCCTAAACCCCCATAATTCCTTGTAGATATACACAAGAAAAATAGGATCCCAACCAAATACCATTTGAACAAGCATCAACTCCACCAAAACCCCCATTAACAATTAAGGAAACCTCTTGCTACTTAAATATGGGAACCCAAAGTATGTAACTACAATCATGAACATCATCATGAGTCTCCTCTCATTTGGATCTCTCTCATACAATGTTGAGTAGATAAATCCCCCATCATGCCATCAGACTTGATCATCAGTATCCCCATAAAAATACTTAATAAGATCATCTCACTCCTCATGATTGATGTGATATATCACCTCACCATGTAGTGGGATTTAGATAATCTGATGTATGTCCTCAAGGAGAATATTCATCTCCCCAATAAAAAATAATAAGGTGTTTATAGTAGGATCCCATCTCTCAATGAATGATATAACCATGGATGTATCTTAAAGCACATGTTGGTAGTGCCTCATAGACCCTATCCCTATCAAATCTATATGGGCCTAGTCCTCTGGAGTCATCCCTACATGTATCTTGAGAAAGATGTGTGACATATGATCATGCATTTGAATATAATCCATAGCCTACATCAAATGATACACTTGTCTTAGTTATTGATACTCATCTTGTCTACCTTAAACCTAACCCTAAACCCAACCCTAACCCTAACCCTAATCCTAAACCTAATCCTAACCCTAACCCTAAACCTAACCTTAACCCTAACCCTAAATCTAACCCTAACCCTAAATCTAACCCTAACCCTAACCCTAACCCTAACCCTAACCCTAACCCTAACCCTAACCCTAACCTTAAACCTACCTAAACCAATTGTTGAAGGTCATGGTGACTGCCGATGGTTAAAGGCCCCAACTTTCACTTTTCACCTAAAACATACCATTCTAAGCACACCTAAACTAAGTCTTGCCCACTTTTAGAGATACCTTATCCCACCAACTTGACTACCTCATCACCTCACCATTAGTCTATTTTGACCCATCAGGTAAATAATTTTTTGACACTCTTATGCTTGGTCCTTTGATTGTAGTGACAACATTGCCATGTTGACCCTTTTTGAAATTTTGCACCACCTCGTGCATACCAACCCACTTGTGTCTCACCAAGAAAACTTCCTACCTCAGATACTTATGACACTTGACCTATTTGTGCTTCCCTAAGAGCACTTCCTACCTTGGATACCCATTTGAAATACATAAATCACTTAGGATACCTATGTTTATGAGTGTTCTTAACTATCTCACCTCAAAGTGATCATGCATTTCACTTGTCACTTGTTCTTCTTCACATCGACCCTTATTTTTACCAACATTAGCAATTTTAGTCTTTTCCATGATCTTGGATATCATACCTTTTTATCATATTTTATGTGTAAGTTTGCATCTCAAATGCCCAACCTTATGTCACCACCTTGTGACTAACCATCTACCACTTATCGAACCCATATCCATTTCAATTCACCTCATTGACTCTTGGATTTGAGGGGGAACACCTCTTCCTACACTTGGGACAACCAAACCCTTTACCCATACTCCATTTTTATTTTAAAAATCATTCATGCAAGATTCAAAATAAAAAGGGGCATAATTTAGACACCATAAATCTACACACCTACACTTTTGAATGTGAAAAATCCCCTTAGACCTACCTAAGACCCCCTTGGAACCAACCTACACTAATCAGGCCTAACCAAACCCATCCACACTTAATTTCACCAAACTGATTAAACCAAGCCTTCAAGACCCTTTTCCTCTGGAATGTAATCATCAATGATCAAGGTGACCATTAATGGTCACCCTTGGGAACCCCTAACCATCTATGATCATGATCTACCTCCTTAGCCCAATTCATGCAATCACTCATCAACCTCTTGTAAATATAAAATTGTCTAATTATTGTTATGAGCCTTTTCATGGATATATTATATTTAGATGGCCTAGTTACACCTTCACTTACACTTCTTACTTATGTCTATAAGAGAAAGAGGCCTGGGAGGTCAAATCCATCTAAAATAATTATCAAGAGCTCAAGTATCCAAGCATTTTCTTTTGTAGGTCAATCAACATTATCAACATCATCAAGTGTCATTAGCCATGTTATTAAGAGATGAATCACTATCACCTCTCAACCAAGCTTTTAGGTAACGTTACTCTGGTAAAATTAAGCTAGATTACATCAACAAACTAACTAATTCAACCACTCACCGAATCAACTTTTGGTAAGCCAAGTACTTGTTTATCAATATTCATGTACTTTATTTCCATTTTGAAATCAACCTAACCCTTACCCATCTCTTAGATTCCATATTTTGTATCTCATTATTTAGTAATTTATTGACCCAGATCTAGACATAGTAACCATCGATGATCACCCTGACCGTCAACGGTCACCCCTAACCACTAATGGTTATCTTAACACTGATGGTCACTATGGCAATGAAAACCAACAACTTATTTTCACCCTCTTACACTCAAATAAACCTAATTTTTTGTGTTCTTACCTATTCATAGACCCCTTCAAATTTTTAAAGCATACCCCAACCCTATGGCACTAGTATTAAATATTTTATCACTAATTTGATCATTTCTAGTCTATTTCTTAAGTAAACATTCTTGTGTTCAATTTTAGTACCTTTTGATTATTGATGCAAGCACCTTATTTCTAGTTTTGTGAACTTAATTGTTTAAAATGTGTGGATTAACAGCCCCTAAGGAAGTTCTCACTTGTAGGATCTAGATATTGATAGGTAATCCACCCAACTACCTATCTAACAAACAAGTTTGCTTTAGTGATTTCTTATTTACAAGTATTCCTTCCCAACCAAATAGGAGCTCTTCATAGTCTTTTGATTCAATGTGCGCACAAACAAATAGGTTTTTCAACCATACATACATTGAGTTGATTTTATTTATTTCTTATAACTAAATCTGAAAATTTACATGAAACACTTGGTCTTACAAGTTCATGCATTGATCTAATACACAGTCACATGTGTCACACAATCAGTCTTCTAATTGTTTTTAGCTATAGTCATAATGGTTTGATTTTTGATCATGTGCATGAGAGGTATATGATGAGTTTCAAGTTTATGAAAATCTTATTGAAGCGTAAATAACTAATTAAAGATCCTTCAAACACCATATTATAGACTGTGGTGATAGTTAATGCTATACATATACATAGTTAGCCATGGATGTGTACCTACAGGTGCTCTCAATAGAATTTCATGATGAAGAGGGATATGGAAACTTGTCTCAAACTCTATAATGTTATAATATTTCATTTGAACACCTTGAGGGAGCATCAAATTGGTTATAAGGTCATGTTTCATGCACATTACTATGATCACACTCACTGCCTAGTCTGCAATTGTACCAACACCTACAAGAGATTGAAAATGTTGGAATGGGAGCCTTGGTAGTTATTTAAAATCCTTTAAAATGTGAATTATGCATTTGGAGATCTTATGAGGGTCTAGACTTGATTATAAGCATATATATCCTGCATACTACCTACATTCATATTCACTGCCTACACATGGAAATGTCCACCTACAGGTGACACTAATAGAGAGTTGGAGGTGTTATATGGAGATGTTAAAACATGTTTTGAAACCCTCCTTTAGGTTATAAGATGTTGAATAAACCATAGTAGACATTTTTAAAGCATTAAATTGATTGTCATTCTTGAGAGGTTGCATCTTCAAGTCGATGACTGTGTTCAGGGATAAAATCCCTAAAAACATCAAAACATAGCCCTAGGCCCTTTTGTGGATGCTAAATAACAATATTACATTGAGTTTTGATCAATCCAAATGATTTTAACTTGTAACCCTATCTTAGGATAAGATCCATGCAAAAAGGAATGGGTGGCTGACTAGATGAGAGTAATGTTTGAAGGCCTCAAAGTTGAAAATTTGTTCACTAAGGTTTGATAATGATATCTATAGGATTTGAGTATCAAATGACCTTCACACCCAAATTTGTAATGCAAGAGAATGTATATGTATTTCAAATGGTTATAAACAATTGAAAATAACATAAATTCTTCAAAGGGCACCAATGAAGGTTTGAGCACTAGGTTTTGGACCTAATAGGCATGCCTACAGATGTACTTTGGTTCTAAACGACCACTTACATCTGATTTTAGGTATCTACAGTCTGATGACACAAAACTAGATAGGAAACCCTAATGGGTAAAGACACATAAAGTACACAAATTCTTCCAAATTTTTTATAAGGATCTAAATGTAGGTGGCAAAAATTTCAAGGTAGATATCCACCTATAGGACCCTTATTTTGCTGTAAGACAATCAACTGTAGCTGACTGTGGTATGGGAGTGAGCTAGGAAGTGGTGTTTTGGGTGTTGATATAGCCTAAAAATGATATTAATTAATTAAAGTGACTATCTAATTACCTTTGAAGACTCAAAAAGGTAATAGACATTGTGTACAAGTGCCTCTCCCAAGTAAGAAACATAGTCAATAGTTAGGCCTAGTGATGCAAAGACATGGGTTGAAGGGGCAAGCATGAATGATAGAAAATGTTTGAGAATGTAAACACATACATAGTGATGTTAGACACTTCAAAATTATCACACAACATGTAAACAATGTAGAACAAGGTCTCTAACAAAGCAACATATAGTCACATGATAAAAGCTTGCACACAGTCAACAATTTCCACATAATTATTTTAGGTTTTAAAGTATTTGGAGGTGATAGGGGTATCATAAAGAGATGAGAATTAACACACACCATATCCATAACTTAGAGAAACCTATCACATATCCACTTTGTTTGATAAAATAGGGTAAGTTCCCTCTATTTTGTCCCAAATAGAGGGCATTCCCTTTGTATGCAAACCTACATGTTTTGAAGGAAAATGATGAGAAGGAAAGTTTGAAGTTGATGTAACCTTGAATAAGATTTGGAAGGATGTGTCATATAGGGGTAAACATGGAAAACCATCCACATATGCCTAAAACACAAAAGGTTGGTTCAAAATTACAAAGATGTAGGCAAACCTACTTGGTCTTGTCTAGGTCTCAAGCCCAAGAGGGGGTCAATTCCATCTCTAGTGTTAGATGAATATTATAATGAGTTTGATAATGTTTATGGGAGGATTAAAGTGTGTTTAAGCTATTAGAGTGAAAAATAATCCATAGGAAAGCCACTTTTGGCTTTAGACCAATCCAGGATTGCAAGGAATGGAAGAAGAAGCTTGAGAGACTCATTTAAAATGCTCACATCTTGGAGGCTTTGCATGGAAGGCTGAGGAGTTGGGGAATGTTGAAGTGGGTCTTGAACATTGTCTTTATGGAGTTTTTTATAGATTGGATGTTAGACCTACATGAAACATCCTTAAAGGGAAAAATGGCTTAAAACCCTCTCAAATATTGGATAAGGACCTGATTGGGAAAATTAAGATGGAGAGTTATCTGGATGGGATGGAATGAACATGAAAGTGATTAGACCTTATATAAAACTATCTAGGCTACTTCCCATCCATTTGAGGTGTTCCCTACTTATATGGACAAGGGAAAAAGGTATTTTATTAACTATTTTTGGTGTTTTTTAGGTTCTAGGTAGAGTTAAATGATGAAAACCATATTAGGAGAAATTTTGGGACTTGAGATAACCCCTCATGTCTATTTATTGTAGTAAAAGATCTCACAAGTACTTTTGTAAGTGCCTTCATCTCAACTAGTCTAAACTAGCATAGTGAATAAGATAGTTGGAGAGTGGAAACTTCAAGAGAGAAATTTTAAGGATTTATTAAGGAATATAAGACTAATAAGGGTATTTATCAGTTTGATTCACTCACTTGTATATATCATATTGTAAAATTGAAGGAAAATTTGGTGCCAAGTGTGAGGGGTGAGTGAAAGAGGAGTTATTTGGACTACAAGTAGTGATGATTCATATGTAAAAGAATATTGATGATTAGGGATGTAACCAATGAAAGGAGGATAATGTATATAACTCCTTCCATTCATTTCAATCATCACATCTATCCCTAGTCTATTGTGTACATTCCAAAATGGCCAAATGATGGAGACAATTTTTTGAGCAAGTAATGAGGAATCCTACACCACATTTCATGAGTTTCATGACTTTGAGGGACATTTTTTCTATGAGACATTTTATGATATATATCCTAATTCATTATCCTACATTTTTAACTCCTCCTCTCTATTTGACAAGTGTTATTATGACTTTTATAATTCTCTCTTCTCACTTCTCTCTTAAGTTCTATAAGTAGAAGCCATTTTGGCTATTGAAAACTAATACCATACCATGTATAGTGAAGACCTACTAGAATGACATTTTATTGTTCCTTTTAAAAATGAATTCAAGTTTGGTTTTGAGTTCATGAACATTTTTATAAGTGTGTAAAGTGATGCATGGTGGAGTTAGTGATAATATTCTATCCTTACTTGCCTTATCATTTCATGTCTATGAAAGAGTTCCTATTCTAAAAACTCATATAGAGTGTATTAAAGTATGTTAGGATCCTTTAAATTGTACAAATATTATTGGAGTGTGAAATCTTCCCTATGGTTCATTTACCTTAGGTTTCTTCATGCATATCACCTTTATATTGAAACATTGATGTTAGAACCTTCTAGGACTTAGAAGCTAGTTTGTATGCCTTGTTTCTTAGTGAAATAAGTATGATGTTCATGTGAAAATAATATTTGTGTATAAACCCCTTATATTAGTTTCAATTTATGTGACTTGTAACTCTTTTCTCCACAAACAACTAGTTATTTAGGTGATAAGCATTTCATGATATATTTAGGGAGTTAGTGCTTAAACCTAAACCCACATACCTAGAAGTATTCTCATGTTGAAAAAATATGGAAGAGGATTTAACACCATCTTCTATGGTGTAATATTTTGTGACAATAGTTATGGAATTCTCGATGGGACCCATTATATTCAAGATAACTTGTTAAGGTGAATGTTGGTCTTGATAACATCAACTGTAAATTGGTGTGCTACTCAAAATTTGATGACTCGATTCAAGGTATCTAGTTCAAGGCCATTGTTTTTTCATAAATTTTATCTCATGATTCATGGATCTCACTAATTCATCATCTAGTACATTGTTAAATCCTATCAATCCACATATTAATCCTAAACTTCCTCTTGAAGTTTAATACCCTCATCCTAATCTGCCTTTTGAGGAGCAAGAAGATTTTACTAGCCAAGGAAGTGAAGAGGTTGAAAAAATTAAATATAAAAATAAAAAATAGATAGGCCATATTAATTCCATAAATTTAATATTGAGAATCCAATTCATCTTCAAGAATATGATGTTATTCTTCCTAATTCCACAAAGAGTGTGCCCTATTCAATGGTGAAAGTCATGTTACACCTAGTGAACACATCAAGGATATCTCAATTTTTTGTATTTTTCACAATGTCACTCAAGATAACATTTCCATTAGACTCATTTCCATGTCCCTTAGAGTGAAATATTTTGATTGATATAGGATTTTTCCTACTAGATGGATCATATTATGGGATGACTTTGGATTGTTGTTAACTTTAAGGTTTGAAGATGAAAGTGACCATATCTCTCTCATACATTAGCTCAATGTGATCAAAAGAGGCCCCAAAGAAACAATGCATGACTTAAATGAGAGGTTTTAAAAGACTCAATATATGTTTCCTCCTCTCATGAGACCACCTATTAGCTTTGTGTTATCTACATATTTGAGAGCCACTGATACTAATATTAACATCATGCTTCAATCCATGGGTGGTTCCACTCTTCCTCAAGCATATGAAATTTCCATTAGAGTTAAAAATGGTCTCATTCAAGTTGGAATGTTTCCTCCTAAGGTGTATATGCCTCTACTACCTAAAACTTTTGATAATACTCCAAATGTGACCCAAATTCTTAATGCCAATACCAAGCCTAAGACTGTTCTTAAGAAAGTAGATAATGTCATGGATAAAGATGCATATATTCAATGGTTAGAACCTAAGGTTGGGAAATAAGGTTCTCATAAAAACCCATATCCTTTTCAGTATTAATATCACCAATAATATGGGAGAGGAAGAGGTCAAGGGCAGCCTTACAACAACATGCCTACTAATGTTGACAATCCCAATTCCACTACTAATGCAAGAGAGATGGTACTAGTGTATATCAACTTGGTGCAAGGAGAATATTGGAACCAAGGAAAATTTATGGATGCTATTGAAGGTGGAGAGAAATCTCTAGTTTCTCAATGAGGATTCACTCCTCTCTTATCAATTAAAGATGAGTTCATGATTCAAGCAAATGAGAATTGGTAGCCTCATGGAGAGAGCTTTACCAACTTCTTGATGGAAGAAACTTTTGTACTCAATAAATGAGCCTCTATAATAGATAATACAAGGGCCAAGATGAAGGATATAGGAGGTGAAAATATCATTCCTACACATTCATATAATTTTCCTTTAAGGTAACAAAGCATGGCATCTCCAAACACACCTACACCTCCTCTAAGTCAAAATGTGGTAAGATCTGCTCAAGGTGTCTCAATTCCTCAAGTTACAAGCAATCCTTTGCCTCCAAGGAATCAAGATAATGTGAGTACTACTGACCTAAACATATTGGACTCTTTGAAAAGTACCAAAGCATCTATCTCCTTGTGGGATGTCCTCCATATGCCTGGCCAAAGGGAGATATTAAATTAGATATCCACTATCCTTACTAGTCCTTCACCTTAAAGTAAAATTAATAGTCATGTTGTTATTAAAAATTCCCCTAATAATATTTTTTAACCATATACCAAAGTTGAGAATCCTCCACCATTATACCTCACTGTCATAGTGGGTGATAAATTGGTCCATAATTTCATAGTTGATAGTGGTGCTTCTACTTCAGTCATGCCCAAAGTTGTAGTTGATAAGTTTGGCATAAAATATGAACCTCATAAAAAATGAGTGATCCAATTAGATGGTATACCTAATAATACAATAGGTTTGATAATAAATTTGAATGTTTTCTTGCATGATTGTCCTAGTTTTCCCATCCTTCAAGACATAGTTGTTGTTGACCTTCCAACTCACTTTGAAATTTGCCTTTCAATAGACTATAAAACCAAGATAGGTGGATATCTCTTAGCTGATTGGTCCTTCTTGGAATTTAGGATAAGGTATGGAACCAAGGTGACCATTATAACTCATCCTCTTATAAGGTTTCACAATGAGACCTACATTGAAACAAGTTTTAACTTGAATTATGTTGTCCATGAGAAAGAGTAATCTAATGTGGATGAAGGTGATTCTAAACTTGAGGGCATATCTAAATTTTTCCTTGATGAATATGGTGTAGATTATTAAAAACATGATCCTTATGCATACTTTGAGAAAATTGACCTTGGTACTTATATCATCTATGAAGAGCCATTTGAAGGAGATGAGGTAAGTGTCAAACATTCCTTTTCACAAGCTGCTGAGAGTAATTATTTGATTCATGTATATGATGAGGATGGATTGAAAAATCTAATTGATTACCATGGAGGGAGGAATGATGTATTTATACCTATTTTTAATGAAACTACCCTTAATGATGATATTCATGGGGAAGAAGAGGATTATTTATGGAAAAGTTTCAATGCCATTTGTCAAGAGTTTGACCTATTGAGTAATGTTCCTTCTCCTCCAAAAAAATATATATCTGATGTGTTTTTAATGAGACTAACAAAAATTTTGTTAAGTGTCCCATCAATCACAAATATGAATGCCATTCTGCTGATCAAGAAGCTACAACCATGAAAAAACTTGATGAAGCTAGTGCCCAAGGAATTGTAAACAGGGAGAATGAGGTTAAATCAAAAGTTGTTGTGCCTCAAATATAGTCAAGATTTCCATATGATGTTAAGCTACATTAAGAGGCATTGGGATATAAATGCTAGAGCTTGATACTCCTAAACATTAAGCACATTCTATCTGAGAAGGTGGAGAAGTTGAGGTAGGTGTCATTTCTTCCAATCTATACTTTGAAGAGTATCTAATGGATATGATATAGATCAATAAAATTGCAACCCCAATAAAAGTATTTGAATAGTAAAAAAGAACACTCATGAAGGTCTTTAATAGTCCACTTGCAAGCCCAATAAGACATAAAGGTGATAGGCTTCTTGATCAGACCCATATGCAAGTATACAATGATGATGAACATGATCCACATGCTAGGATACCTTCATGGAGTGACAAAGATGAAATGGGAATTATTTTTAACCTTGTTTGAGGTATGATCAAATGTTTCACCTCAAGAGTGAGGTTTTGTAAATATTAGGTTAGGTGTGAGTTTTTCAGTTATGTGTGTTGTGTTCCATTAGTGTTCTAGTTGAACACATGTCTGTTTCCATATGGTATGTATTATTTGGTGTTTTTCCTTATGTTTTGTGTGGTGTCAAAGTAAATTTGGGCATCAAAATAGTGTATAGGTGATTCCATGGCCTAATGGATAGGAATATGCTACTGGTCATGGCATAATAAGCGTACCACCCTTAGGAAATCACCAAGAATGTTGACCCTTTTTTACCACAAGTAAAAATAGGTTAACCCCATATAGTCAAAACTTGATATAGGTGCCTATTACAATGTCATGGGGTGTGTCATAGTCTATTTGATGTCATATTAACCTTGGTTATGGTCTAGTTTAGTCATTATGTTATTTGATGTCATTTAGGGGTTATTTTAGAGCATTAAATGCAAGTGGTATGGTTTTTAAATTAATATAATAATTAAAAACTCCTCAACATACACTATGTTAGTCCCTATTAGACATGTTAGTTTCTAACTAAAAACTTGTAGGTGACAACTGGAAATCAAGAAAATAAGTGAGAAAAAAGGAGTTTCAAAGGTTTTACGACCTATGGAGAGAGTGACACATGGGAAAATATTATGGGATAGATATTAAACTTCCTTAGACTCATTTACATGATTGACATGCTTTAGAAGTTCCAAAAATGAGCTAAAACAATTTGCTCTTCCATCGTTCCACTATGCACATGAAACTGGTCAACAGGTTTTGGATAGTACAACCAGTAGAAGTTTCAAGTCAAATGCCTTTGGGGGGTTATATTAAACTTTATCAAATTAAATTTCATGTTTAGATTTAAATTAATGGTGACTTATACTTTATGAACCATCTTTAACAAGTTGATTATATTTTTCTACCTACTATTTCCCACACCCTACATGTTTTGCTCTTGTTTGAGCAAGTTCGTATAACTCAATTATTTAATTTGATTCTATATGATTTTTAATAAATCCTATCATGTTTCCAATTCTTGGTTTCATGTTTTTAAATGATTTTATGAGCTAATAAACTTAGATTGCAAGGAGGTGTTGCTAGTGAGGTCACAGTCAATTTTCACTACTTGTAAAAGGTTTGGTTCTTTGTAAGAGTCTCCTATGAATGTGATATGTTGTTATTCATGATTTAATGTCATAACCATCCCATTATTTCCATTCTTGGTCTTATAATTTCATGCATTGATCAAATACATAGTCACATGTGTCACACAATTAATTTTCTGCTTGTTTCTAGTTGTAGTCATGGTGTTTTAAGATTTTATCACGTGCATGGGAGGTATATGAAGAGTTTAAATATGTTTAAAATATTATTTAAGCATAAAAAACAATCAAATATCCTTAAAAAACCATATTATAGACTGTGGTGATAGTCAGTGCTATACATATACACAGTCAGCCATGGATATGCACCTATAGGTGCTCTCAAGAGAATGTCACATTGAAGTGGGATATGGAAACTTGTATCAAAATCTTAAATGTTATAATATTTCATTTGAAAACCTTGAGGGATAATTAAATTAGTTATAAGGTCATGTTTCATGCACACTACTATGATCACACTCACTATCTAGTTTGTAATTATACCAACACATATAGGAGATTGAAAATGTTAGAATGGGAGCCTTGGTACCTATTTTAAATCCTTAAAAGTGTGAATTATGAATTTATATATCTTATGAGGGTCTATAATTTATTACAAGCATATATATCCTGCACACTGCCTACATTCACATTCACTACTTGCATATGGAAATGTCCACCTATAAGTGTCACTGATAGAGAGTTGGAGGTGTTATATGGAGATGTTAAAACATGTTTTGAAACCATAATTTAGGTTATAAGATGTTAAAGATACCATAGAAGACATGTTTAATGTATTATACTGATCGATAATCTTGAAAGGTTGCATCTTCAAGTTAATGACTATGTTCAGGGACAAAATCCCTAAAAACATCAAAATAAAACCCTAAGCCTTTTTTTGGATAGTATTGCATTGAGTTTTGATCAATCAAAATGATTGTACCTTGTATCCATATCCTATGAGAATATCCATAAAAAAAGAAATGGGTGGGTGACTATATGAGAGTAATGTTTGAAGGCCTCAAAGTTGTAAATTTGTTCACTGAGGTTTGACAATGATATCTACAAGATTTGCGTATCAAATGACCTTCACACCTAAAGTTGTAATAAAATAACATATATATGTATGTCAATTGGTTACAAATAGTTTAAAATCACAATAATGATTCAAAGGGAACCAATAAATGTTTGATCACTAGGCATGCCTATAGGTGTACTTTGGTTCCAAAAGATCACCTACATCTGACTGTAGGTATTCGTAGTCTGATGACACAAACCTAGACAGGAAAACCTAATGGGTAAGGACAAATACAAGTCCACAAATGTTTCCAAAAATTTTATAAGGATTAAAAGGTAGGTGGAATATATTTAAAGGTAGACATCCACCTACACGACCCCTATTTTTCTCCAAGATAATCAATTGTAGCTGATTATGGTATGGGAGTAAGCTAGGAAGTGATGTTTTGGGTGTTGATATAGCTTAAGCATGAGATGATTGAATTTAAATGACTATATAAAGACCTTGGAATAATAAATAAGTTCTTATACATTGTTTTTAATACCTAAACCATGTAATATCACCTACAAGTGCCTCTCCCAAACAAGAAACATAATTAACAGTCAAGCCTAGTGATGCAAGAACATAGGTTGAGGGGGAAATAATGAATGATATAAAGTGTGTGAGAATGGAAAAACCTCCATAGTGATATTATAAACTTAAAAATACTCCCACAACATGTTAAAAATTTAGAACAAAGGCTCTAACAAAGAAACATATAGTCACATGATAAAAGCTTGCACACAGTCAATATTTTCCAAATGATTATTTTAGGTTTTAAAGTATTTGGAGGTGATAGGGGTATCATCAAGAGCTGAAACTTAACAAAAACCATCTAAATAACTTGGATAAGGCTCTCACATATCCACCTTATCTGATAAAATATGGGAAGTTCCCTCTATTTTATCTTAGATAAAAGGCACTCCCTTTATATGCAAACCTACAGGTTTTGAAGGAAAATGATGACAAGGCAAGTTTAAAGTTGATGTAACCTTGAATAAGATTTTTAAGGATGTGTCATGTAGGGGAAAACATGGAAAACCATCCAAAGATGCTTGGAACACAAAAGGGTGGTTCAAATTTACAAAGATGTAAGCAAACCTCCTTGGTCTTGTATAGGTGTCAAGCCGAAGAGGGGGTCAATTCCATCTATAGTGTTAAATGAAAATTATAATGAGTTTGAGAATGTTTTTGGGAGGATAATAGGTGTTTTAAAGCTATTGGAGTGAAAATTAATCCATAGGGAAGCCAATTTTGGCTGAAGACCAATTCAAGCCTATAGGGAATGGAAGAAGAAGCTCCAAAGATTCATTTGAAATGATCACATCTTATTGGAGGCTTTACATGGAAGGATGATGAGTTGGGGAATGTTGAAGGGGCCCCTAAAAATTTTCCTTATGGAATTTTTTTATAGATTGGATGTCAGACCTATATGAAACATATTTAGAGGAAAAAATGGCTTAAAACCCTCTCAAACCCTAGATAATGACTCGATTGGGAAAATGAAGATGGAGAGATATATAGATGGGATGGAATGAACATGAAATTGGTTAGACCTTATAGACAACTATCTAGAGGTACTTATCATCCTTTTGAGGTGTTCCATACTGGTAAGGATAGGGGAAAAATGGATTTTTTTAATTTTTTTGGTGTTTTGTAGGTTCTAGGGAGATTCCAAGGATGAAAACCATATTGGGAGAAATATTGGGACTTGAGATAACCCATAATTTACATTTAATGTTGTATAATATCTCACAAGTTCTTCTACAAGTGCCTTCATCTTAGCCAGTCTAAATTGGCTTAGTGAACAAGATAGTGGGAGAGTGGAAACTTCAAGTGGGAGGCCTTTTAATGACTACCTAAGGAATATAAGGATAGGAGGGGTATTTTAAAGTGTCATTAACTCCCTTTTATGGATCAGATTGGAAAATAGAAGGCAAATTTGGTGCCAAGTGTGAGGGGTGAGTGAAAGAAGAGTTATTTAGACTGAAGGTAGTGATGACTCATATGAAAAATAATCTTGATGATTAGGGATGACACCGATGCATGGTGGAGCATGTATACAACCTATACCATTTAATGAAATAATAAAATCTATCCATAGTATGCTATGGACATTCTAAAAGGGCTAAATGATGGAGGCAATTTTTTGAGCAAGTAATGAGGAATCCTATGCCACATTTCATGACATTCATGAATTGGAGGGAAATTTGTCCTATGAGACCTTGCATGTTATATCTCATAATTAATTATAATACATTTGTAACTCCTACTCTCAATTTGACAAGTGTTCTTATGACTCTTGGACTTATCTCTTCTCACTTCCCTCTCAAGTTTTATACGTAGAAGTCATTTTGGATATTGAAAACTAATACCACACCATGTATGGTGAAGCCCTAATGAAATGAAATTGTATTTTGCCTTTAAAAAAATAATTAAAGTCTTGTTTTGAGTTCATAAACATTTTTATAAGTGTGCAAAGTGATTCATGGTGGAGTTAGTGGTAATATTCTATCCTTGCTTGCCTTATCCTTTCATGTCTATGCAAGAGTTCTTATTCTAACAGGTCATATAGAGTGTAGTTAAGTGTGTTAGTCTCCTTTAAAGTGTAAAAATATTATTTTAGTGTGAAATATACCCTATGGTTCATTTACCTTGTGTTTATTCATGCATATCACCTCTATATTGAAACATTGATGCTAGAACCTTCTAAGACTTAGAAGCTAGTTTGTATGCCTTGTTTCTTAGTGAAAGAAGTATGGTCATGTGGAAATAATATTGGTGTATCACCCCATTATATTAGTTTAAATTCATGTAAATATTAACTCTTTTCCCCACAAACAACTAGTTAGTTAGGTGATAATAATTTCAAGATATATTCATGGCGCTAGCCCTTAAACCTAGAGGTCTATTTTTACCTATAGGTAAAACCACATACCTAGAAGTATTCCCATGTTTCCAAATATGGAATAGGCTTGAACACACTCTTATAGGGTGAAATATTTTGTGACAATAGGTACTCCAAGGTTGGTGAGAGGTCTTTTTCTGGTTTGAGGCTTTGGATTTCCTCATGGCACTTGAATAGAAGAGACATTTTGCTGATCTGTGGGAGTCCTTTTTTGTATAGTTTGAACATGCTATTTGAGATTTGTAACCCCATCTCCCATAAAATTCTTATTATTATTGAATATTTTTGACTTGCCTCAAAAGGAATTATCTTGATTTTGATTATGTTCATTTCAGGAATATAATTTAATTATTACCTTTTTAATAAGCACCCTTTCAATTTGTATCCCATTTTCGATAATTTCATAATTTTTTTTGTCACATTGGAGTTTTAACTAATATTTTATCTTGGCATTGAGGTTATCAAAAAATATTTTGTCCAATTCTCTCTTTGGTACTGAACATCAGAATAAGTTGGCTAAACTTCTCCAATGCTGTAAGAAAAAGGCAAAGCTTTCCTCTTTAATTTATTTATTGTTGTAGAGGTCTATAATGGAGACATCTTGTTTTATATTAAATGAGAAATGTCTTATAAATTGTTCAGTTAAGTCTCTAAAACTAGATATAGACCCCTTTGGCAAATTTGTGAACCATTCTAGGGTTGGTTCTATGAGACTTTTTGGGAAAATTTTTAGTAATCATCATATGCAACTTCATGACAAGCCACATAAAACTCCTATACATGATTGTAGGGATCACCTTTACCTCTATAATTTTCAAATTTAGGTACCTAAAAGTGATGTGGGAAATATATTTTTAGAATGCTCATGTCTAAGGGAGAAGAGCAAAAATCTTTGTATTTATATTTCATTGCTTGTGAGTGTGGGCCACTTTATTAGAGAGTCTCCATCACTTTCCATTATTATGCAAATGATGGGTCTCCAAGGTGATTAAGGTTTTGGTCATGACTAGTATTGGGTCTATTGGAGTTATGGATATTTTGGCATGGGGAGGATGATTGTTGATATTGAGTATAAAATTAGGAGGCTAAAGAATTAATTTGTTGCATGAGTTGATCTATTCGATCATCTAGGATGGTTTGCCTTTTATTAGCCTTAACATGATTATTTCAAAGAGGTGTAGATTATTTATATTATTCAAATTATTTGTCCATAACTTCCTCTTCTTTGGGTACTTAAATAGTGTGGGTATGCTAACATGGTATATTAGGTCAGGTGGAGGGATAAACTAAGTGTTGTAGGAGATTGTGGTCAAAGTTGGGGGGTAGTATACCCCCCATTTCAATGACTCAAGCTAGAACTTGGTTATAATTTTTGTAGGTGTACTAGTTAAATAGGGTTTTAACTTGATCACTATGGAAGAGGTTGAGTCAGCCATCATCTCCTTTAGGGGCATGCATATCACTATGTGTGTCATCATGATCTTGATTTTGATCGCCTAGATTCCCAAGGGTGTCACTTTCTTGATTGGATCCTTGCTCCATTATTAAAACTTGGGAATTTGTTCTAAGAGGCATGGTGGATGATGGGGTGGTGTGATAAAAGTGATTAGTTATGTTTTTAATTTGAGATGATGAAAGATAGGGTGACCTTAGATACTAATTTTATTTGAAAATCCAAACTAAGAGTTGTCAAAGAAGATGATTTTATATGTGTATTGGTCTTAGATTTATAAGGATATGGAGACTAAAGTGACCAAGGATTACCAAAATCTAAAACCTTATAAGGGTTTAATCTATCAAGGAGACTAAAGAGATGACGTGATCAAGTACCTTTCACACTAGCAAAGGGATGATTAGATGGGTGATAAATATGAAGAGGAAAATGAAAAGGAAGTGATGGGTGTTAGATTGAAGACTTGTCAAGGTTTGTATGTTGACAATACCTAGTCAAAGGATGGTAATGATGAGTGGAGAGATAGGTGACCACTAATATTTAGTTTCAATACTAATGTTGTATCTAAAGGTGTGAATGTAAGATATAAAATATATATATTTGATATGGTTTCTAGAATGAGAGTTTATCCTAAGGGTGTCTTAAGTGTTTTAGAATAAAAAATGGGATTGGTTGACCTAGTTCAAAAGTAACATGAGTTTAATCATAACACACAAACAACATACTCAACCATAATCCCTAATTTAGTCAACTGAATGGGTGTATAACCTAACTTTTGCACCATCTAACAACTTTGAAGGTGAGGCTATAGGTTAGTGACCCACTATGAAATTGATCAAATCCTTTCGACCCCATTTTCACTTGATGGCTACTTAGGAGTTGATCCTAACTCTAATAATAAGATTCTTATTATGACCCATAGGTCCTATTCTAGGTTTACACAAGCTCTCTATGGGAGTCCTCAATATACACTAGGTATAGTGGGGCCTAAATCCATGTAGGATGCTATAAAATACTTTACATATTGGATCCAAAATTCACCTCACTCCATAGAACCATTTACAATAAATTTTGCTTTAGTGCCTAATGACTACTATCCTGATATTTATACTTCACTAGAACATGGAGTGTGGTCAAATGCGTGGTGATTAAATCCACATCATTGACCCCTAGAAAAAAAAATGGAGAGGGTTTATTGGTGGTTTTTGATCTCCAAGAATCATTGCTAGGACACAAGGAGGAGAGCATACACCATTGTAGCCCCTGGGTGATACTCAGGCAAGCAGAAAGTTCTTTAACTCAATTAATTTAGTGTGTTTGCTAGCCTAATCCAATCAAAACCTAATAAAGTGACAAAAACAATATTTTAGTTGATTCAGAGGCTGATAGACTTGCAAAATGGAAGATTAGTAGTTTTTTTTGTGATAATCAGTCTTTGATCATTTCATCTTGTAAGTAAATAGACAACTTTTATAATCGATCCTGCATAAATGACATTAGTAGTTTTAAATATTTTTCTTTGGACCAATGAGACTTGCAGGCACATGTTAATTAAATGCATGAGCAAAAGTAGAGGAATGATTAAAAATAATGTTTTTATCTAGTTTCAAAATTGATTATCCTACAAAATAAAATATTAGTAGTTTGATTAATTTTATCCTTCAACCAATCATTTCGTGGAGCTGACAAGGCAACTAGTAAAAAAATGTGTTAGAAATTGGAACAAATCTGATTGTTTTGACATCCTGTAAATACATAAGAATGATAAGATGATAATAATTAAAATACTATGTAATCCCTAGAATGTTGGTGAAACTTTTGATTATTAATTTAAAATGTATCTTATAACCATTATTTACATTTGAATATTTCTAAATTTTAACAAAAGTGTTGACACCATTATCTATAATATTAAGAATAACATCTACAACTATTATTTAAAAAAATGATGGATGACTTGATAATATGGCTATTAGAGGACACTCTAAATAAAATCTTGGACTATATGAACATTCCACCTAACCATTTACTCAAATTGACATTAAAATAAAACATAATTTATTTAAAATTGGGTCAAAATGGGTGGTAAGATATTTAAAAAAAATGTAATGATTGTTATTGACTTCTTAACACATATTTTGAAAAATGGGGATTTTCTCCAGAATACATGGTGGCTAATGTTAAACCTAATAATTGGTTGAGATATCTTACGAAAATAGAATCGTGATGATCAAAGATATTGTTATTTACTTGTGGCATTAATATACTATCAATTAGAATATCATATATTTCAAAGAAAGAGATGATACTTTTTATTGTCAAGTCTGTGGTCAAGTGGACCAGATTTGACACATTTTTATGACAAAATTGGTACTTTCCAAAGCGTAGTTTTATGGAAACCATTTTACTTGGAGTGTTGATGCTTCAATAAACCTACCCTTTCTCGAATTATCCCAACACCTGGTGCTTGATGTATGTGATAAAATAACTCAAGAAATAACAATGTTTCAAAGCTTCAAGAAATTATTAAACACACCCAAATTATCACAATATTATGTGCCAAAAAAGAGGAGATAAACTAAATTACATGATATAGAATTTATATGATGCCCTTCACCCCCTAACATCTCTATGCTGCATCTAAAGTGCAAATAGATTTTGGCCTAAAGTTTGTAGTTTACAAACTGTAAGAATATACATGATCTATGTGACCTACTTGACAAAATGTCTCAAGGAAATGATTGTAGGGACTATGGCAATGGTAGGGTATGATAATGTTTTGGGATTGTTAATCAAATGAAACTCATAGGTGTAATACTAGACTCTATGACCCTTTCCAACATCTCTCCAAAATGTGCTAAAATGGGAGTTTTAGAATAAGGTACATATATCCATTGATAGTAATATTTTAATGTTTATACCTCTATATAGTCTTTATGATGCCTTTGCTAGCACCTTTATGGTACAAGGCATGTGGAATGTTTGAAAATATTCCCCAAAGAAATTTTTTTCTCATGGAATGTCACGGTTACAAGGGATGCATAAGATGGTGTCATCGACTAGGCTTTAAGGCTTATTCGAAGAAAAACCTTAATGAAAGATAGTCTCATAGAATGCCATGATTGTGAGGTATGAATAAAATAGGCTTGTTGAAAATGTCTTAGATTTTTTTTCACAGATGTAATTGTCATGTGTAAATCCAAACTCAACCACATTTACTAGCATACTAGCATCATGTGCCAAAATGGAAAATTCAAAATAGGGTATGGATATTCATCAAAAATTAATGGAGGGCACATGAACCATTTAAAAAAATGCCTCAAAGAAACATTGTATTGGACAGTTGGATAAATTACCTCAAATAAACATTGTCTCATGGGCTATGATGGCTGTAGGATATGCCCAATATGGACTTATTGGTAGAGTGCTTATTAACAATTAGGTTGGCTGTGTATGGAAGATTCAATGGTAGAAAAAAAGGAGGTGAAATGGTAAACAAGCCTACACATATTTATAATAAAGGAAAAACTAATAGATGGTGGGTAGTGACAATGGATCAACAAATAACTCTCAGGGAGTGGATGAATATCACAGACAAATCTAGCTATGAAAACATGAATATCATAGTTAATAAAAATATTTACACTTTAATTTTTTTGAATATATACAAAAAAAAGATATGTAAATACTTGAAATATTAAGAAGTATACATCATTTTCCTAATTTGTGCCACTATTATTACCAAAATTTGAAAAATAATACTAAAATCAAATGCAACTACAAAGAATAAAACTTATAGAGGCTGATATGTTAAGAGAATCATTAAAAAAAAGGGTCAACTTATGTGAAAATTGACAAAACACCATCACTACTTACTATAACAAGGCTACTAGTCACCTGGAGATTGATTACGAATGAAACACATTTTAAAACTTGGAGCTACCAAATTTATCCTAACTCTTTATTACAAACTGGATTATCACACTTCACACTCACAAGATTAGTCCAAAAGTGTATGGTCCCACCGTGGTCGCCAAATGAATCCCCATAAAATTTGAACAAAATAGATTCAAATATGTAAATAATAGTAAATATAACTCAAATCCATACAAATATCACTAATAGGAGAGAATATAAGGAATGATCAAAATTAATAACAAGTTATTACCATCATCTCACTCCTCTTTGGCTTCACTCTAGGATTTTCCAAAAAACTCTTCAATGTAACTTGATTTGATATTGGGTTGCTTGATATTTGCTTCAAGATGGATGGCTCAATGGATTACTATGACGAATATAAGACAACTATGAGGGCTAGTGTAATGAAGTCAACATGGACTTAAATTCCTTTCTTATTCTTGTATTTCCATGCTTGGGCATGCCCCTATTTAAAGAGGTATTTGGAAGGGATTGGAGGGGAGATTTTCCTCTCAAATTTCAAATTTGAGGAGGAAGAAGGTTCTAGATGTGGGAAGCCTCTAGACCTTCCTTTTGGGGGGAAACATGTGCTTATAAAAGTAATGAATACAAGAATTATAAAATTAGGAATTAGGTGGAAATTGGGGTAAATTAGGATTTTAAATATTAGGAAAATGTAAATATGTGGGAAGTGGGATATTTCATCTAGTTTAGGATTAATTGATTAATTAACTTAAGGGGATGAAGGGTTGACGTTAATATGAGATTAAGTGTTGATATTAGATGAGATTGGGCATAGTTTAATGAGTTACTTTGGTGAGCAAAATTAGGTGCATACACATTGTTATTGGTGATACTAACTTGGTTCCTGTGTGATGTTACTAGGGATGCTAATAACTTTGGATCAATGTTTAGATACTAAAATTTGATGATATATAACATCTCACTCTTGTACACTTGACAAATACTAATTAGGGCTTTACCCTTAGTCCGAAACATTCTTTTTTCCAAAAGGCTTGTATTCACTATCTCACTATGGCTAATTTCTTATCATATAGTCCACCCCTATCATTTTAATGACCTAGATCACTTTCACATAAAAAAAACATAAAATATCATTTATATCCTGCACTGTTAGTTATAAAACTTCAACAATTTTCTATACCACTATACACTTGCATTTTAATAGGGACATTAACATCGATGCTAGTGTCCATTTTAATTTTCAAGTGTATGGAACTCATCCAAATTGAAAATATTTCAAAATGAATGGGTTGGCCTATTTATCTTATCTAACCCTTTCATGAGATACTTTCAAAATGTGCTGTATAAATACAAAACAAAGAACTTTCATCATTATCAAGCACACATCTAGAAAATACCAAGCAAGCACCTATTCAAAATCATTCAATCAATTATACAAATGAGTTTTACTAGCCTATTCTTGCCTATTTATATATCAATCATAGGAGTAGTCATATTACAGGTCTAAAGCATTCAAAAAAGAACCCATGCATGTTATTTTTCAAATTACAAGCTAGATCATTGCATGCCCTCACATATAGCATATTGCACCTTTGTCCACACACAAGCCCATACTTAAGGGTGAACTACATGTGTTTGAGGCCTTCCTTAGAGTATTGGCTATCTAATCAGTGCTCAATGATAGAGGGGTCCATGAGGTCAATGTAACTTCATGAGCCCACTAACCCATTTTTGGTAAGGTGACCTAGCCTAAGGTGAGGAACTGGGGTTTGAGTTATACACAATCATACAAAGCATATGTGCACTTTATAGATACATCAATAGAAAGGTGAAAAAAAACTTAACATGCAAATGTGGTCTCTTCACAATATAATTCATATTGTGTACATGATGGAAAAGTTAAGACATATAAAAGCATCGGTGTAAGTGTCTACAAGTTAACACAAGTATCCAAAAGTCAATACAAGTGTCTGTCTCTAGAAATGATATTTATAGAATTTGATGACTCTGTCTTGGGCATTAACCTGTGTGCTTCCACCTTTACATAACTCAGATCTACCTACACATCTATAAATAAACTAAGTACCATCCCTTCTTTTTGTTGCAATTATTAGAATATCAATTGGCATTGTACTTTCCATATTTAATAATTTTCAAAATTTAGTAGATTGTGTTATCTGAATAAGTTTAATTAGTTTTCTCTAGAATAGTTATATTCATCCATTTGATTAGGTTGTTCTACCCCTTTATCCCCTACCAATATTAAAATGAGTTAAACATAGTGTTACCATTTTATTTGATGGACTTTGGGTCATTACATTAAATCCCTTTCAAAGTCAATTCATTATTTTTTTTTATTTTCAAGAGGAGTGGGAGAAGTGTAGTGATTTTAGTGGAGGATCAAACCTTTCAAATCCATTTTAAAGAGGATTAGGAGAAGCAAAGTGACTTTGGTGGAGGATAGGGTAAGTTTTTTATTTTGTTACTTGATTGTATTAGTTGTTTTTCAATATGTTAATTGGGTAGTATAATTGGTTTTTAAACATATAAAATTTGAATAACTGATCTAATATTTAAACATATATAAAAAAGTATCTCTATACATTTAAAAAACAACCATTTTAAGTCATCCCATTATGATCCATCCATGTATTTCATTTGGACTGCATGCCATAAATTATTTTACTAAAGGTCAAGATGGGTAGGGAAGATCAAATTAAATAAAATTTCATTAATTTATTATAATTTTAATTAACAATAGACACTATACAACCACCTTCCAACATACCCTAGTTAAAAATTATTATTTAAAAACAATGTATCATGTGTCATAGATAATATGTCATCCTCAAGTGGCCACCACACATTGCTTGTAAATTCATTTGTTCCTTGTAAAAATATCTTCTTTAGTTAGTTCTAGTTATTCTCGTATAAAGAGATCATGTAGAGCAACAAGTATACTTGATATCATAATTTGTATGTAACAATAATATTGTTATGAAAATAAAAAGGTGTCTTAATATTCATTTCTATTTTTGATATTCCATAATTATTTCAAAACTAGAAATTTTCATTATATGTATAGGGAGAGTCATCATAACCTCAAAGAGAAAAAAAAGGAGGATGTATTAGAAAATAATTCTATATGGTAACACTTTTTTTTAGGTAAATGAAAATTTTATATGTTATCTTACAATCCAGTAATAACAATGTTGGATTATAAATTGAAGCATTATTAATTTTCATGTCTTTTAAAATTAAACTGTATGAATATTGTGTTGAAATTAAGCTAATATTATAGTGAATATTCAATTAGTGATGTTGATGCTCAAACATCTCAAATAACCAAAAATAAAAAGTATAAGTTCCCATTGTGACATCCTTGGAAGATGAACATATTTTATGAGAATGGTGTTTTGGATCATGTTGGAGTGTGTTGAGGAATGGTTCAATAGACAAGTGTTGAAACTCATGCAAAATGTACTTGGTCATGGGGATATGAAGCCTAAGAAGTAGTTAGAGAAGGATATCTATAGCCATTTGTATGAATTTTTCTTTGTAAAACTTTGAAATCACATTTATTGGTGGTTAGTAGACTACATCATTGATATGTGGTGGAAATGATATTTTGGAAAATACCTTCTATAATTTTTAGTATCCACATATATTGATCTATAGGAGGAGGGGTACTAGTTTTTGTGATAACATTAGGGAATGTTTATCTCCCACATCCATTTTTGTATTAAGAGGATATTTGTATATTGGATCACTAATCACTTTGTGATGAAGAGATAAACCTATTTATCAAATGGGCCACATGAAGAGGAGTGAACTGAGGCAAGGTTACACTAGATCTAGTAAGAGTGGGATTACAAAGCAAAAGATAAAATGGAAGACCAAGGTGAATGTGAGTAAAGGTTTAGAAAGTATAATTATGTTAGAGATGTATCTATTATTACTATGCTCCCAAAAAGGAGGGGTATTCAATATAGGAGGAGGATACATAAATAGATAAAGGTACATGATTGAATCTTATAGGAAAGGCATGTGCTTTGAGGAAGAAGAAGGTATGCATAACCAAGAGCATGGTTTCATTTCCATTGTACGAGATCCCTCTGAGGTTAATGCTTTGGACCCATTGGGTTTGATTATAAGAGAAAGTGTACTATGAAATGTATAAATTCCTATCCCTATCCTACCTAAAGGTTCCTCTCATGAACATTTCAATTATTAGGGAAAATAATACAAAGGAAGTGCAAACATAATTTTTTTTGGTAAGTTTAAAAAAGTTAATTCGACACTATATGATTGAGCATATGGTACAATATATAAAAATCCAACAATTTTTTGGTGGAGTTCCAAAGAAAATATCACAAAATATCATGGGTTTGCTCATGATGCTAGGAGGAATGGGAGGTATAAACCCTAACATCTTGTACAAATATCAAGCAACCCTATCAAAGCAAAACACCATTGGTAAGTGCACAATGAGATGTAGCCTTGGGAAGATTAGGTCCACTACTAAACACTCACACATGGGCCTCAAGCACTTTGATTGATTAGGTAAACCCTACAAGTAGCCAAATGAGAGGAACTATTGTGCAAGCCATATAAACCTTTTATCCCAAACAAAACATCTTCTACAAGATGTCAATGAAGTTACTATAGTATAGGGGTTTGGAAGATGTTATGTAGCATGTGTATAAGTGATAAATAATTTCAGGGGAAAAGGATGTGAACATGCTAGAGTACAAGGCAAGTTAGTTTGCCACCACTCTTTGGACTGTACACACACTTGGTATTGGAAGTAATATCCTAACCAACTACTATTTGACTATGATTTTCTTAGGGAGGCCTTATTTTAAAAGTTTGATTTACTTAATTTTGAATAAAAAAGTAATTATGTGCTAAAATAAGTAAAGAAAGATGACTTAGATAGTGCATATGCTTATAATGTGAGGTTTAAAAATTCTCTTACCTAAACTCTCTTATCACATTTAGCCCTTATAAATCATGTGCACTAGTCTATGTTGATTGTTTTTAACATAAAAACAATTAGGAAGGGTTTGCTAAGACTCTTCCTCTTCTAATAGGAAGAATATCTCATGAAGAAAATGCTTCCTCAAGGTCTAAATGTATCAAGAGTTGGTATAATATCCTTCAATTAGTGGATTGATGTGTAACTATTCCATACAAGGGGCAAGTTTCCTAAATTAAATCTCTATGATAGGTATAGCTTATACATACATGAAGAGGATTCAAGTTTATTAATATTAACACTTGTACAAACTTGCCTCAAAAGAAACACAACATTCTCAAGGTTTATCTAGCATAAACATAGATGATTTTTTTGGTGGTTCTATCACACTCATGGATCCAACAATGCTACACTAGTGATAAGTAAAACAAGTAAATATCTAATTTACAAATAGATTTATTGCACACATATATTCAACTATGATTAAATAATGACAAAAAAAATTAAGCAACTGAGTTTAACATGTATATTTAGATAGGTTTCAAACTAAATTAATTCATCATCTAAAGAAAATGTAAAAGGGAAGGGATAAAGATATAAAAATATCGTTTCCAACACAAATGAATCTATAATTTGTCTAATTGAGTGAATCCCATGAAACCAATGCTTAGTTAAGTCAGACCTAACACAACTCCAACTAGAAGGATGGTACAGGGGCCTAAATAAATTAACTGAAAGGAGGAAAGAACAAGACCACCATGTAAAATGTGTAGGATATGGACATACACTCTCCACAGTCTTCAAATTATCAAGATTTTCTTTTTGATCAACAATGTTTGGGGTCCATACAATCATTCAAGTGTAAGAAACAACTCTATAAAAATAATACTAAATTAAGATAAGGAGAGATTATCTTAAAAAGTAGTAAAAAATTATAAGGAAGAAATGTCTGGGTTTACAGTGTAGTTTTCAGTCCATAATGATCCATACTTGAGAAAGACTTTTGAAAAACCATATATACACAAGAGTGCCAACTTATAGGTTCAAGATTTGAAATTGCTAAAATAAGGATCTTGTGCATTGTCTGCAAAATTAGGTAAGATTGAGCATGCTAAGTCCATGCCTAGATTGGATGAGCCAATCATTACTTAAAATAACCAAGTGACTCCCTCCACTTAATTTTTTTTTATCATTCCCTAGACTATGCATAGATTCCAACCTACAAGAGCTTACTCAAATTTTGCAACCACTTGCTGGACTTGAGCATTTTTTGATCATGTTCATTACCACATCATTATTTTTTATTTACCAGTTGATTATTTTGGGATCTACTATTCCATACATAGTTTTCTATTTGTCATTTTTTCATTGGTTTGAATTTGTTTTATTTATCTCTATTTATATCTAGCCTTTGCATTTTATTTATTTTAGTTAGGTTTTCCACTACTTTTGACATGGGCCTTACTTTTTTTTTGCACATAGCTTCATAAGAAAGTGTCATTTGGCACTTTCCTTAGCTACCTATGGTATTTATTTGGGTAGATAACACAATCATTTGTAGCTGAGATGATCCTAGATAGGTAGATGGGTGTTAGTTCTCAAGTCCTTGAGCTCTATTATGCAACTTCCTCCACATGGTCATTTTGGTTTCATTCAATCATTGATTGATGTTTCATGTGGCATGCCCTCAATTCATTTGTCTCCTTGGTAATACCATTGTTTCTAACCAGTACCCCAAAGTCTTAAGTTCCCAAGATGCTTCCACTTGGTATCATCTTGAGGCACGAGGTTTTTGGAATCATACAAGCTCTTTGTAGGTCTCAAAAAGCCTCCACAACACTGAGTCCTTAGGATGTTGCCCCTTGGCAACATCTTGGGTCCATAAATATCCTTGATAATATCCTCACTCTCCTTAGGGTTCTGAGTGCCCAAGATGATACCACTTGGAAACATTTTGGGACATTGAAATCTTGGGGAGTCTTAAAAGAAGACATTGGAAAATGGATAAAATTGAAATTTAGAAAACCTTAAGAAAAATAAGAACCAAAAATAAAATAGAAGATAATAAAATATTTGTTAGATTAAATCTAAAGTAATGAGTAGGACAATGAGTAAATTTTTTACAAGCCTATCAATAAATAAACATAGCAATCAAACACTTCATTTTAGAAATAAGGTCTATTAAAACTAGCATCTCGATCTATGAGCAAGGGCATCTAGATATTAAATGTGAAAACATCAAAATCTGACCAATGCTACAAGGATAAACCATGAGAAACACTAGGTCCCTCTAGTAGATAGCTCTAGAATATTTGGCATATTTAAAGTTTAGGATGACCATCAACTTTAAACCCATCAAGTACCACATGACACATTCTTATTAGCCTAGAGATCTAGGGTTGATGGTCGATTGATGGGTAGATGCCCATTAAATTTAGGCTAAGGATACTATTGACATCATCAAGAGCTACATGGTTGTCCCTTATTCATTAGTCTTTGATGATGTCATTAGGAGCCACATGAATGACCCTTGTTCATCAGTCTATGGTTTAGGTGCATAAGATGATGCCACATGGCATCATTTAGCTTATATATTTTTTACGATGCAACCTAATCATGCCACATGGAATGATCATAGGGTCTTTGAGTCTACATCATGGGATGAACTCTCGCCCAAGTCTCAAACTCCTAATATTATGCCATGTGGTATGATATTGGGGCTTTAATCCATCACCATGATCTATATGCTTAGTCGTCCCTATATATAACAAATTAGGATGGATCTGTAACTTGTCCTACTTAATGGATTCCAAGTTCAAAAAAGATAATCTTACCAAAATAATTCATTACATATCTATTTAATCAAGACATGACCAATTCATATCTGCTAAACCTTACTAAGGGATCTCTTAACACACAATACCAAGGGAGAGGGTTCCTAAGCCTCTAGGTAAAAGATGTTATGCAATAACTCTAGCTAGGCCTACAATACATAAAATAGATTTAATCTAGTTCTCACTAAAACTTGTGGCATAAATGGGGTTAGTTAATAATAAATAAAACAAAACATGAAAGAGAAATATACTCAAGTCAAAGTAGAGGTAAACTAAGAAAGGAGTATAACATTCATCCTACTACTTTGTGCCATTCTAATCTATTAAATGAAAGAGTAAAAGCTAGGAATGCTTACCTTGAATTGAACCTGTCATGCCCCAATATATCCCTTGGACAATGGTGATTTTCAAGAGGTGGTTGTGGATTTATAAGGATCACACTATATAAATCATCTATAGGATAAAATACTCCTACTTTGTATCCAAGACTTTCCCACAAAACAATCTTATTTCCCTCTAAGGTAAAATCCTAAGCAATGACTCCTCTAATGTGGAAATGATAGAATTGTGAGCTGTAGCAATGCAAAAATAAAAATGAATGTTGTTATATTAGATTGCATTTAAGGGGTTTCTTTATAAAAAAATATTAACCCTAAACCCTCTCAAGAATTTGGTTGACAAGGTCGGCTAGGTCGATATTTTTTGGTAGGAAAGATAGATGTTAGGTATCATATTAGGTCAGTTGGGCTGATGGAGTTCCATAATATGTGTTGAATTCCAATCAAGATCGATTAGGCTGATATAGTCATAAAATGAATAAAAGGGGGTGTATACTTAGTTATGGGCTATTTTAAAAGGTGAATTTATTAAAGGAGTGTATAAGTAGGTTTTAATTACTTAAGGAGTTGGATAAAAGCAATTTATAGTGGTTTTAGGAAATGGTGTAGGGACCAATAATATTGCAAAGCACTGAAGGTTTTCCCACCCATTTCCCAGTACACCCTTTAAGGTGTACACTTATATAGATTTAAACTTGATATGTTACTACAAGAGAGAAAGATTCAATAAATGATAAAGTTTTAAAATATCATGTGTATACATATGCCCCACTCATAACTCATCACGTGTCATGCAATTGTAATATGGAATGGTGTTTTGAGAAAGTACATAGAAACACACTAACTAAGATAACTAAAAATGAAATATTAAAATGAATTTAAAGTAACTAAAAGTACCATATACATATCTTGACTTACCTTTCTGTTGAATGACTGCATGTAAATATCTTAGTCTTGATCATGGAGGGTGAAATACTTGTATTTTAAAAACTTTAGGGATACAAGAATAATAATAGAAGTAATGTGTGCATACGTAATATGGTCAAAGTAGAAATGAATAACTCTCAAAATGGATTAAATTATTTATAAAAATTGGTAGACTAGGATTGTTAAGGCTAAGTTATAACCAAAAGATCAAGCATGCAAATGATAAAATGATGACAAATGATTGTAGAACACATTAAATTATTTTTTAAATCATGTAAAACATGAATGAAAAAAAATGTAGAATATACTAAATCACATTGGGAATCATGTAAAACATGAAATGAAAAAGAAAAATTTAGAACATACTAAATCACATTGGGAAACATGTAAAACATTTTAAGTAAATGAAATATCAATGTAATAAAACTATAAAAAAGATATGTAAGTGAAAGGTAACCTCATGTAAGATAAGTATGTCAAATCAAACATAGATGACTGAAAATGAAATATATAAATCCAAATGTAAGACAATCATGTAAAATGAAGATGAAGAAAGTATAAATAACTGAGATGTAAGTCAAGATGTAAGACATACATGTCAAATCATACATAAATAAAAACATGTAAGAATGCCAAATTTTCTATGTAATATGAGTGAAGTCACAAAAATAAAATAAGAACATGATGGATAGATGAAAATCAAAATATCTAAAGGATGATGGTTAAAACTTAGTGTTTGTTATAAAATAGGTAGGAAAACATAATAATCTAATGATATGACTAGTATGAAAAAAAAATGGTGCAAAAAGAAAATGGTGTAATGGATGTTTGTGAGGAAAACCTGGTCCTATCCAATGTATTACAATGCAACTCACAAACTATAAACCAAGAGGTATAATAAGGAAAATGTGATCAACTAAAAGCAATATCCAACAAGGAGATAGAAGAAAAATATGATGTAAATAAGGAATGTGAGGCACCACATGGGTGATGGGAAAATCATTATCAAGAATGAGACACAATAAGCAATTGAAAATGGTTAAGAACTATCGACATCAATGACTTAGGACATTCTGACTGATGGACACAAATAGTAGGATAATAAGTGCAATGTAGAAGAAGATTGGGCATCGTAGGATGCCCTAAAGGTTAATATGATGTAGGGGTGGGCATTTAAAGATGATCTAAAGTGTAAATTGACATGTGGATGGGAATTGAAAAATGACACAACATGTGGTATAGAGTGAGCTAAAATTAAACTATTAGAATGAATTGCATTGGATTTTTTGATGTAGTTAGATATAGGTAAATATGTCAATATTTTAGATTTTGAGGATGTTGAAATTGACATAGGATGTGTAAGATATGTTTAAAGGGGTATACAAAGTAAAGGAGGACCATTGACGATGCACTTTGGAGTAGGCATGTGAACTAGGTGCCCCTTGGATTGGTGTGACTTAAGATGTTGAGGTTTAATGGATGCAACCACCCATTTTAAGTTGTTCATGTTAGTTATCCTTTCCTTATTGGTGTAGGAAGAAGGATCAACCATGGTTTGGCAATCATTAGTGGATGAGGTCGAGGTATGGGGTAATTATTGTTGATCATTAGATAAGTGATGTTGATGTGATTATGATTATTTATATTGGGATTTCAAGGCTTGAAGATAGTCTTGATAATGTTATTGTGTAAGAGTATCAATATTCATCCCCCTAATGATGGGTCCAGTATTAAGACTCAAAATGTCAGATTTTGAACTTATACATAATCTTATCCATAAGTTATTATTCATTAGAGTTTGTTTGCGAAATGAATCTTAAATATTTAAGAGTATCAAGATTGAAATGTGGACTAAACAAGGAAGTAAGAAGAAATAGGTGAAGATCATGACAAGTCTCATGAGAGTGAACTATCATAGCATGCAACCAACAAAACTTATCAAGATTGTACCATTTTGGAGGACGTTTGGAAGGATCAAAGATCATGGGTTGAGAGGTGGTGATTTATTTTTGGGTTATTATAGAGTTAAGGAGGGTGGGTTCGATTAAAATTGGTTGAATTGGATGCTCCATTTTGAGGTTGTGGAGGATTATATGAATTAATGTTATAATAAAATTATTGGAAAGGTTCCTTAGTAGTTGCTTGAGGTGATTCATATTGAGTCATGAGAAAGGCTTACCTTTTTCCTTGGTCTAAGGCTTTTTCTAAAGTTTTAGGGGAAAACATCCAAACTTTATATTAAAGAGGAGATTTAAGAGCTATAATAAATAGTTTTAAAAGAGTATCATCATTCATGTTATGGTCAACTTTGTGAGCTAGATACTTCCATCATTTGATGAAAGTGTGAGCAGATATGTTAGGAAGTTGCCTAACATTGATGAAATGACTAAGGTAATTTTCATGAAGGTTATTATGTTGGAATTCCTTCACTGTAACAATGAATAAATCCTCTAGTTATGTAATGAAATGTTTAGGAAGTTGATTATACCAATCAAGTGCATCACGAACAAAGGTTTTGGCTAGGATCTTAATAGTACCAAAGGGGTTAATTTGGACCCAATATTTATAGAGATTTCCAAAGCTTTTGAAAAAGATAATAGGATCTTTAATTACATCATATGTAATAGTTGGTGAAATTTTTCTAATATCTATGGATACAATGAATGGGGCTAAAGGTTAATTTTGAATATGTTAAAGAATTTTGTTATGCAAAGGAGGTTGAGGGGTGAGATTCCCATTATCATCTCTAAGAGGAGGAGGGATAAAATTATATATGGTTGAGTCATGATGACTTGAGGTGGTTGACTAGTCATTTATAATATATGATATTACAATTACATCATTTGATAATTATTAGTTATTTACATAACATTCATTTATTGAATCATTTGAGCAAGAATTTGAGTTGTATCAATGGGAGGAGTAGGATTTCTAGTGGAAGGAATGCTAGTTTTGGTAGAAGGAACATTCACTATATTGGTAGTATTGGATGGATTATTGGGTGGAGGATTCCCAACATTGGTAGTAGGAGGAGGACTAAGGTGTGTAACTTCAAATATATTACATTGTGGTTGCCTTGTGGACACAAAATTTAGATTGTATGATGGAGTAACTAGTTTGGGATTAAGAATACATGAAAGAATAAATTGAATAATTTTATCTGAAGTGATAATATAACTGAGGTTTTGATCTAAATCCTTGATTATGTAGTGTTCTTGACTAATTTAAAGTTAAAAATAAGACATAATTATTAAATTATTAGTTTATTGAAATAGGTCAGCCACCTACTAGACTATGTTAGAAAAAGAGGCAAAACAAACTAGGTTAAGCACCCACTAAACTAAGCTGACCACCTATTTAATTGTGTCTAAAAACATAGGCAAAACAAACTAGGTCAACCACCTACTAAACTAAGTCAGCTAGGACCTGTAGAGTCACCCAACTCGATATAGTTGATCTATAAGAAGGAAAATAATAATATGAAATTAAATTAGGTTAACCATGTCCTTTAGATTTAGCCAAGTTGATTTAGTTGAATTTTGGGAAGAAAAATAAGTCTAAAAAAATGCTAGAACAAACTAAATCAACCATCTTGATCTAGTTGAATTATGTGAAAAAGCCAAAATAAATTAGATCAACTAGCTTGATTTAGTTGATTGTATATATAGTTTTAATAGAATAAAAAAATAGTAAAAATAGAATGGAATTTGAAGCATTGATTAATTTTGCTAATAAACATAAATGAAAAATTGAGATAATTGACAAAACTACATTACTAAGTTGATAGGAGTGAACCTGAAAAATAGAACAAGATTGACTAGGTCAATTTAGTTGTACAAGAAATTTAGACCTTGATTATTAGTTTGAAAAGGACCCAACATGATATTAAAATCCTAGTAAACATGGGAAAGTCAGACCCACATGCATGGATGAGGCATAAAGGCACAAATAATGTTTTTTCATGAAAAACTTAGCCAAAAAAATAGGTAAGAACATAAAATAGAGATAATTAATGAATCCATTCACATAAAATAGGTTTAAATGTCCAACCACATAGATAATAAATAAAATATTTCCAAATAAATTATTTAGTCTCCATGACATAGGTTTTAATAAAGCCAAGTTGGATTATTCTTTTGGACAAAAGATGACTCAAATGGTAAATAAACAAAGACCTAACACATGGAAATTGATTCAATAGTCTATGTTTAAAATTGAAAGGCTCTCAACTCTATATTTATCTATGAAGCATATATTAAGCACATACCTTTACTGGATTTAACCACTCACAAAGATGCAACAACCCACACCCAAACAAACCCTAAAATTTAAAAGGTCCTTTAGACTAGACACGACAACATTTAGTTCAATAAAGAAAAGAGGGTCCCCATTTTTAGTTTGAAAAAGGGATGTTTTGTGTGAGAAATAAAAAATTGTGACCCTATTTATCGATACTCCTGAGTATCTCAAGAATTCATAATCTCTAGTTTTCATTTAAACACAAGTACTAACTACAAGAAATCTTCCAAAGCAAAATCAAAACATGAAGGCATGAATTATAATTCAACACATGAAATATTAATTTGTAATTCTAAATAAATACCATCAATTTGTGAACTTATGTGATTAATTCAATTCCTCAATATGCACACACAATAAATTAGATTTGTCTAAATGATAGGAACTATTGAAAGAAGAAATATTTAAAAAAATGGCTTAGGGGGAATGGCATTGGCATTGATATAATACCATATAAACATCCATATCCATGATAGAGATGCCTATAATCCCACTCAAGGCCTTGCTCCATTGTTAACCATGTTAGAAACCCTGTGGTGGAGGTTGCCTGAATCACCCTTTCAAGGAGAATCTTCATATTTTACATTTTAGCTTAGCTTATTTTGAAAGATATTTTAATTTTATATCCATGGAGGATTGGGGACCAATCCATGGGTTGAGTGATAATCAACAAGTACACACTCAATTAAAATAAAATTAGAAAATTTAGACCTACATAATGCTTCATAATTTTTGCTATGTGCATTTTATGATCTTTAAAATAAGAAAATAAGCCTTTCTAAATTCATATGCTCTATTTAAAATCATTGACCTTTAACATTCTAACCATACAAATAAAATTACATAGTCCATTCAAGAAATTGGATAATATTTTAAACATTTTTGTGCATAAGAATGCCATTGTTATTATTCACAAACAAGCTACCCATTCACTAGTATTTAATCAATCAGGGGAAACCTCAGGTCAAAATAGTGGATTCAACTCAAAAGGAGACACAAAAAGGCTGAACCAAACAACAAAAAATAATAAAACAATAAAAAAACATAACAAACCTACACTAAAACAAAGAACATGAAGGAAAGTAAACAATGAGGAAAAAAGAAAAGAGGTATTTACAGGGTGTTGCAAGCCAATTCAAGCCTAAAATTAGTGTTTGAGGAATTATCCATTGATGGGAAATGGGACATCCTCACTAGTTAGACACCTTAGGTGGAAAGCATTCTTGCTCAGGATTTCAAAAATTAGATAGAGACCTAGCCACAAGGCATCCAATTTTCTATGTTGTCCCTTTTGTTCATGAGCCTTGTCCCACATAAGGATAAGGTATGAGACCCAAAATGCCTTTGATTTATATTGTTTATCAATCCAACATTTGATAATAACTTGGTGTTTATTGAAGTGTAGCAAGGATGCATCATATTTTTCATCCAAGTGCATAAGATTTAAGAGGTGAGCCTTTAACTGGTCATCTGCATCTGCTCCTAAATAATTAGTAATACATTATAAGGTAAGAATCCATAAAATTATGTTTATCAAATTCTTGTTAGTTGATTCAACTAGTTTGTTTCCTTATGGATAATGGTTAGAATATTATTTTAGGATTATGTGATGATCATATGCCCATTATAGGAAGTGTAAAGAGGAGAAAGTGGTTCATTATCACATATTGGTGCATAGGGCATACCAAACCTCATGACAATGTGGTCTTTTGTAAATTGGATGACTATGTTAGTTGTGTAATTCTTGAATGGTTTAGCCTCATCCCAATGAGTGTAGTACTATATGGATGTGAGAATGAATTTGTGGCCTATGGATGAATTCTTATTGATTTCTCCCACAAAATATAGTCCCTACTTTGAAAATTATTGAGCTTCAACTACTGGTAGTAGAGGCATTACTAGAATATGTTCCCTATGTGCAGTTATATGGCATGTATGATAGTTTCAAACATGTGAATGCACATATTTGAAGAGATGAAATTGATAATATCCTACTATCAATATTTGGTGTGTTTTGGTATCCCCTAAACCATGCCCAGTCTCATATTTTCGATGAAAATCACTAATCACACTAGTTTATTTGTCTCTATTAAGACACCTCAAATAGATGCATTCATGATTTTTTCTATAAATCACACTTGATTTGATCATAAAGTGGCTCCTCTTCAAGTGTAGTTCCCTATTTTATGTGACATTCAAATGTTGGAGGCACTTCTAGTTAAATGATTAGTGAACCATGTCCTTATACCAATCATCATTGGTGATGTATTAAATTGCATAATGATGGCAAGTGATTTGGGGATCCAATTTGGCCATAGTTTTGCTGAGTCCTTGTCCTCTCAAAATAGTCATTAACCTAAGTTCAAGGTCAAACTATTGAAGGATAGTCATCCACTTGCATTTATACTCACCCAATTCATTCTAAATTAGGATGTCTTTGACTGCTAGATCATGCACAAAAATAAATACTAGTACATAATATGTAATGACAAATTTTCTTCACAACCTCAATCATCATAAAGGCCTACTTATCCATCATAGTGTATCTCAATTCTACATTTATCAAAGGATAGATCATAAATTAAATAGGTCACTCATCTCCAAGCCCTTTTCTTTGTGTCAAAATAACAACAATTGAATGTTATGAAGTGAAAGAGTAAATATAAAAAGGTTGAATATAATTAGGGCTGATCAACACTGGTGTGCGTAAAATTTCCTCTTTAATTTGGGTGAAATTTTCCTTTGCTTCACTTGTTCATTCAAATTTAGCATCCTTCTTGAGCATGATAGTCAACTATCTAACTTTCTCTACAAATCCCTAGATAAACATCCTCATGAAGTTAATATTTCCCAAGAATGAATTCAACTCCTTGCTACTAGGTAATGAGATTTATAGAATAACTTATATTATTTCAAGGTTAATTGATATACCCTAATCATAAATGATATGGCTTATTAGTTTCCCCTTGGTGAACCCAAATATACTCTTTTTTGGGTTCAATGATATCCCATGATCCTTGCATATTTATAATACTCTCATCAAATCTCTAACATGGCCACTTATATGCTTGGAGAAGACTATCAATTCATCTATGTACACCATAATACTCTTTCCCATAAGGGCTTTGAAACCTAGCTCCATGGCCTTTTGAAATGTAACACTAACATTGATGAGGCCAAAATTCATTCTCTTATAAGTGAAGGTGCCCCTCTTGGTTTTGATTGTTGTTTTGATATAGTCCTCATAGATAACTACTAATTGATTGTAACCAAAGTATCCATCTAAGAAGGACATCATTTGAACTCCATTCACAATTTGGAGAACTTCATCTAATAAGGGCAAGGGATAGTTATCATTTTTAGACACCTTATTCAAATTATATGAATCCACACAAATTATCATCTCCCTATTCTTCTTTCTCACTAACACCAAGTTTACAAGTCATGTGGAATGTCTAATTGAAAACATGATTCTTATTAAAAGCAATTTTTGCACTTCTTTGAAGATTAGTGGCTCAAGTAGTGGATTAACCAACCTTTGTCTCTACTTAAAGGGCCTGATTCCTAATGTCAAGGGGATAGTATGTGTTAAGATGGAGGTGTTTAATAATTTTATATCTTTGAAACTCAATGCAATCACATCTCTAAAATATTTGAGGGCTTGTGCCATTTCCTCCTTCTCTTCTAGGGTAGTGGCTATGCCTAGAAGCATATTTTTGGAATCATTTGCATTTCCAAGTTGAAGTGCTCATGTAAAATGCCCATAATAGAGGTAGACTTATCCTTTTCATTTTTATAATCCATGTCAAATATCCTCTAAAGTGATACCATCCCCTTGGGTATGCTATTTGTCTTTAGATTCATGATCCCATCCTCATCTAACTTGAAGTCTTCTTGACCATCTACATCAATAATTTGATTGGAAAATACTTATATGTTGGTGATTAATTCCAATATTTGTTGGTTATCATTAAAAACTTGTAAATTAGTGATATTATCATGGAATGAGGGGTAAAGACCAACTCTACTAAGAATCTCTTCATCCTCAAATTGGTAACATGCTCTAGAGTACTTGCATTAGTAGCTAATGTATCTGCTATGTAGTTATTTTATCTGGGCAAAGTCTGAATGTCAAATGCATCAAAATATTCAATTAGGTTATATACTCAAATAAAATAATTTGAAAAGTGTTTATCATTACATGAATCAATACTCCTCACCTAATTAACTATTAACTTAGATTCACCCAACACTTTAATGTTTTTTAATTTTTTTCCTAGGGCAAACTACATTCCATGGACTAATACTTTATACTCAACTACATTATTCATACAATAAAAATGTATGTGGTATGTATTTAGATAAGATGTGCCTCTTAGATCATTCATTTCAACTATAATTCCACATCCACTTTTAGACATGGAATCATCAAACTTTAATGTCCATAGGTCAGATTCAACTATGTACATTGGTGGCCTTTATAAGGGAAGCATGACTACAATTTTCACCTCTTGGTCAGTTAGATTGATACATTCACTCTATTTTCCTATGGGTAAATATTTTTCAATATTAGGAATATTCCTATGTGTATTTATATCTATAGTTTCACCATCAGATGAACTTGAATTGAATCTTTTATTCAAAATTGGGCAACCCCTCCCCATGGGTCCATTTCTTATTGAGCATACATTAAGTATTTCAACTAATGAATATGTTATGGGTAATATTTATGTGGGAGAGGTCAGGATAAAGTTACCCATCATGGATATCTAATCTTTGGAAGAGCGTAAAAACCCTCCATTTATACTTAAATCATCATATTCCAAATTATCACTTGATTGAGCTACATCCTAAATTAGGACCATTTATAAGGCACAAAAAAAGTCCTCTTCATCTAACTACCTCTAATTTTGCATTTTATTGCACACTGATCATGTTAATAGAGAGGCAATTATGTGTCTCTAATTCTTTATCAAGTGAGTAAACTCCCATTTATGATTCTTCACAAAGGATCTAATTTGTTTGGTTATACTTAATGATCATATGTGTCATCTTTGATTGTCACTCAATTATGATCTAGTTAGGCAAACAACACCATGGTAGCCACATATGGATAAAATCAGTTACCATGTAGCCATTCAATGTCTTTGAATAGTCTCAGCTTAGCAACATGACATAAACCTCCAAGATATCCACCACTTAGATAACAATGAATTGTTAAATCTTTGGGTCCAAGGCTAATTGCATGTATATATGATTTAAATCTCATACTAATTTCACATCTATTTTATCTAGTTAGACTACCTTTAGATTCAACTTGGCAAGTGTAAGGCCCAATTATTGGTAAATAGAATAAGGCATGACATTCCTAAAGGCACATGAATCAACCAAGTAATTATGTAAGTTCTTTCCAAAGATCCTAACTGCTAGGTGAAAGGGTGCGTCTCAAATTTTTTATCTATACAAAGCAACATTTGCATTATAAATTTTAATAGATTCCTTAGAATTAATATTAGAAAATTATTTCAAAATAAACTCCCTCTAACTAGACATTTATAATAATTCAAACATAGTAATGTTAGCTCTAATTCTCTTCAAATCCTCTACAATGTCGTAACTAAGTTTAACTTGTTATTGTTGTCTACTAGGTGGAGTATGGTCTACATAATTCTTTGGATGACAAGAGATGGGAGGTACTTTAGGTGGGGAGGATTATTATTTGATTTTACATCAAGTGGGACATGAATATTTCTTGGAGATGTAGAATTAGTTAAATGATTACTTGATCTACTTCTCAACTGATAATTATTCCCCCTTTGGAATTTATTATATGCATGGACTTCATCTAGATTGTCTTCGAGTTTTTTTTCATCCTCAAATGGAAATTCATAAGTCTCCAACACTAGGGTTATGCCTAGGTACCCTCCATCTTGGTTTGGGTGATTGTCAAGAGTAGGTACTATTTCCATGTTATCCATCTCCTTTTGGAATATGTTTGAGATAGCTATAAATGAAACATAATTGGTCTCTGCATCGTCAATTTTTTATGCACTCTAAACCAAGTGTTTAAAGCTAAGTATGTGAAATTTATAGAATGAGAACCATTGTTACTAATTTGATTGATGTTGTTAAGAGGACTAGGCACATTCCCATTATTAGGTTAGGTGTTCCATTGCCTATTAGGCCTTTGGAAATTGAAAATCCTGCTCAAGGGTGTGTTGTTTGCATTTTGATTTGAATTCTTAGGGCCTTATCTCATACAACATACTAACCCTTTACATTCCTTGGATTTGTATGTGATTTTATGAAATTTATTTTCTTCTTATTATAAGAGTTTTACAAAGTCTTGGATAGACACTGTAGGTTTCATTTTGACTTCAGATTTTGTAACCAAATAGTAAGGGAATCTTGGGCATTACTTTGTTGCCAGCCAAGTGTCCATATCCCTGATAGAGATACCTCTGATTTCACTCTAAGCCTGACTCTACTACCAACCAGACATCCATAGCCTTGGTAGAGATTACTTTCATCACCCATATTCTATTAGTTTGTATGATGATTTGTTTTTTAAACACAGATAGAAGAAGGGTTGGGAACCACTAGTGGCTAGGCATATGTATAATAAAAAAATCATTTTACTCAATATGTCCATGTCAGTGTGTATGCATGTCTATGTTTATTATCTCTCATCCAAGTTCTAGCATGTAATAATGTAGTTGATCTTTAGAAATGGAAGGTATCTCTAAAATTTGCATGAGCATATCAGAGCAAATCCCAAAGGTATAATAGACTCACTCATTCCAAGTAGAACCAAATTTAGTCAAAGCACATACCTCAATCCCAAAATATCAAACATTGTTAGAATAAATCCTTGTAAAAACCAATCATGTTTGCTTATTTTCAGAAAGTCTTTTATACTTGTAACATAGGAAATTAGTTGGTATATTCTATAATTTTAGAAAACTAATTTATAAATCATAAAAACTAATTTATTTAAAACAAATGTAGAAATTAGGAAACACTAATATAGTAAAATAGGAAAGGTAATTTAGAAAGTAGGAAATTTCAATTGTTATAGGTTGGAATAATAGTTGTTATGAGCTTCTTTTAGAAGCTATAAATTTTGCATATGGACTCAAAATGAGATGATATATTTTAAAAGAGCATAAATTTTTTAGTATAATATAAATATGTAATAAAATTTAGGTTTTGGGATGTTATCCATGCCAATTTTATCACTTTTCCCAAAATAAATTGTTTAACCCATAAATACATACAGTTTTTGTAGGTAATTTCCAAATTGTATCGATCTAAATTGAACCTCCTCCAATGTCCTTGAGACCAATTAAGTGTCTAAACATTGATGCTTACCAATAATAAATTTTGCATGATAAGATAAAAACCAAACAACAAATAAACAAAATAAAACACAAAAACACACCACTTTATTTTTGGTTAATGCAAGATTGCATGAACCCTTAGATTCTCCTACATTAGACACCCATAGTAGATGAAAAGGACCATGAGCTCCCAATTATGAACCTATATTGAGTTGATATATTTATTTTCCATTATTGAAAACCTTAGATGCATTCATCTAATTTTTGTCTTCAACTACTCTATCCTTCCACTTGACCAAGTATTCATTGTACTTGTGGCATCATTTCTTATTGCAAACTTGAATGTTTAAAATGGATTCCATTTCCTCCTTTGATACTTATGATAGTTTATCCTTCTAGCATTCAACTAAAAAATCCACACTATCACTTATTTCCCCTTCAACATATGGGTACAAATTAGCTATGTTGAATACAGCCAAGATGCCTACTCCATTTGAAAACTCTATTACATATGAATTAATTGATAAATTCCTCAAAATCCTACCATGTCCAATATTTTTCCACTATAGCTTGTTATATTCAACTTTCATAAACCTCTACTACACAAATGCACCAATACCAAGTCCCAAAATTCAAAACTCACTTCTTCCTTATGCAAATCGACATGTTGCTTGCATTTTATATCACTCTCTTTAAGTCTATTCTTGAAATTTTGATGCACCTCATGCATAAATTGATCATAATATTTACCCTCTACACTTATACTCATCTCAATTATACTTTTTAACTCACATACCCCTCTAGGGATGCTCCCATATACAATCTAAGAAGAACTCATAATTTTACTCTGATTGACTTAATCATTTTAAGCAAATTAAACTTATGTTAACATCAAGTCCCATTATTTGGGCTTATCACTAACTAGACATATCAATAAGTTACCTATATTCCAATTTACCACCTCTATTTACCCATCTATTTGGGGGTGATTAGCTGATTAAAGTCTAATATGGTTCCCAACTTCTTTCAAAGTGTCATCTAGAAGTGCACAACAAAGTTTGTATCTTTATCTGACACAATAATCTGAGGTAATCCATGAAAACTCACATCATTTGGAAAGATTTTTTTTACAATGTGGGTGGCAATAATAGTCTTCCTGCAAGCCAAAAAGTGAGCCATATTTGAAAATCTATCAACAAAAATGAAGATATAATCATTACCTCAATGCATTCCTAGAAAACCAAGAATAAAATCCATGTTTAACGCATCCCATAATCTATCTATAATGGGCAATGGTTGATACAAACCATAATTTTGACTTTTACCTTTAGCATGTTGACAAACTCTACATTTTTACACCAATTTCCTCACATTCATGCCCATTCATGACCAATAATATCTCTCATTTAGTTATGCCAATCTCTTTTCATATCTAAAATGATTACTATACTTCTCCTTCAATAAGTTCTTTCTCATGGAACCTTTTGGTAGGCACAACTTTATTCCCTTGAACAGGAGACCATCATGTATCATGTAATCTAACCATAGATTTCTATTATATATATTGGATTCATACAAACTAGCCATGCATCTCAAAAATATAAGTCTTCCTCATACAAATCTATCATGGATTTAAGTCCAATGACCTCTACTTTCATCTCATTCACTATAAGAGATTGCATACTCAAGGCATTCACTACCTTATTGGACTTTCCACTCTGATGTTTCAAAACAAATTAATACTTCTGGATAAACTCTACCCACTTCATATAGCATTGATTTAATTTACATTTGTTGTTTATGAAATGAAAATAATGATTTTTCATGTACAACACAAACTCATTTGGCAACAAGTAATGTCACCACTTCTTGAGAGCTTGCACTATTGTGTATAATTTTTGGTCATATACTGAGTGCTTACTCTTTTATTTGTTTAAATTCTCACTAGAATAAGCAATGGGATTAACCTCTTGACTTATCACCACTCATATGGCTATTATTATTGCATCATAATAAAATTGAAACACTTTAACAAAATCCAATAAGGCTAACACTAGTTGTTTCATCACCCTTTTCTTCAAAAACTGAAATCTACTCTCTATTGCATCAATCCACTAAAAAAATATTATTATCTCCCTTCATAGTCTTCTTTATGGGTGCACAAATACTACTAATTTTTTTGATTAATTTACTATAGAAAATAGCTAACCCATGGAAATTATCTCCCTCAAACATGCTCTTTGGAAAAGGCTAATTAAAAATTGCTTCACCTTCTTAAGATACATATTCAACCCTTCTCTTGAGATCACAACCCCACGTATATTAGCTCTTCATGCATGAAAAAGTACTTTTTAAACTTTACCAACAACTACTCCTCTTTCAACTTATCCATCACCAACTTCAAGTGTTTCAAATGTTCTTCTTTGAAATGTCTAAAAATTAGAATATCATCTAAAAAGATAATTACAAACTTACTCGTGAATGGTTTCAAAACTTCATTCATAAGCCTCATGAAGGAACTAGGAGCATTCAAAAATTCAAATGGTATGACCAACCAATCATACAACCTATAATTCATCTTGAATGTGTTCTTCCACTCATTCCCTTCTCATATTCAGATTTGATGATACATGCTCATCAAATTAATCTTGGTGAAGTACTTTGATCCACTCAAATAGTTCATTAAGTCATCCATTATTATTAATTGAAACCTATACTTAATTATGATCTTATTTATTGTACATGAATTTGTACACATTCTCCACCCCCCACCTTTAACTGGTGCCAAAACTATTAGAACTGCACATGGGCATAGATTCTCATGTATTAAATTTTTTCTTTAACAACTCCTACACCCATTTATCTATCTATTCATTATCCATTTAAGTCAACCTATAGGTTACATTATCTAGGAAACTCACTCTAGGCACTAAATCCATATGATGAATAATACTACTTATAGGTGGTAGGCGATCCTTAAACTCACTTATCACAATATCAAAATAGTCCTTCAACATATTCTAAATTTCAATGGGTAAATCACTTATTGTAGTGGTTGTCATAAATTACACAAATTTGGAAATCAATAAAAAACACACCTCTTCCTCCTTATCCAACTTCAATAAATATTTTCTAGAAACCAACATGGCCTTTAAATTTATGTCCACCTCATCTCCCTTGTCCTTCAATGGACTCAGTGTGAATTTATTGCTATATGTCATGTGAAAATCTTTTACCAAAATTCCATGGTCTTACCAAAAACACATGACACACATCCATAGGCATGATATCACACAAAACCTCATCCTTATACAAATCAATTGAAAATTTCATCAAACACTGCTCATTCACAAGCACCTAATGCCTCTTAAAAAATTGAGAAATTTTTTATGTTGTAGGATGTTGTAAACATATCATCCTAAGTTTTTTATCCCATATCTTGAGATACTAAATTTTCAATACTATCATTATCAATTACAAATTTACAATGCTTACCTCCAAATTTACAAATAATCTTGAAAAAACTCTTTAATTGTGTTAGTTTTTTCACCTCCTTAGTTGGTTTTAATAACATAATTTTCATCAACAAATCCTCTCCTAGTTACAGATCTTCCATATGACTTAGATACCCCTTTATATCTTCATATCCAAAATATATGAGTTATTTCTTCATCTCTCTTACCATTTTTTGAAGGGTAATCTGGATAATCTTCCCACTTATAACCAACATACTTATTGCATCCAAAACACTTACCATGAAAACCTCTACCTTTACCTCATCTATATGAACCTTTCCCTCTTCAAGAGTATCCTCCTTTTAAACTATAATTATGATTTTGTGAACTAATTTATTCTCCACCATTATTTTGTTAATTTCTTGTACTACCATTATTTCCTCATCCTTGTGAAGACCACTATCTACCTCAAGAGTTTAATTTTTGCCTCCTCGTCAGCTTTTCCTCTGCCTTCAATGCACTTTGATAGGCTTATTCTATGGTTCATAGGTTCAACAAATTAATTTCATCTTTAATAGAAAATAATAGTCCATTCAAATACCTCATCACTTTATCATGATCATCTTCATCATGTCTCACTCGTATTATGAGTCTACAAAATTGTTTATTATAGTCTTTGACACTCATGTCCTTCTACCTCAAATTATGTAATTTTTGGAATAGATTCAACTTATAGTCCATGGGAAAAATTTTTTCCTTCAATTTTACTACCATCCTATCCCATGATCTTGTTTTATCATTATTCTTCCATTGATTTTCTTCCTGCGCATTGTCCCACCATACTGAGGCATGACCTTTCAGCTTTATACATGTGAATTTCACTTTCTTATGCTCTTCCATAGACTCATACTCAAATTATTTCTCCATATTTTTTATTTAGTCCATGGGATCTTTAGGATTTAAGCTACTATTGTATCACAATGTATCAATTTTTTGTTTACTACCAATTCTTGTTACAGCTCTAAAAAATATTGTCTCGGTCATGCATCCATATCCTTAAGCCCAAGATCCTGAACTTATTCATCCTCATCTTTGCTTGCATCATCACCATGAGTAACTCTCTTTGTGTCAAATTAATTTCATCTAACCTTACCTTTAGTATAGCCACATGAGGTCCTTTCACCTTTTCCCCTCTTTGAAAAACACTCACCCAGTGTGTTATACCTCCAATAGTACAAAATTATCTTCTACAACTTTCTAATAGACTTCAATTGAGTATCTTGTATGCATAATCTATCCCAAAAACAAAATGAAGCTCTGATACCAAATGGTGAAAACATAAAGTAGTGGGTCCACTTAAGGAAAACGTTTCATGCCCATGTTGCAAGGGTCTCACAATTATGTGGACACACATTTGCACATTTTACCAACTTGACTCAATCAATGTAACATATTATTGAATTAAAAAATGTGTTTAAATGACTAAAATATGTAAACATACACATACATGCCTTTATTGGGCTTATTCAAGCAAATACATGGAGAAGAAAAACAAATATCATCCCTCCTAGACTGATTTTACATTTATGCTCCCTATTCATTGTTATTAGAGAGTTTCAAATCCTCTAACTCTCTCTTGGATTAAAACTCCCATAACTTTGAGTTTTATTAAGTTATGAACTCATTTAATTGTGCCCTTTTCTCTAATATTTTATTCTTCTTTGATAAAATTTGCTCTTCCCTAATGCAGTTTTATTTTGACCATATTTCTCTTGTTCATTTATTCCTTTTATGGGCATGCAACATAATGAAGTTAAAGGGTTTATTGAAATGAGAAAATTACACATTTGTGACTATTAAAATTATCTCCCACATCACTTATTTTACCCCTTAGATGATTTTGAATGTGGCTAAAATTTCTAAAAAGTTATAATAATATTCACAACAAAAATATGCACATACAACAATTGCTACGGGCTCGCTTTAACAATTCCTATGTGTTGTAACATAAGTTGCTAAAGGATAATTTTAGAAGTTATAAATATGATATACAAACTTGAAATGAGATTTTTATTGAAAGTTCATAAATTTTTGAGTATAATATAAATATGTAATAGAATTTAGGTTTTGGGATGTTATTCATGCCAATTTTATCACTTTTATTGAACCAATATGTTTTAACCTAGAAACACATATAGTTTTTGTAGGTAAATTCAAGACTATATTGAGATAAATTGAACCTCATAATATGTCCTTGATACTAATAAATTTTTCATACACTAATTCTTCCAAAGAATAAGTTCTCCATGCTAAAAACAAACTAAATAAAACACACAAATAAACCACTCTATTTTTTGTTTATGCAAGATCACATGAACCCTTGGATTCTCCTACATCACATTTTATTTCACTTGAATGGATATATATAGATCCAAAAAAGATAAAAATACAACGTGGAATGGTAGGCACCTAACAATCTTCACAAGGTGTATAGCTTTATGGGTTTAGTAGGGTATTATAGGAAGTTTGTACCTAATTTTTTAAAGATAGATGACCCTATCGAATATTTATAAAAAAATATCAGTATTTCATGGATTGATAACTATGAATAATATTTTAAAAATTTAAAAAATAGGATTATATTTTCACCAGTGTTACATGTACTAGATCAAAAAGGCCATTTTTTGGTAAAAAATGCATATGGGGATGGTCTAAGAGGAGTATTGTTGTAATAAGGCATGGTAGTAGCTTATGCATCCAAAACATTAAATCATTATGAATCCAATTATTCACCACATGATTTATAATTAGCTACCATAATGCATGTATTATAGGTTTGGAGGCACTACCTATTGGGAAATCCTTTTGATCTCAATACTGACAATTTGGGACTCAAGTATATATTCACACAACCCAATCTGATTGCTTGACAAAGGTGATGGCTCAAGTTTTATTCAAACTATGAATTTAATATAATTTATATAAAGGAAGAAGAATATGTTTATAGACACTCTTAGCCTTATAAGGTACATAATAACTATGGATACTATCATAACTACCTTTTAGGATCAAGCTTTAAAACTATCACTAGGAGATGAATTCTTTGAGAAGGTGAATAAATATATTTTATAAAACCCACAAGATAATAGATAATAATGATTTAATTTTGATAAAAAATGACTCATAAGGTTCAAATGGATAATGTATGAGCTAGATAGAGAGAATTTGAAAGTCACAGTGCTCAAAGAATTGCATAATGTTCCATATTATGGTCATTTAGGAGTGACCAAACTAATGGCATAATTGAGGCCATTATATTTTTGGAAAGGAATCAAGAAAGATAGAACTGACTGTATGTTAAGGTGTTTATAATGTCAATAGGTAAAAATAGAACATGTTCATATTGTTATTTTATCTAAAAATGGGTCTTTACACAAACACACCATATGAATAAAATTGTGATTGAAAAAATACAAAAACTCATATCTAGGCAATATACAATAGTATTGGAATTTAATGCATTCAAGCATGTGAAATAACTATAGTAATAACTATGTGACTAAGGGTTATAAAAAACATGTATTTTTTGTCATTATGTTTTGGGCTATCATTATTTCCCAACTTTGACTCGGTCTTGTAACTTAACTCTATGTTTTGTTCATTTTAGGTTTTTCTTTTTTTTCTAGCCTAAACACTAGTGTCATATCTAGGACAATATTTTATTCTAGTTTCTTAATTTTGGTAGTTTTTCCATACACTGTAAAAAATTTTGCATCTTCTTGAATTTGTGCCTATTCTTGTGATCATATTTTGTATAATCTACATGTGAAAATAAAACCCTAACTTTTTACCTCTTGAACACCTATGAATAAATAAAAAGGATTAGCATATCGGTCAAGCTACCCTTATCAACCTAATGATTTCTAAGTTTTAACTACATATCCATATACTCCAAAGAGGGCCTCAAACTCACATTTAATTATCCCTCTTAGGTGTACATGTGTAATGGTGATTATGTGACTATATGTTCTTTCTCCTATTACAACCCTTGGTACAAGCAATATACATAGAAATAATCTTTTTTAATACTTTTGAATTTGATTATATAAACTTAGTGTAAGGTGTCATTCAATAAATTTTGAGTTAAACAATGTGTATGCTAATTGAGAGGCTTGCTTAATAATCAAATATTATGCCCTATCTTTATATATATGGGGAAAATTTTAATTTGAATTATGTCCTAATGGCACACAAATTATATAAATATAACAAAGATATGGTCCCTTAAAAATAATCACAAAGCAAAAAATATGTAAAAAATGAGAGGATAATGTGGGAGACTACCATAAACTTTGAGACACTAACGTGGATGCTAGTGTCTTGAAATAAATGGTAGTGTCCGATAACTTAGAAGAGAAAACGTTATAGAAACTCATATATCCATGTAACATGATAGATAAATTATAAAGTGTTGAAAAAGAATACATAGGAGGTTAGATATTTCTATAAAATGCACACCAAACCAAAGAGGTCCATGCAATATCATGCCATTAAATATTCAACTCTCTGTCAAAATATATATATATCCAAAGCTATGTAAAATACATCAAGAAATTAGGCTTGTACCAAATATAGGTATATACATTCCCCCCCACCAATATAATAAGTGTATGAAATCGCATTACTAGAGAAAAAAATAAATTCATACTTGGATGTGTAAATAGACATTGATGTCATGGTGGTTACAACTTGACTTTGTAGCTCATGTTCTACAACCAAAATCACATTATAGTAGAATTAAAATATATAATCTAAAAATGAGCAATAGTCAAATTATATAAAAAATAAATAAACATGGAAAAATTACACCTGTATATGTGCTACATAGTGATGTCTCTATAATATCATCCCCATTGTGGAGGATGGAGAGATGGAAGGGGACTTGAGGCCCCATCCATTTTATGGCTAGGAAAATGAATGAGTTGTTATTGGTCATGTGTATCTCATCCTATAGATTCTTCTTAAAATGAGATTTAGGGGGTTGATCATGCCCCCAACCTATTATATGGGTATTATTTCCAATTCTATTGAGGGCATTGAATCTCAGCTGCACAACTCAAATATAAACATAATCCAGCCAAGATCAAATGGTGTAACCATATCAACTTGAGAACATGGAAGAAGTGTCTAGGTCATCAAGGGTAATGAGTCTATATTGAATTTATAAATGGAAATAAATGTTATAGACAAATAAAGGCTTGATTAGTGCATCTTAGAAAAATTAGTGCATCAATGTATAGTGAGAGAATGAACAAACTATGTTTGTACCCCCCATAAGTGATTTGTGTGTGTGTGTGTGATTTTGTGTATCCGCATGTAATATGCACCCAAATTATGTCACTATGAATAATAACTACCATAAATTTTAAAAAATTATCCCAAACTTATGAAACCTTGCCAAACGTATGATATTCTGACCTAAGTGTATGTCTAAATCATGTATATCGCATCAAATTCTACAAAATTTTCAAAATGTGTATGTGTGGACTCAATCTATATGGCATTTCCCCACTGGTATTCCCCCCTTTAGTGTGAGGGGAATGTAACCTAATAGGCACCTTATCACATAATGATAATATGACCATATGATATATATATATATATATATATATATATATATATATATATATATATATATATATATATATATATATATATATATATATATATCATTCATGTAGTAATAAATTAGGTAGTGGTTCTATTAGTCTCTATATGATCATCAATATTTGCACTTACATGAACTTGATTATCAGTCCATTCACTAGTATAATTGTAAGGGGTTCCTAAAAAATAATTTTGTTTATCACATTTTCTATTAGCCATGATATCCTCATAAGCAATGCATTTATCATTAGGAATATTAAATATAAAATCCCAAGGATGAGGATTATTAGTATTTTCACTACATAGATTAATTTTGAGAGTTATAAACATAAACACAACCAAAATAAAAATCACAAATGATAAGGAAACAAGGAGAAAAAACGTCACCTATACCAAGCCTATATAAAAAAATAGAGCTGGAAAATAAAATGAAACATCTAGAACTCTAAAAAAAATGAAACGCTAGGGAAATCTAGGGTTTTAGTTCAATTAGACTTAGAGGTGGGGTTTACCATAATGTTTTATCTAAAATGGGTTTTTACAAAAACACACCATAGGAATAAAAATTTGATTACAATAATAGAAAAATTCATATTTAGTTAATATATAAAAGTATAGAAATTTAATTCATTCAAACATTTGCAAACGAGACTAAGGGTTAAAAAAATCATATCTTGTTTTTCATTATGTTCTAGAGTGTCATTATTGCCTAGCTTCATCTTAGTCATACAACTCAGATTTATGTTCTATTCATATTGGGATTTTATACTTTTTATGGCCTAGACACTAGCACTAGATCTGGGACACTATCATTGATGTTAATATCTTGGTTTTGATAGTTTAATCCATGAAATGTAACCAAATCTACTTCTTCCTAAATTTGCGTTTGTACTTGTGATAAAATTATATGATCTACCAAGATATAAAACCCTAACTTATTTCCTCTTAAACACCTACAACTCATTAAAAAAGGGTTATCATATGATTTGATCTAACCATAACAACCTAATTTTTATTAAGTGTTTCATACATAGTCATATACTCTAAATAGGGCCTTAAATTTGCATGCAATTCTCCCTCTTAGGTGTATATGTTTAATGGTGATTGTGTGAATATATGTTCTTTCTCCTATTACAACCCTTGGTACAAGTAATGCAAATTCGAATTAACCTTTTGTAATACTTCAAACTTTAGTTCTAGATATTTAGTGTAAGGTGTGATTCAATAAATGTTGAGTAAAATAATATGTATGATAATTGAGAGGCTTTATTGATAATAAAATATTATGCCCTAGATTTATATATGTAAGGAACATTTTAATTTGAATTAAGATCTAGTGGCATGTAAAACCTGACAATAGAACAAACATACAAGCCCTTCAAAATAGTCATAATAGAAAATCATGGAAAAAGAGAAGAGGATAAGGTGGGACACTACCATTGGATTGAGGACACTAGCATAGATTCTAGTTTCATGAAGTGAATGGTAGTGTCTAGTAACTTAGAAGATAATAGAGTATAAAAACTCAGGGATCCCTATAACATGATGGCTAAAGTATGGAATGGTGAAAAAGAAGACACATGAGGTCAGACATCACAATAAAAGGCACATAGTGCCAAATATATTCATGTAATATCATGCCAATAAATAATCAATTACTTGATAAAATATATATAAATCTAAAGCTATGAAAAATGTATCATGAAATGAGGCTTTTACTAAATATGGATATCTACACCTGCAGGATTGATATACCCCCATGACATTCCAAAGTGGAAGTGCAAGTCATTATCATGGACCTCATCCAAGATATATCAATGTATAGAAACATACATTATATGATTTTGGTAGTAGTTAATAAATTGACAAATGCAATTTAATAGATGATGCACCCATTTTTGAAAAAAATGGTTTGTTTAAGAAATTTTCAAAATGCATGGAATTGCGTAGAAAACTATTTATCATAGAGATACCCATATGACTTAAAGGTTTTAAAAATTATTAATACAACCTTGAGAACATAAATCAAATTTATTAAAACCTATCATACTATAATATATGGGAAAATAGAAAGGGTAATCCAAGTCTTAGAGGATCTATTGAGAATTTATTACATATACCAAAAATGAAAGTGGGAAGAGTATCTTCCATTAGTTAACTTTGCTTATAAAAATTCTTTCCACTCATCTCTAAAAATGGCACCATTTAAGGCTTTATATGGAAAAAAATGTATAACACTTATCATCTAAGACCAATTAATAGATAGAGTGATTTTTGGGTTTGAAATGCTTGCTAAAATGGAAGAACAAGGTTGGTTAAAAAAAGGTTGGTTGAAGCCAATGACAATAAAAAATGTTATGTTGAGTTAAAAAAGATAGCAAGGTAATTCTCATCTGGAGATAAATATTTTATGTGTTAAACCCCAAAATAACTCAATTAGATTTATAAAATCAACCAAATTAGCACCCAAATATGTAGGACCTTTCAAGCTTATGGAAGTGATTAAAATTGTTGCACACAGACTTGATTTACCACCAACACTTACTCAAATTCATAATTTTTTTCATGTATTATTTAAATAAATATGTGGTTTATCCGTCACATGTGTTTAATTGTAATTATTTATAGGTAATAGATTCAAGAGTGGTAATAATAGGGCCCTTTAGAATACTCAAGACATGCAAGCTTAACTTGTGTAATAAAGTAGTGGCTCAATGTAAGGTCTAGTGGGACAAATATTTAAAAATTAGTGCCACTTTGGAGGATTACAAGGAGTTCAATAAAAAAAATTCTCATTTATTTGATTGATTATGCTAAACTTATGATAGTTAATGTGTGTTTGTTTTAATAACTTTGTAGGATGATAAATCTTCCAAGAGGGGAAAGATGTTACATCCTACTCTACCCAAATGGAAAGTCCAATGATAATGTTTATTAATATTACTATTAGAGATTAGGGAATGTTAATTTTATTACTATTATAATTAATTTAAATAGTAATGTCTAACATTTTAAATATAGAGTTATAGTATTATAGTGTTTGCATAAATGTATGTTAATGTGATTATTTTTGCATTTTTTGATATAATGTAATAGTTCATTTAATGCATTATTTTTTGTTAGTCCTTTCATCTATTTTAGAATATTTATGTTGATAACAGACTAACTACCCTCTTTCACTAGTTGAGATGGATGTAAGATAGACTATCTATTCCATCACAATATTATCCTAAGGGAGAGCATCATAAGGGAGAGGGTGGTAAATCATGGTAGTTGGGGGTAGAAAGAGTAAATTGAGAAGAGTCATGTAGTTTTGATTGAGTAGTATTTAGTTTTACAGTGTTTTTTTTATGATGTGTGATAACCATATATTTATTGATACATTTATGTTGAGTGCTTTTGTTTTATATGGTTTGTGCATCACGGTTTTATTTTCATAGTTACATTCTTCTTTTCTTACAGAGTCATATACTCGGATTGATTGCATAGTCATATTTTTAGAGGTATGGTTTTAAAGCATAATAATCTATATTATTTAATATAAAATATAAATGTGATGAAAAAATGTATAAATCCATTATAGTCGTGATTAGAGTTATTAGAAAACATTAAAACAACATGGGTGGTGTGCATTAAATGATTTTCATGGATATTATGAAACCATTTTATTGGAACAAGTCAAAAAGTATGAATATGAATCTTTGAGCATAGGATAAGGAGTGATTATAACATCCATGCATAAAATAATTCAAAAGCTTAACACTATTATGTAAATAATTAGGGTTTCCATGGTCAAAATAAAAAAACAAGAAGTTTAGAGAGGTAATTAGGTTTTGACACTCAGTAGAATTTGAGTATGGAGGAATTTGTTTCTATGGGGAAACCGTAACAGGATATTGTGGCTCAGTTTAGTTAGAGAGATTGATAGTGGACTTAGATTGTAGTAAATTAATGGAGTAGTGATATATTTTTATCATTTAGTAAAGAGTTGGTTAAACTACAATGTAAATAACATGAGAGGGACATCCACTTGAGTTTGACAAGAAAAGAAGAAAGAATAATGATTGCATGAAAAAATGAAGTTATGTGTAGGTTAAATTAAATTTGGATATAAACAAGAAAAATATAATGGATGAGACATGGTGATCATGGAGGATAAATAAAAAATGATGTATTAAGATAATGGCATTGTCAAGGAGGAACCAATTTATATTTTTATCCAGTCAAGTAACGATTTTATAAAAGTGACTATGGAAATTTTAAGGGTTTAAGTAAGGGATTTTCTATACTTGTTTATTATTATTACATTATGATATTTATATCTTTCAAGTATAGATAAAATGACATCTAAATACCTAAACAATTGTAGGGTGTTGGGATTCCTTATTTATATGAGATCAATAACAAGGTCATAGATTTGTCACTACTCCTTGACTATGGCACCACATATTCAGTCATTAAGAGTGAAATCTTTCCTATTGAAACACTTAAAACTTAATGGTTATGGAAATATTAGTTTGATCTTCTCTTTGAAATTTTGAATTTTGAGCTAGCCATCTTTGTTATGAAATCTGTGCATTTAACCATGTTGAAATGTCTAAATAAAAACATAAATTGTATGAAATAGTGATTATTTGTGTTAATGTATTATTTATCTACTGGGAATTTTATTATTATTGGAGTTTAATACAATATCTTTTACCTTATGTGGACTTGGGGGTCAGAGCCTACTCCCATCCACAAGCCCATAAAATCGATCCTCACGTTGAAACATTTAATTAGTAGTTTAAGTTATTATTTAAATGGTATTTAAATTGATATTATCAAAATGGTACTAGGGTTTTAAAAAAAAACTAGTTTTAGCAAGTCATTAAGGGTCAAACGAGTCCCCAAATCTAGAATTGTAGGTAGTTAGAATAACCACCTCTAGGCCTAATATTTGTAATAATCTAATTAGCAACGGATTACCTAGTTGTATGCATACCATTTTCATAATAATTATAAATATGAAGGAATTCTTGGTTATATGCAAACATTTTCATAGGATTTCCCAATAATAAATAAACAATCATAACTTAGTCTGAGTAACATTTGTTAATTATTTTATAAATTGTAGATGTGATTTTAGAAACATAAAGAATATGTAAAACAAACCTATGTATATATTAACCCTTATTCTTGAGTAAGAATATAATTTATAGACACTATCATGACTATTTTGAAATTAATGGAATAAAATTTGACATTTTATTATTAGATCCAAAATTATATTATTTGGTGTGATATTACATTGAAAAAAATTAATGAATATGACAGATTTATATTATGGCTTGTTATTAGTTTGGTTTTCCATAATGGTAATCACACTTAATGAATTATTGTATGAAGTATGTATTTATGTGACTTTTTAATACCACTCATTTAACTCAATAGCATATCACATGAAGTATGGAGTTTCTTGCCTATTAATTAAAAGTCATTACATTGAAGGGAGATTGTGTTAATTATGTGGTGTTGAAACATGTTAGTATTAATCATTATATTTTAATATATATTTTATGAAATATGAAATTGAAATGTGTTATAATATTGTATTAAGCCATGAATAAATTTAGATGTATGGTTGGAATATATTACATTTGTATCCCTATTTTTAGTGCATGGGTACTTATTGATCTAAAGTGTTATTATTAGAATTTTAATTGCATGAAAGTATTTAAACCTTTTTGTAAATTAAGGGTTAAGATGAATAGGATATTCAAGAGTGAGATAACCTATTATTAAAAGTAGTCTGATTAAGTAATTTAGTTTATGATATTGATTTCAATATTGAATCATGAAAAAACTAAGTATAGAAAACATAATACCAAAAAAACAATTTAACTGCACAATCATGAAGAAGAAATAATACTTAGCTTATGCAATGATGTTCAAATAGATATGAGTTGTAAAAGTGTGGAAAAGGTTATCTAATATTTAGGAAATAATTATCAGATTCTATAAATATTCTTTCTATCTGTCTGGATAGTTTCGTTGCCCTGTGGACACTTATGTCAATGCTATTATTTAAATCCTGACACAATTATCATGTACATAATGTTCACTATGTTGGTTGAATATTTTGTCGATCAGCGTACTGATAAACAAAATAGGTCTGATTAGCCAAAGTAGGAAGATTGGTCATCCAAATGTGTAGGTTCACCACATCAAAAGGGGACTAATCTCTCCTCTCATCAAGGGGAGGTTCCCTATAGATATGCTATATATATTTAAACAGAAAATAATACTCAATGGTAGGATAAACCATCCATCTCTCTTTCTTCAGAGATGATGCATGCAAATCAAAGGAAAAATCTCAAGAGAAATGACAGAAAGCACTCCTCTTCTTTTAGAAGTACTATTTATCAAACCACAAGAATACTCCTGGTAGTAATTGCAAAATGTAACCAAGGACGTAGTAACCAACAAATTGAGATGTAGCACAAAGTCTCCACTTGAATTGCCTAAGAGTGAGATACAAAGGACAATGAGGGAACAAAGTCATCCCAAGGTCCTTTACACAAAAACAAAAAGAGAACACACTAAAGGCAATTATGGGGGCACAAAGTCTCTCCACAGTTGGCTTTAGGACACCTTCCTGACTACTTTCACTAATTCTGCTTGTTGAATTAAAGGAACATAAAATATATTAAGGAAAAAGACATAAGAACAGTTTCCTCAACAACAATAATATCATAGCACAAAGTCTAAAAGGTCACTTGCTTTCTTATTCCAATAACAAAATATGATCAACAATCTGAGCTCAAAGTCTCAGTAATGCCTTTCAATTTGGGTAGAGTTTTGTTTCTGATTGTCAGAGAGAGATATTTTACAATAACAAGAGAGTCCCTTATATAGCCTCTTCAAAAAGGATTTGGGAATAGTAACACATCATGTTGCATTGAATTTTGTTAAGAAGACATGCTGAAATTTAGGGGCATTTACCCATTTGCTTTTCTCAATGTATAGAAATGGGTCACGCTATTGAAAGTTTGCATCTTTCAATATCTACCTGGTAGTCTACTTCTAGAAACATATCTAATGTGTAAATGTTTTTTATCCTTCTTCATCGTTCCTCCTTTTTTGGTTAATTGAATCGGGTCCTTGATTCAATTTGATGCTCTGTTCCTTAGTTGCTTCTTGCTGGTCTTGGCCTTAAAGCCTTTGAATGCATTTGGGTCCACACTTAAACTTCCAAGGATCAATGGCTATTTCATTATTGTGACTTTGACGTCTTTAGGCACATCACTCCTTAGATTTTCTTCGGCTTTCTCTTGATTTAGCCTTTTTTGCTACTTGCTTCCTTTAGATTTCTTGTTTTGCATCTTCCCGAAGGGAAGGTGACCCTTCGACTTTGGGGAAGTGTCCTTTAATTTGGCAACCGAGAGTCCCTCGCAAGGGCACCTACCCTTCGGCATTCTTCGGCGGTCTTTTGTCTTCGAAATCCTTTAGAGCTTTCCCGCAGACTTTTTCTGTGGACATTTTCCCCCAGATAAAAAGTCCACAATAATTGTTTTAGTTGCCTTGTCTTTAGCCTTCAAAAATTCTTTCAGGCTTTCCTCCCGTAGCTCCTCCGAATTTCTTCTGACTTTTTGTCTGAAGGAATTCCTTCAGACAAAAGTCTGAAAGAATTATTTCTTGCCTTAGTCTTTCCACTGGGGGAACTTTTATTTATTTTTTGGTCTTTGAATTCTTTCGGAGGAAAATTTTTGAAAGAATTCTTTCAAATAATTTCCCCAAAGGAATTCTCTTTGTCTTGTTCATTTTCCTGAAGGAATTCCCTTTGCTCTTTTGGCCTTTGAATTGGTCCACTTGCCTCCTTCCTGCCCTCTGCAAGGGCTGTTTGTCCCTTGGAAATTTTCCTTAGTTGATTTTATGTGAATCTCAAATTATGACATGTGGCAGCACTAGATGAGTTCTACCAGGTTTTTTGCTCGCTACCCTCCGTAAAGGTTCTAGGCCTTGGTTCACCACCCTCCACAAGGGTATCTGATCCTTTGGCTTTGGGGCAACCCCTTGAACCTACCAATTGAACCAAATGATTGAACCAACTTTGGTTCAATGGTTCATTCCCTTTGACCACTTGCACCAAGACTCTTTGAAACAAGCCTCATTGAACCCGTTGAACCTTGAACCCATTGAACCTTTGAACCAAAGTGGTTCAATGGTTTAATGGTTCATTCTCTAAAAATGACTAAGTGTCAAAAACTTATTCTTTTTATTGAACCTGCCTATAAAAGCTTTTAAACCTGCTAAACCATTAGTCCATCACTTCCTTGTTCTTTCTAAGCTCTTTGATCTTCATCGCACTGGTTGAACCTGTCACTTAAATCGACTGATTGAACCAACTTTGGTTTAAGGTTCAATGGTTTAATGGTTCATTTTTAAAATTTGGCTAAGTCCTTTTGATATTTTTGAACCAAACATGTTGAACCATTTGGTCGTTGAACTTGTTGAACCTGTTAAACCTTGAACCCATTAAACCTTTGAACCAAAGTTCAATGGTTCAACAGTTCAATGGTTTAAGCCTTCTTCTTTTTGATAAGTGTTTTGAAGCCATTGAACCTTAAAGCGGTTAAACTTTGAACCTTGACAAATGTGCTTAACTCTTACTGCTAATGTTGAACCTTGACGTTGAACTCTTTTAGTTGAACGTGGTCATTGAACCAAATTTGAAATCACCTAAGTATTGAGAGTTTGCTCCTTTCTTGCAAAGTCCGTAGAAATCAACCTGTGAAGCCCATTGAACTTGGCCGACAGAGTTCGTAGATTTTCTTCCTGTAGAGTCTGTAGATTTAAGCCTGTAGAGTCTGTAGATTTATTAGAAGCTTAAAAAAATGAGGAATTTGAATTCTTAGAATAAATTTTGAGAAGGGAAGAGATCATTTTGGTTTGAGGAATCAAAATAGTTCAAATGTTGTCCCAAAAATGAGTGATATTTTTGGGGGACAATAGCTGGCTCCAGTTGGGGAACTTATATCAATTGTAAAAAAGAATTGAAGGGAGTAGAATCCAAAATTTACAGTGTCTTCATGTGTACCATTGGGCTACGGAGTTATGTTACCCAAAAATGGAAGGCTCCAAAAAATGAAAATGAAAAGCACAAAATAGAACTAAAGACTATACAAATGTACATATGTATAGGTGAACTTATCTGATACTTCAAGAATTGAAATGATTTAAAAGCTTCCCATTATGAGAAAATGAAAATGGTGTGCCATCCTGATAAACCAGCAAGAAACCATTTTGTCCCCAAAAATGGTGACGGGCGAATGGAACTCTCCACCAGGAAACCAATTTTTTGCGTCTTCCTCTTGGCTCTTTCTTCTTTTTGCCCCATGGCAAGATGTGATCTTTAATTTGAAAACCATAACTCCTTGCTCTCTTGGTGAAGGGTTCCTCTTCCTAATTTTGATTTGTAGCAACGTGGTCCATTACCATAATTGGTTGCTCTTCTAGTTTAGTCCAACACATGATTAGATTGTCAACATCAAACTCTTGACAAACTATCAGCTCAACATCTCCTTTGGTGTGAAAGAGTTTGATTTCTTCATTCTGAGTAGTCTTCAATCTAAGCAACAAAGATTCAAATTTAGATGTGTTATTGGCATTGCTGAACTACAACTTGTACGAGAAGAAAATATCTCCTTGAGGAGATATCAACACAGTCCTGACTCCATCGTTGGTAAAAGGATTGCTACCCTTAGATTCCAGGATCCAAGCATCATTAGAAGCTGATATCCTATCAGATTTATCTTCATTAGAGATGGAAGGTCCTTCCTTATTTGTACTGCACCCTACCAATTCTCCTGAAGTCTTGTTTGGATCAATTCCTGGATTGTCAGCTATAGGACTTTCATCTATAGAAACATGAACATCCTCTTTGGTCAAGAAATAATTACCCCTACCTGAAGACTCAAATAGAATTTGTGCTACAGGGGTTGATGTTTGGGTGACCACATATTTTACCTCCTTTTCAGGGAGCAATCTCTTCATTACGCCTTGGATAGGGATCCTTGCCTTAGACAGGTCCATGTTTAGTTCTCCTCCCACATCCTTACAGAAATTTTATCCAAGAAAAATGCCATAGGATGTTGGGACATCAGCCACCAAGACAGTCATCTTGATTCTCTTGTCTGGAAAGGCTGCAAATGCAAATTGGGCATCTTTGATTTTCCCTAGTAATGGTACTTGCTTGTTCTCCATGGAGAAACATCTCCCAAAGGTTTTGGTCAGTGTGAGACCCAGAGACTCAGCTACTTTAGTAGGCATGACATTGTCAGAAGCCCCAGAATCAATGATGCAATTGTTGAGTTGATAACCATTTATCAATAAGGAAACATAAAAAGGTTCTATTTTCCCAGGGGAAATTGGAGGAGTAATGAAAAGATTATTTGGAATGGGCATGTTCTTTGGGGAATCAATAATTATTTTCTTAACCTCTTTTCTTGCAGGGATGGTTTGGTTCTTGACACATTGGACCAAATTATCCAATTGATCAGGATTAGACTACAAATATTCAAATTTAGACATTTGAATTTTGGTCTTCTTGATATGATCAATTATGTCAAATGTCTGAATTGGATTAGGAACACAGGAAAGCATTTCAACCTTTTGGGTTTTAGGAGGGATGGGAGGAGGGCTGGTTTACAAAATTGAAGTAGAAGGTGAAGGTGAAATTGATGTACTTACCTTTTGGGTGATCACCGAATCCTTTGACTAGAAAGGCATAGTGGTTCTATGCTTAACAATTGTAATTACTGGTTGAGGTTGCTCCTCTATCTTCTTTTTATCATCTTGCTGGACTGATTGGTTCTTGGACTTGGTAAACACTGCATATGATCCATTAATAGCTTCTCCTTTGCTTCTGGGTTCATCCTAGTAATTCAAGAAACCAATGTGGGAGTCGCCAACTAATTCTTCTTGATTTTATATAAAGAGATCAATGTCATTTTCTTGATTGAATTCAGACTTGAAAGAGAACTCTAATTATGCTTCAAGATATCCCATTGCTGAATTGGCTGGAGGAGCTTCCAGGGCAAGTTTCCTTTGTGGGGGAGGAGGATGATTTTGTTGCCCTTGATTCTTGGCAGCATTGCCCTGATATGACTGATTTGGGAATGTCCTTCTTGGCATATCTCTATATGAAAGAGCAGAAGACATTCCTTGTGCCATTTGCTTTTTGAGAACAAGTAACTCATTTGCCAACTCCTGTACCATTAGATATGTGGTGCTTGTAGATGAATATTTAGACAATGATGAAGGTCTATTTCTATTTGGATCTCTTCTTATCTTCCTTATTAAGATGAGATCATCTTCTACCTCAGTAGCCAAATGTTGAGCTGCAGCAAGATCTATTTAACCAACACGTCTCAAACTAAAACTTACTTTAGGTAATTGAGAATTAATGAAGAAGCATTTGAGATTCTCAGCTGTAGGTTGAGCAATTATAGGAATTTTTTTCCTCAGTTTGTCAAACTTGGCTATGAAGTCCCTCATTGGTTCATGAGGTTATTTCTTCATCTGTGTAAGTTGAGCCAGAAGTGCATGCACATCTTCTACAGGTTTGAATCTAGCTTCAAACTTAGCTTTGAGGATATTCTAATCAGTTACTGATCGAGCTTGTAGATGATAAAACCAATCTGCAACAACACCTTGTAATGTTTCTACAAATAGCCTGACTGTTACATCTTCAAATTCTACTCCAATTATGCCACAGGCTATGCTGAAGGCTGTAATGTATTCATCAGGATGAACTTTCCCATCACCTTAGAATTTGGGGAAATTCTTCCTTGAACTGTGTGGAAGCTCATGTAGAGGTGGAGTAAGATTGAGAGGACCAAAAGCATTACCCCAGGGACCTTGAACTGTCATTGTATGACTATGAAAAGGAGGAATAACAAATCTTAGAGGGGTAATTATTAGCAAAGCTTTAACAACATCAGAAGTGGATACTTCATTTGGCAATGGAGATCTGAATTTAGTAGGAGGAAAGCTCTTGGTTCATCGGAGGTGAGATGGTGAAGGAAACAGATCAAAATTACTTTGCTGTACCAACTCGAATACAAGGTCAACATTACCTTTAGCCCTTTGGCTTCATGTATACCTTGAATTTGCCAGATTGTGAAACAAGAATGGAAAAGAATTGACCTTGCTTTAGTTTGAAGCTTGAGGCTTTAAACTATGCATTCTTTCCCAGTTGGTGTGGAGGTGAATGGTAAGGTTATAATAATAATGGGTAAAACACAGAAATGGAATGGAGTCTATAATGGATAATGGTAGAAATTGATTTAATCTAAAACTTGAGGTTTCAGAATGCACATAACTATATCCCTAGTGGAGTCACCAAAAATTGTTGGTTGAATATTTTATCGATCAGCGTACTGATAAAAAAATAGGTCTGATCAGCCAAAGTAGGAATATTTGTCATCCAAATGTCTAGGTTCACCACATCAAAAGGGGACTAATCTCTCCTCTCATCAAGGGGAGGTTCCTTATAGATATGCTATATATATTTAAATAGAAAATAATACTCAAGGGTAGGATAAACCATCCATCTCTCTTTCTTCAGAGATGATGTGTGCAAATCAAAGGAAAATTCTCAAGGGAAATGACAGAAATCACTCCTCTTCTTTCAGAAGTACTATTCAGTATACCACAAGAATACTTCTGGTAGTAATTACAAAATATAACCAAGGACGTAGTAACCAAGAAATTAAGATGTATCACAAAGTCTCCACCTGAATTGCCTAAGAGTGAGATACAAAAGACAATGAGGGCACAAAGTTGTCCCAAGGCCCTTTACACAAAAACAAAAAGAGAACACACTAAAGGCAATTATGGGGGCACAAAGTCTCTCCATAGTTGGCTTCAGGACACCTTCCTGACTACTTTCACTAATTCTGCTTGTTGAACTAAAGGAACAAAAAATATATTAAGGAAAAATACATAAGAACAGTTTCCCCAACAACAAAGATATCACAACACAAAGTCTGAAAAGTCACTTGCTTTCTTATTCCAATAACAAAATATGATCAACAATCTGAGCTCAAAGTCTCAATATTGCCTTTCAATTTGGGTAGAGTTTTGTTTCTGATTGTTAGAGAGAAATATTTTACAATAACAAGAGAGTCCCTTATATAGCCTCTTCAAAAAGGACTTGGGAATAGTAACACATCATGTTGCATTGAATTTTGTTAAGAAGACATGCTAGAATTTAGGGGCATTTACCCATTTGCTTTTCTCAATGTAGAGAAATGGGTCATGCTATTGAAAGTTTACATCTTTCAATATCTACCTGGTAGTCTACTTCTAAAAACATATCTAATTTGCAAATGTTTTTGATCCTTCCTCATCGTTCCTCATTTTCTGGTTAATTGAATTGGGTCCTTGATTCAATTTGATGCTCTGTTCCTTAGTTGCTTCCTATTGGTCTTGGCCTTAAAGCCTTTGAATGCATTCAGGTCCACACTTAAACTTCCAAGGATCAATGACTATTTCATTATTGTGACTTAGACATCTTTAGGCACGTCACTCCTTGGATTTTCTTTGGCTTTCTCTTGATTCGACCTATTTTGCTACTTGATTCTTTTAGATTTCTTGTTTTGCATCTTCTCAAAGGGAAGGTGACCCTTTGGCTTTGGGGAAGTGTCCTTTAATTTGGCAGCCGAGAGTCCCCCACAAGGGCACCTGCCCTTCGGGGTCCTTCGGCGGCCTTTTGTCTTCAGAATCCTTCGGAGCTTTCCCACGGACTTTTTCTGTGGACATTTTCCCGTGGATAAAAATTCCACAAGAATTATTTTGGTTGCCTTATCTTTAGCCTTCAGAAATTATTTTGGGCTTTCCTCCCGTAGGTCCTCTGAATTTATTCAGACTTTTTATCTGAAGGAATTACTTCAAATAAAAGTTTGAAAGAATTGTTTCTTGCCTTAGTCTTTCTACCGGGGGAACTTTTCTTTGTTTTTTGGTCTTTGAATTCTTTTGGAGGAAAAAGTCTGAAAGAATTCTTTCAGACAATTTCCCTAAAGGAATCTCTTTGGCTTGTTCATTTTCCTGAAGGAATTCCCTTTGCTCTTTTGGCCTTTGAATTGGTCCACTTGCCTCCTTCCTACCCTCTGTAAGGGCTGTTTGTCCCTTGGAAATTTACCTTAGTCAATTTTATGTGAATCTCAAATTATGACAAGTGGTAGCACCAACTGAGTTCTATCGAGTTTTTTTGCTCGTTGCCCTCTGCAAGGGTTTTAGGCCTTGGTTCACCGCCCTCCACAAGGGTATCTGATCCTTTGGCTTTGGGGCAACCCCTTGAACCTATCGATTGAACTAAACGATTGAACCAACTTTGGTTCAATGGTTCAATGGTTCATTCCCTTTGACTGCTTGCACCAAGACTCTTTGAAACAAGCCTCGTTGAACCTTGAACCCATTAAACCTTTGAACCAAAGTGGTTTAATGGTTCATTCCTTGAAAATGACTAAGTTTCAAAAACTTATTCTTTTGATTGAACCTGCCTGTAGAAGCTTTTGAACCTATTGAACCATTAGTCCATCACTTCCTTGTTCTTTCTAAGCTCTTTGATCTTCATCACACTGGTTGAACCTTTGAACCTGTTGCTTGAACCGACCGATCTAACCAACTTTAGTTCAAGGTTCAATGGTTCATTATTTTTATTTGGCTAAGTCCTTTTGATCTTTTTGAACCAAACGCGTTGAACCATTTGGTCATTGAACTTGTTAAACCCATTTAACCTTTGAACCAAAGTGGTTCAATGGTTCAAGCCTTCTTCTCTTTGATAAGTGTTTTGAAGATGTTGAACCTTGAAGCGATTGAACTTTGAAGTGGTTGAACTTTGAACCTTGACAAATGCGCTTAACTCTTGCTATTGATGTTGAACCTTGACGTTGAACTCTTTTAGTTGAGCCTAGTCATTGAACCAACTTTGAAATCACCTAAGTGTTGAGAGCTTGCTCCTTTCCTATAGAGTCTGTAGAAATCAACCTGTGAAGCCCATTGAACTTGGCCTGCAGCGTTCGTAGATTTTCTTCTTGTAGAGTCCATAGATTTAAGCCTGTAGAGTCCGTAGATTTCTGAGAAGCTTAAAAAAATGAGGAATTTGAATGCTTAGAACAAATTTCAAGAAGGGAAAAGATCATTTTGGTCTGAGGAATCAAAATAGTTCAAATGTTGTCCCAAAAATGAGTGATATTTTTGGGGGACAACACACTACATCAAGATATGACTACCTAGGTCCTTGTGGATTTTATATCACCTTTTTTTTGATGTGTATATATATATATATATATATATATATTTCACATAGGTTGTTGATGATTATTTGTATCTCAATCCCTAGGTCTCCACCTTAGGTTAGGTTACCTTGCCAAAAAATGCATAATTAGGATCAGGGTGTCGAGTTGACCTTAAATACCCCTCTATTAATGAGTGATACCTACATATTTAAAATTGTAAGGAGGGCCTTAGATTAATGTATTTATACCCTATGTGTGCACAAGGGTGAAATATACTATATGATATAACATGTAGTGATCTAGCTTGTAACTTGACATATATGGATCATGGTTTGTCTTTTGAGTGCTTCAAACCTGTAGCATGACTTCTCATTTGATTGATATGAAAATAGGGATGAATAAGGCATAATAGCTTAGTTTTTAAATTGATTTATTGATATTGAATAAGTGATTGGTTGGTAATTGTTAGATGTCCAAATGAATTGGCTTTGACTTGTAATTATACTAGCTCTTTTGAAATAATCCTCATGGAAGGGTTAATTGCATTCTTAGGCTAACCCATACACTTTGAAATATTTGCAAATTTGATTTTTTGTAAGGTAAGGAAACTTTTATTATAGTAGGTACAATAGGTTTGAAATTACTTCCCTACCATGAACGTAATAATCTAGGATGAAGGAAAGTTTTTGAGATTCTATAACTAACTATGAAGGATATATATCTAATTTTAGGAATTTTATGATTACATGTGATTTGTATAACTAGAATAATCAATATTTGACTAATAAGTATTTAATTATACCCATTAAGGTGGATAGTGCGATCATTTTGGATGCAAGGAAGGTCAAACTAAAGGGTAGAGCCTTTTGATATATTTTTCAAGTGTACAAGACTAGTTTAACATATAAATTCATATTTAAGCATCTACATCTACTTCCCTTTAATCTAGTAATTCATAAGGATGAAATTAATAGGTTAAAGGAAAGAATGAGTAATATGGTGTGTATAACACAAATTTTCTTTGCTTGATCCCACTTGAATCTTCTATATGTGGATAGCCTACAACCAAGAGCATGTTACAGGTGTAATTAGTGCATATAATATGATATTGAATGATTTGAAAATACTTGAAAGAAAGAGAGAAAGGATGGAGTGCACATGTGTGTTGATGCAAGCATATTTACCCTTAGTATATTGTCTTGGCAGAGATGCTTCCTAACTAAAGCATTAGAGAGAGGTTCACAACTGACCCTTGGAAATGTGAAGATGGAAAATTTGAGGGTGATCATGCCCCTAATTTTCATGAGAATTAATTGTGCCAAGTCCATTGAGAGCCCAAAATATCAATCACACAACTCAAGTATAACCAATCTAACCAAATTATCCAATTTATCTAATATCACCCGAGTTAAATGGTGTAACCATATCAACCCACAATAATAGAATCATAATGCTAATTCCATCGAGGGTGTATAATCTTGATAACATTAATAAAAAGGATCCAACTATTGTAGATAGATAAATGACCAAATGGTGCATCTTTGTAAGGTTGTTTCATAACTATATGTATAATTTGGAAGTGTATCTATAATTTGGTGCATGTACACCTTGAATGTCTCAGGCTGAATTATTTTTCAAGATGTAACCTTTGATATATAACATGTATATAATATATATCACAAATATGAATATATTTGTCCCCAATATGTGCCCAATGCATATAATTATGTCCCAAATGTATATTTGAATCAAATTCTAATCATTTTTCCAACTGCATGTATGTGGATTTATTTTTTATATGATATTCCCCCACTAATATTCCCCATATTTTGAGGTGAGGGTATTACAAAAGTGATAATCACCTTATCTCAAAAGGATGAGACATCTATGTTGTATTTATGTGAATCATGTGATAAAAGAAGCATATAGTAGTGTCATTTTGAAGTAGATATATCAATGAAGCTCATATTATGCATACATAACAAACCCTAATATATATGATATGAATCATGGGAATGTCTAGAAGATAAAAAGCTCAACAAAAAATTAAGCATGCATACAAGAGTACTCAAATGTCACACAAAGAGGGGTCCAAGGATACCATAAACAAAGGGAATGTTAAAATGTTGCACACTCAAGTGGAACACATGTGCAAATTTCTACACACCAAATAAAAAAAACAATATGTATGGCCCTTTGGCCAACAAGCAAATGAAAATGCTCAAATGTTCCACAAGCAATGAAAAGAATGCAAAGAATAAGAAATATCAAGTAAGCTAATGAAAATAGGTGAAGCAATGAGATATAAAAAACTATCATAATCACATGATACTAGTGCCTACATACATGTGTTATCAAAATGTCATGTAGAATAACATATCAAAGACATTGTGTAAGATAGAAACATGAGTATAGGCATGTGTAAGATATATAAGTTTTTTAAGATAATGGAAAATGATAATAAAATAATAGAACTTGTGTTAATCATGATCATGTAGATGCAAGATGCCCCCAATGTAGTGTATCACATTGGAAGAGGAAAGGTCCAACATCTGCATGCTTGAGATATCATGGGTCTAATGTATGATTATATCACATTAAAGTGCCTGTAAAACATATGTGTGTATATAAATGATATGTTATCTACTAACATAAAGTAAACAATGTTATCAAAAGCTAAAATACATGTGAAATGCTAAATATTTTTGGTATTTTTGAATTATTTAAATATTTTAATATTTTTTTGAATATTTGATTATATTTTTGAAATTTATTTTATTTTTTTGAAAATTTTGAATGTTTTGGAAATTATATAAGCTATAAAATGATCTCAAGATGAGGATTAGAATCTATAAGGAGTGGTAAATGAATGATATTTCATGAGTGAAATGTTCCATATACGTGCATAGAAGAATCAAAAAGTGTATCACTTTCTTTTGGTAAGTTTTTGCTTGATATCTTTGGTTTGCATTTATTTATATTTGGTTTTGCATCTACTAGTGATAGATTCAACCAATAGGAACCAGGTCCTATAGGTATGAATATTTAATGCGGTAAGTTATTGAGTGGATCAAAATTGAGCTTTTTGGACTTTTCATATGAATATTATTTACCATGATATTAGTAGTTATAATGAAAGTGTATTGATTTAAGGAAAGGATTTTATGTTCCCCCTTTCAACCATATTTGTAACTTTAGATTTTTCAATTGTCTCTTGATTTTTGACCTTTATTTTATAAATCTTGTTTTAAACATTTGATGTGGCCATTTCTATTTTTGTAACATTACCTTTCATAAGTGTTCCTTTTCATTTTGTGTCTTTTGTAATTTTACTTTTTCATCTTTATCTTTTTGTAACATATCTTGATCTAGTTTTTCCATTCAAATATTTTCTTTCTCTAGTTTTTGCATTTGCAATTGTTTTTGCCTTGAATTATTTTTTGGTATCCATATTTGTCATTTCTTCACTTGTGATTTAGAAGTAATCAAAATGTGAGTGGATTTCTTGATTGATGTATTTATTATAGGATCACCACTATCAAGTGTATTTTGTATTTTGTTCTTCAAGGAATAACAACAATCTTTATGATGTCCATGCATTTTATGATTGCAAAATAGTATTTTGATTTCATTATAGGATGTAGAGGAGGTAGTTGAATTACTTTGTTTCAAATCATTTATATTATGATTTCACTTGGAATCTTATTAGCCTTTTGTTCACTTTTTGAATCACTAGTTGGATATGAAGTATTTTTTAGCCTCTTATTTTGATATAAAACATTGTTAGGAACAACATTACTAGATGAAGATGCGTACACATGATTAACACTAGAATTTATTTTGGATTTTACATGTATGTAATCTAATTTTTTAACTCTTCTATTAACTTTCCCATATTGGTGATTTTATCCTTGAGAATTTCAAAAGCACAAACCCTGGGTACTTAGGATTGCATATGTATACATACACCATCTAGAGGGGATGTGGGAGGTGAAGGGATTTGAGTAAGGACATATTGACTACCTTCATTTGAAACTATAAGTTGGACCACCTTACCCATTAGAGTAGTGATAAAATGGACCTAGTTAAAAGGAAAGTAGTTATCACCTTTTGTAGTGTTAGTAGGAGGAAGAGGTTACTTTTTATCCATTTTAAATGTTTCAAAGGTTAATATGAGAATAAAAAATAAAAACATACAAATTCTAGTAAATAATCCAACATGATAGGAAATATAAAAAATGAATAACTACTACAATTTGAAACACTAGAAGGTTAAAAATCTTAAAAAAACTTATTAAGATTTTGCCCAATAATAATGTAGCAATTTTAGTAGATTGGATAAATTTGAAAAAGGTTTTCCAAAAAAATATTAAATAATAAAAACCCTTAAAAATTAGGGGAAAATAGGTATTTCTTGGACACTATATATCAATATGTACCAAAAATAGTAATCATTTTTTTTGAAAACTCCATAGATAATTTTGATAAACACAAGCGTTGTGCCCTAACACACACACCCCAATTTTAGAATTTTAAAATAGGGACCCATTATTCTAAAATGTTTATTTGGGGAGTTATGAGCCTGAACATTCATGACTCGATTGTCATGCATTTGTCATATAGGATTATTTCCATAAAATCTAACATTGCACAAGTTTAAATTATGAAAATCTAAGCTTAAAATAGTATCTTAAGTCATTTCAAACTTTGGATTTTCATGAATTTTGTTTTAATATTAATGTTTTGATTTGTGAGCTAACAAAACTAATATTTTACATCCTAGTTTATATATTTTGGGTCATAAGATTAAAATCTAATCATCATTAATTTTATCCAATCGGGCCCAAATTGTTAGGTTCCATACGAGTGTGACACACATCACTCTCGCATGACTCAGAGCTTTGGATGAATATAATATTTCCAAGTCTGTAGAGTTTTGGATGATCACAAGATTTCCATGTCTCCAAAACTATGTACATTTACAATATTTCTATGTTATTAAAATTTTAAGTCTTTGGGTGTTCCAAGATCTATGAGTTCACCATGAGGAACACTCTAGTTAAAATAAAAACATGCAAATTTCATCTATTTACCAACAAGTTTAATAGTTTTGTGTTCCCATGTGCTACTGGTTTTAAGCTCTTGAACCTCTGGGGTTATGAGTGATTGACACTTGGCACATTATCATCAAATCAAACATGTAGAAGGGTTAAGAAGTTATGTGGCCTGCATCCTATGGTTCCAAGATTTTGTTCTTTCAAGGATCCAAGATTACTCCATGTGTCTCGATCATGATAACTCATGGCTATGATAAGTTATGTGGTTTAAAGGTATATCAATCCAATGTTTCAAGCTTTTTTGCTTCTAGGGTTTCGATATCACTCCATGTGTCTTGATCATGATAACCCACATCCATAAAAAGGTTAGTGGTTAAAAGGTGGAATAAATCTAATGCTCCAAGCTCTCATGCTCTAAAATTAGGCCATATTCCTTGATCACATTAACTCACCACTACGAGACCTACCTAACATAATGAAGATATTTAAAAGTGTCAAGTTAATGAGGACCTAATAAGTGTCATTATTCAAAGAAGGCATAACCAAAACATAAATGGGAAATATTTACATCCTAGTAAAGAATTAATTCAATGAATAACTGATAGTTGTCTAAAAAATGATGACTAAACATAAATAATTAATGAATGATTGCCATTTGCCAAGTAAGGGCACCTATCAAAGTTGAATAGCAAATTCAAATTGCAATGAGTATTAAATCAAAAGTTCATTATCTATATTGAAGGTGCATGAATACATTCAATACTTAGGCCTACAAATGATATATGCAAAATCTATGCTAAGGAAAATTCACTTTTCCATTGATATTTCAATCAAACGAGTGTATTTTTGAGCTTCCCCAATGACAAACAAGCCCTAATTTTATTTAACTAGTTAGTGCTAAAAAAATTAGTCAAGACATAAGAATAATTACATTGACTAAAGGAAAATAATGGCATCTTCTTCAAAATAGGGTAAGCCCTCAGTCCCCTCCCCATACTCATTTTTTGGATTGACAAAATATAAAGATAAAATACTCAAGAAGAGTACCTAAATTTAAAATTTTCACATTACTCGGTACTATAGGAAGAGGTGGAATCCATCTAGTCATACTCTACTAGAGATGAACTCTCTCTAGAAACCAAGAAATATATTGACAATTTGCTACCCATCAAATATCAAGGACTCTACCAGGCGATATCCAAACCTGAGGTAATGTCATGCATTGACCTCCTAAAATTTTTATTTGTTAATGGAACCATTGTTGGGGATGCCATGCATGTTAGGAAAGTCAAGATTGTCTCTGATTATATTTTAGGTAGGGAATTCAAGAGATACCTTAGACTTACTTATCTTGAGATTGCCTACAATCAAGTCTCAGCCAATGTTTGGCTTGAACATAAAAAAATATATGGAAGGTTAAAATAATGGCTTGTAAAAAGTTAGAGGTTGAATTCAAAGGGGGTTATCTCCTCCATATGCATTATTAAATTCAAAGCTAGAATTGCAATAGCCATGGCCCTTTTAAATATATTATATGTTTTTCTAAGTATTGCATATCTTTAGGTTGAATGGGTTCCATTATTAGATATACTCCTGACATCTAGCTAGTTGGTGTCACTTGGGAAGATTATAAGTGCATAATAAAAATCATAGGTGCTCTACTCTAATTAGAGGCTTGTAGTTAGTAGTTTATATATGATATCCTACCTGATGCATGTAGTAATGACCATAGTTTACAAGCCCTATGGTCAAGAGTGGAAACCCTTAGATGAATATTTAGAAAACAAGATTGGATAATATTTTTCTTTCATGTTCATTCATAGTTATATGAACAAAATTAGAAGGATATGCAATGAGCTCTATCCTCATATATATCAAGAAATGCAGGGCATTCTGATGGATATATTATCAAAAAACATGACAAGGTACTTGATAAAAATGATAGATTATTAGTTATACTTATATGTAACCATAATTCAAGTAGAAGACACCAAGACTATCATCTAATATTGCCACATCATGTTCTAGACACTATAGTAGAATAAGAAATAACATATCAGGTCTTTACAAACATTGATGAGTAATTAGGTTAATGAAATTTGGCCTACTATTTCAAGACTCTTCTAAGTATTGGGTAGCATCAATATGGTATCAGGTCACATTTTATTCAAGTTGGTACAGCTAGAACATAATATAACTTATATCTTGCACCTTTCATTGAATGGGACCCTAGGAGTAAAATAAGGGGGTATCTCAAATCTATTTTGGAAATGGAGAAGGTGCACATCTCATATGATCACCAGTCATATGATCATGACTAAATATTCTTAAATGCCTTAGATGATTCAGAAGTATGGATAAAGATGAAAGATAAATCAATGTCTATGATACTTGACCAAGACTTAAAATACAACCCTGAGACAATAAAAGAAGAGACACAAAATGCATGGAGTTAGCAATGACCTCCATATTAACCATAGGACTCTCGACCAAAAGATAAACCTCCCTTCCCATTAATAGAGATTACAAAATAAAAACTAGATGAATATAGTATTCAAATATAATTCAATCCTCATCTTAGGAGGTATATTTTGAGATAACATCCTAGTCCTTAAATGCCTTCTACTTCAATAGCTTCACACATATAGGTCTTGGGAACAACTAATACAAGGGAAAGGTCAACAATCTCTTTAATTGAATAAAGGAAGATTAGTTTTGTGATGACTCCTTTACCTCCCCTTACTATAGTTCCCAAAGTAAGTCTTCTTTAATTCCTATAAATGGCTTTTACTTCTATTCCAACTAATCTAGAGTCTCTTCAATCTCATAAATCTTCTCAAACAAGCCTTGTGCCTTCCACTTCATCACCTTTAGTTACACTTCCTGCCATGGTTATTACTAAAACCCCTCTACCATCTCATCCATATTCCACTCCACCCATATACACCTATAAAAAGAAGCAAAAGGATTCTCGTACTCCCTCTCAAGATAAAAAAAAATTGGAAGAGAGGCCATCACTTGGTTTCCTATTATAGAGGAAGATACATAAGATGAGGAGGAAAAGGATGCATAGGCTATAATGAAACTTGAAGAAGAATAATAATAATAAGAAGTTTAACAAGTAATATCTTTGGTTTATTATCCTTATAAGGAGGAAGACTAAGAAATTGGCATTACACAACTAGATGATGAAGAAGCTAAGATAGAAAAAGCCAAAGCTTTGAGTCTAGATGAACATCAATTAGAAGACACCTTACTCAGCCTCAGACTAGATAAAAGTCAAAGAATTGATGAGGTAGCCTCTTATATTATTTCTTTGGTTTTTAATGTATAAATTCTAGAAGTAAGTTTATCCCCGATAATTCCTAGGGTTATATCATCTAGTTTTATTAGTACTAGTGTTGATTTAGATGTTCTTTCTTCTCCTAAAATACTAAGGACTCTTAGGGAAATCCATTTTGAGAATTTGGTCATAGTTTTTATTTTTAATAATCCCTCATATCCAAATAAAAAATTAACATAAATAGAGTTCCCCATGCCCCATCCATTGGCCATGCCAAAAGCATTAATGACCATGGAAGTAATCCCAGGTCTAACTAGATTTTTGGTATAATTAACACCTATGAAAGAAACATACCCATGGAAGATAATTGCCTAGAGACATCCTTAGTTCCATATCTAGATAAGTACCTCCTTGCCAACCACTTTTATTATATCATTTATAATGACCACTCTACCTTTTACATCCTTGAATCTTGCTTAGGAAAAAGAAACATGAGAACTTATTGTTCCCCAATGGGTGAGGGAGATGTATAATGTTGGAGACAAATGACAAAATTTGGTCTTAACTAAGCTCCCCATTTTCTCCACTCAGTTGGACCATTAAATTGGGACTATTCAAAGAGTGAGGAAGAGGAAAATGGTCAACATGAGATCAAAAGGTGAAGTAGAATTTGAATAAAGAAAGAACTTGTTCTCTTTAGATAAGAAGCCCAAGAGAAATCCCAATGATCCTAGTTAATATATTGAGGGTTTCAAAAAATTTATGGATTCCACTAGGATGACAATAAAATAAATGCACCAAAGTATTGAGGAGGCCTTAAAAATATAAAAGCAACTAAAAATTACACAGGCTGCTAAGGAAGTTATTGTTGATGTTTAGAGTATAGCTACTAAGCTATAAAATATTTTGTGAAACATCAGGGTTTTTAGGGTAGGTAATTAGGCTAATAGAGTATATATTTCTACATTATATAATAATATGAAGGATAAGGAAAGAAGATTTAATTTCCTAGTTCAGTGCTCAAGGGTTAGTGCCTTTGACTAGTTGAATCTCATGACCAATATGGATACTTATTGGTGTTTGAACTATGTTATTACCAAGAGGGATGCTTCCCTAAATTGGAATAAATATATTAATAATATTTTGGAACTCTTTATCAGTCTTGAGAGTGAGGCATTATATATTTTGGGAGACATGAGAGTCACTAGGGTGATCACCCAAGTTAGGGAGCTTATCAACAGACCCAATTTTGAGAAACTTCTCTATTAGGCTACCAAAAAATTTAGGTAAGAAGTTGAAGGGACTATTTATAAAAATAACAAGAAATTATTGAATTTGGATAGTTTTTCTAATGTTAGGATAATGAGAGCAGAGGATCTAGCATCCAAATTCAAGAGCTCAGAGGTAAAATAGGAAAGATTGATGGTTGATGTAGTCAGAATCATGAATCCTTAGTTATTTAATTTTGAAATTATAGATAAAGAGTTTGATGTAGTATATGCACTAGGTGAAGATATAAAAGCCAAGGAAGCAACCTCTTTGTTAGTCCCATGCACATAACTAGTTTTCATTGCCCCCTAGATTCACAAAGCTCTTAGTCCTTGACTCAATTGAAACTATAGTTGCTCTATTGACTCCTCCAGTTAATGCTACCCCATCAACACTTTAATTTAAGAATTATTATGTATTTTCATGTTATCACCAAGGTGGTATTTTAGTTCCTAATTTATTTATTATACATGCATATTATATTTTTAGCTGAAAAATCTATTTTGGGCATTATCATTGTGTATGAATCTTTCAATGATTTTTGAACGAAGGGTTCTATTTTGAACTTGTAATTTTTAATGAAGCTTGAAGATATGAGGCCTTCCCCATCACAATATTATAAATACATGTAACCTCTTGGCCTAAAAGGGAGGAAAATTTTGGCTATTCAAACTAATAGTGAATTCTAAAGATTTATGCTTGACTTTGTCTCTATGTGAAAATCTTGATTCTTCTCCAATTTTATGGATTATTTGAGACATCCCATCATTATGGTATCTTATTACTTTGATTGTGTTTGAGTTATCTATTTTAAATACATTCATTCATTTTGAATTATAATTGATTTGAATATCTTTTGCATGTTTATCATAATCCATCTTAATAACAATCTAAAAATTAGGCAAGATTTTATTTTGCATGTTTGAGTATATTATGTTATGGTTCCTTTGAATCTACACTATATTTGATTGTTGTGTACTACAACATATTGAAAAAAGTATTGGTTTATATTCCTTGTCCTATCAAAGTTTAAATACTAGTCTTGAAAGGCTTTATCCTTGGTTGTCCATATGCTCTCTTTTATGCCTTAATTTCCCCTCTTTTGAAGTTTCTTTTAAAACCCTACCCACCTTAATTATAATAATCATACTTACACCCACTCCAATTAGATCTAGGTTCACCCATAGCCAATTCACCCATGGTAAATAATCTATATTTCTCACTATTATTCCACTAATAGGTTGTTATAAAACTGAATACCCTACAACTTGTGCTTTGGAGTAAGTTTGTTCACCAATTCTAAAACATTAAAACTAACATCGTATGAATTTTTGGGGTGTGTATAAATCCCACATCAAAAGAATTTTTAAATTGGCACTAAAAGGAGGGCCTAAATCTTATGCCTCTATCCTAATAAGTAAGATCAATTGAGTTATATTAGATGTGCCTAGATGACTAACAAGGTTATCTTCAAATAATAACCTATTGCATCACCTTTGGAGATCCATAGAAAGGTTAGGTATAATAGAGGTGTTTCTAGAACACCTAGGGTATAATCATCATCCCTAAAGAGGCAACCTCATCTTCTAATAGTTTTGATGGCCCATATATAGAATACACCTCCTAATCCTCCACCTCTGGCCAATCCCCCACCTCAATCCCGAACTTGTTTGACTAGCTTGGATATCAATGTCATAAGAGCAGTGCATGATTTACCTAGAAACTTGGTGAAGTATCTTCCTTCCTTCTCTCCCTCAAGAGAAAGGACTAAAAAAGAGCATATAAAAGCTTTTAAATATGTCTTAAGGATACTGAATGTAACTCACTAAGATGTGGATTGAAAATTATTTATTTGCAATTTGTAAGAAGTGGCCTATAACTGTTTATAGATATTTTTGAAAGGTCAATTACAACCTGGATAGAATGTTAGGATACCTTCTTGGCATAATTTGGCCAAGATATCAGTGTGAGTGTTATCTATCAACACTTTGCCAACATGAGACGAGATCCCAATGATCCAATCTAAACATTCAACACTTGATTTAAAAATATGTATAGTAGATTAAAATATTCCTATCATCCTAATAATCCGTTGGTCCTTGAAATATATAAAAACACCCTAGATTATATGACTATTATATTTCTATCTAGCACTATTGACATTAATACTTTACCCTTAGCTTACATTGAAATAATTAATGTGGACAAACAATTGTACCATTAGTTGTAATCATTTCCTCCACTTAGTCTTGGACCCATCTACCCAAATTTAATCCCAATTCTTAATGTAACCCATAATGTTGTGTCATAGAACCAGACCCCAGTGCATAATCAATTATTATTAACCAATGTTACCCAAAATCAACATCCTAATTTCCTAAATAATTATGCTTCTAGCTATCATTGCTAGACTCATCCTTTTGTACTATTTAATATAAATTACACATAGTACAATGCTCACAACTCAATAAAGACAAATATGGAATCCATCCAGAGGATGGTGTAGAAATTGATTAATGAGTTCTTCAGCATGCATAAATGTATGGGCAGTACAAGTGGATAAAATAGGGTTATGGGTTTCATAGGTACAATAGGCCCTTTAATGCATTTATAAATAATCAAAATCATTAGGTTTTGTCTAATAGGATGCCAAAGATCAACATCATGGATGTAGATTTTTCAAATTGATGTCGAGTTCATAAAACTATGCAACATGGGGAACTAGATTGTATCAAGTTTTACACTACTTTCAAAATGTTTTAGTAATAAGTAGAGAGGAAATAGAATTTTACAAGTCAAAAAGAACCATCTTTGTCTAATTACTTAGGCAACCCTAGCACAACTATGGTGTTTGACACTTATGACTTTCCCTTCCCAAGGGAAGATGACAATGAAATAAGGATAACATTAATAAGGTTAATAGTTTCCAATAGTATCAATAGGTAAGGAATAAATGAAACCTAAGAAGTATCTTATGACTTCTTTATCACCTTCCAATAATAGTGCTATTACTCCTCTTGATCCAAATGCTAACAACAATCTGCCACCATCGAGGGGAGATAATCCACCTCCACCTAGGAGGGATAATCAACATCCTCCTAAGGAAAAGATCAATCATAGAGCTTCAAACATCAGGTCAAGAGAGGATATAATATTGTTTAAGATAGGAAAAATATTAAATCCAATGTCAGTCTTCATGAGCTATCTTAGATCACTGAGCAAAGGGAGTTACTACTTAAGGCTCTGACAAGCATGATTTTTGATAAATCCAAGACTACTCATGAAAATGTAATGATGTACAAAGATAAATTTGAGGTACCACCATTATTATTAATTGTTCAAATGTTTATCAAAAATGTGCACAACTACCTAATTGATTCTGGGGCATAAACCAATGTGATGCCCATGACTGTTTGCCTAAAGTTAGGTTTGACTCCTGATAAGTCAAAAAAGTGGTACTACGATGGATAAATATTCAATCCCATATGTTAGATAATTAAAAAACATGTACATACAACTATAATTATATCCACATGTGCACCAGAATATTATCATCATGGTTGTTGGCATTTTAGAGGCAATAACTTGCTACTAAGCCGAGACTAGTCAAAAACATTAAATGAGTATATGGCCATAAATTTCTTCCACATATGAATACCCTAAAAAGGGATACCGAATCAAATCAAGGTAGATAGGGAACCCAAAATGAAGTAATTGATTACTAAGTATAATACCAAGAACACGCAAGTTGACTTCATATTGACACATGAAGGTGTGTATAATTTCACCACCAAACAACAATTGTATAAACAAGAATTTAAAGGTCATTCTCAACTATGGACTTTACACTTTGATGGGGCTCATTTGAAACAAGGTTATGGCATGGGCATGGGCATGACAAACTCATAAGGTAAATAATAACTAGATGTTTACAGGTTGTAATTCCCTTGCACCAATAATAAGGCTTAGTATGAAACCCTAATATTAGGCATGTAATTCACATTAAAACACAATGCCAAACAATTACTAGTGTTCGATGAATCTAAGCTAATTATGAACAAGTCTAGAAATAAGTACTAGTGCAAAATTGCATACCTAAATAAGTATAAACATTGTGATTAGTACTTTATTGAAATTTTTGAAGCATTCAACATCAAGGCCATCCTAAGAGAAAAGAATCAGATAATTGATTCATCGATAGCCTCTGTTGCCAAAATGGTACCACTCTAAGAATAAAAAATATATAAATTTTTAGTGGAATTAGTCATATTCCCTATTATTTTAGATAATGTGGATAAGTTACAAGTGTTTGATGATGATCAACAAATTGTATGGTTATTGAAAAATTCAAGAGCTTTTGAGGCCTAGATAATAGATGAAGGAAATATCTAGCCTATACAGACTGAAGCTATGGGGGAAGAAGGTGTTCTATACCTGAAAGAAAACTAAATCCCCTTGGGCATGATTTCCTTGGAATGTGATTTTGACATTGACCCTCATGCCCAAAATTAGAAATAGATGAAAGAAACAAAGTCTAGCTTCACCAAGAAAATTTGAGGACTGACCAAACTTCCCAACTAGTGAATATATGTCTAATTTGTACTAAAATCAAGAAGCACAGGATGAATGGGTTCCTTATAGATTACAAGGATGTCATTTATTAGACATATGATGACCTAAAAATCTTTGGTCCAAGGGTCATAAACCATACCATCCCTTTTATTATAGAACACACAAGTTTTTTAGGCAAAGACATAGACTAATGAACCCAAAACTAGAACCCCTCATATAGATCGAAGTCCATAATCTCCTAGATGCCAAAATTATTTTCCCAATTAGGAACTTGACCTACGTATATAACCTTGTACTAGTCAGGAAAAAGAACAAAGAAATTAGGTTGTGCATTGATTTCAAGAATTTAAACAAAGCCTCAAAAAAGGACAATTATCCTCCACCTTCTTTGGATGAGGTAATATAGATGGTGAGTGGTTCAGAGATGATGTCTTTCTTGGATGGATTCTCAGGATAGAACCAGGAATTAGTTAAAACATAAGATAGGATGAATACCACCTTCACCACCAAATGGAGAACCATTACATATAAAAAGATGTCATTCATCCTAATCAACATAAGAGCCACTTTCTAGAGAGTGATGGATTTTGCCTTTCATTGACTGGTGGGGAAGTGCATCATCATCTACATGAATGATATTATAGTATTTTATAATAACATAGATAACCACATATTCCAAATACAAAAATTCTTGGATAGATGCATGAGGTATAGAGTTTCTCTAAACCCAAAAAATGCATTTTTAGAGTTATTGAAGTAAAATTATTGGACCACATTATCAACAAAGAAGGGATTTCCATCAACTTAGACTATGGCCATGCCATCTCTAAGATAATTCTACCCAAAAATAATAAAGAGGTAAAGTATTTCATTGGTAACATTAACTTTATGAGAAAGTTCATTTCTGGTTTCATAGAAATTGTCAAGCCATTAAATTCCATGATAAAATAAGAGGACAAGATTGAATGGACAACAGAGGCCAAGAAATATTTACAAGACATCAAAATCACTCAAGCCCTAATATTGATTAGCCCAAATTTAAATAGATATTTATATCTTTATTCATTCACCTTAGAACATACCATTGTTGTAGTATTGATGAAAAGGGTGCAAGATAATGAACATCCGATTGCATTCATGAGTACCAACCTGAAGGATGTGTAACTAAAGTATTCCATAATTGATAAGTAGATATACACCTTGATTAAGGCCATCAATAAATTTAGACATTATATTCTATGAAATAAGATATATGTCATTAACCCCAACCCAACTATCAAACTCAAGCCTAGCCATAATGAGATGGGATAAAGAAGAGGGAAGTGAATGGATAAACTTCAGGAGTTTGACCTTGAAATCAGACTAGCTAAAATAGTAAAATACCAAGTATTCATGTAGATGATGACTCAAAATGACGCATGTATCCACATTGAACAAATTAAAGAGGCATAGGTAACAGGTGGAGAATGGTACTCACATATCATCCATTACCTACTTACATAGACAAGCCCTCTAGAATCGAGCATAGAGAAAAAAAGAGACCTAAATCTCAAATCAACTCATTTCATGATCAATAAATGGGTCCTTTATAGAAAGAACTACAAAGGCATCTATCTAATTTGTGTATCATAATAAGAAGTTAAGGACATCCTAGATAACCTATATCATAAGATTGGTAGAAGGCATCCCTTTAGCAATACTACAACTCATAAAATTCTAAGGATGGGTTATTATTGGCCCAAAATATTCAAGGGTACCTATAATCACATCAGATTCTGCCATGAGTGTTAAGTATTTGTGATGAGAGAGGTGAATATTTATATTCCTTTTTAGTTGATCATTGAAGGAGACCCTTTTTCCCAATGGGGCCTAGACTTTATAGGGATAATAAACCCAAACTCTTCAACATGACAAAATGTCATCCTCACAAATACTGATTACTATACCAGGTGGATTGAAGTTATTACTACTAAGAATTTGTAAGCCATATATGTCATCAATTTCTTGGAGGGAAACATAGTCACCATATTTAACACACCCATTTCATTGTTTTATGATAATGGTCCAGCATTCAAATCTATGAAATTCACATAATGGGCGTACGACAATCAGATCAACCTCAAGTTCTCTTCAAACCTTTACCCAAATGGAAATGTGTTAGAGGCATAATATGACTGAGAGGGGGGTGAATCAATCATCCAATCTTTCAATTTTTGATCACTTATTATTCATTCATTGGCAT